>CAWUFW010016071.1:0-328374 GCA_963921515.1 Calotriton arnoldi
CTTGGCATCCTGGTTGCTCCAGGCCTGCCCTCACTTACCCTTGCTGGGTGAGTTCCACAGACCTTGCTGGTCTGCACCATCGACGATCTACATCTTACTCGAGACTTGCCGTTGCCAAGGCTTGTTGGGTCCAATCCGGTCGCCGACACCTCAGCACTCGACAGACATCGAGTACCAGCCCGAATCCTGCTCCTGGTCGCCGACAACGCCTCCTGGACCTCGTGGCTGAAGAGTCAAGACGACCGTCAACGCACCTGAAGCACTCGACATCGGTGGGCATCTGTCCATCGCCTTCCTGGTCACTGGCTAGTGACCCAGACTCTGTCCCCTCTGCTTTCAGGTTCACCAGAACTCCGATCCACTCTTGGATCCACCCGGACACTTTTCTCTTGGCCGCCAGCAGCACTTTGCAGCAGATCGCCATTCGAATCGACGACGAAACCCGACCCCGAAAGGCACCTATGCACCCGGCTTCCCTGGGTGAGGTAACACGAGTACTCCGGTGCTCCCGTGGGTAGAGACTCTTCAAAGTCCTAGATCTCAAAGGGTTTTGTCCTAGTCCTCTTTTAAGTGTCCCTTTCCTCTATTTTCCCGATCCCGACTTTCTCCATAGAAGTTAACGGCGTATCGCGGTTGTGTATTTACACTGCACGCGTCTCCCGTGGGTCCCCTGTGTCACTACCTTGGGTGGTTCCTTGTGGTCCAAGCACTTCTAGAGGCTCTAGGCCTAGTGTCTAGTTCAGTCGTGGTTCGCATACCACTTTATTGGTATATGGTTTGGTACGCCCCTAGGGCCCAAACGTGTATTTGTGCTATTACTGTGATTTAATATCTTATAACTTATGTACTTCGAACTCTAGCCTCATAAAGAGACTAGAGGGGTGTGTTTAGTAATAAATACATATATTTTGAATATATACCTGGTGTGGTGCTCTTTCATTTGGTCACTCAAGAGATTATAGACTGGTAAAACAAGCTGCTTTACATTCCTTCAAGACTTAGCCTGAAGGCTGCTCTCCATAGCTACCACTAGGATAGCTTTCAATAAGGTTGTCTTTAACCTATCTCCAATAAGGGGTTGTTTGGACTGGTGCAAGGTGCCCACTATAATTAGTGGACAGCATATGCCAGGCCAACTTCTCACATTGGTGTGCAGCGTGTGGGATTCCAGCTTGCTATTGTTTTACCAGATAATCTCAATTGAATTGATCAACTGAAAACCACTAAAGGTACCTAAGGTACATATAATTTAAGCTTAGAATAACAGTAAGTTCTACTGAACTTAGAGTTGTGTGTTAAGGGATAGCACAACCCTTTCTACAACTCAAGAGAGTTTAGTAGGCCACACTAGAGTAGGTAGTGCATACACCACACCACACTAGTAATGTCTTTAAGGGCAGGATCCAAAGAATCCTTGCAGGAAGCCATTGAGCTTCCACCCTCCAAGTATGATACACTCCCATTCTTGGAATTGAGAGCTTTATGTAACTTGAGAAAAATAAGGACAGGCCAAAGCCCCACCACCCAACACCTCAAGGAGTTGTTGGTGGCTTATGACCTTAGTAAGCCTGTAGGGACTGAAGGGGTAGGAGCTGAGGGTGGGGCAGGAGAAGAGGAGGACGCTAGGGGTACCAATACCCCCAGCCCCCCTCTGAAACTGGCCAGGAGGGTGACAATGACCCTGACCTGGAAAACCAAATCCCTCCTGTGGATGATGATGAGGATGATCAAGATGATGCCCTCTTTGTCCCCCCAGGAAGGATTAAGAGTGTGCCCAGAAGGTCTAGATCTCCTTCTCAGGAGTCTAACCACTCTGGCACCTCTATAGGGAGCTCTGTCTCATCTCACAGGAGGGAATCCTCTCATGAGAGGAGAACCAGACTGGTCCAGTATGAGGAAACTCAGCTGGAGACTCAGAAAAAAGCAATTGGCTTTAGATAGGGAATCCCTAGATCTCCTTAGAGAGAGAAGAAAGTTGGGACTAGAGTCCCATGGTGGCAGCCATGTCCCTAGAGACAGGGAAAGGTCCTATGACCATAGGAACCTGAGCAAGATTGTCCCTCCCTACCAGAGTGGGGATGATATCCACAAATGGATAACTGCTTTAGAGAGGGCCTGTAAAGTACAGAAGGTCCCTCAGGAGCAGTGGGCAGCAATCTTGTGGCTCTCCTTTGCTGACAAAGGTAGAGATAAGCTCCTCACTGTTAGAGAGGAGGATGCTGATAATTACAAGGTCTTGAAGAGTGCTCTTATTGATGGGTTTGGCCTAACCACTGAACAGTACAGGTTGAAGTTCAGAGACACCCAAAAAGCACAGACTCAAGACTGGGTAGACTATGTGGATTGTTCTGCCAAGGCTCTGGAAGGCTGGTTGATGGGCAGTAAGGTGTGTGACTTCTCAGGATTGTATAATCTGATAATGAGGGAGCAGATTCTTAATAACTGTCAAAATCAGCTGTTGCATCAATACCTGGTAGACTCTGATCTGACCTCTCCCCAAGAATTGGGAAAGAAGGCAGACAAATGGGTCAGAACCAGGGTGAAGCAGAAGGTACAGAACCAAGGTGGGGAAACCAAGAAGCAAGATGCTAAGAACTCTGACAAGGGTGGGGAGAAGGGTAAAGATCAAAAGTCTTCATCAGGCCCCCAAAAATCTTCTTCTGGTGGGGATTCCCAGTCTACCAAGGGTAAAGGCCAAAGAAAACCATGGTGCAAGGTCTGTAAGCAAAAGACCCACTGGACCAGTGATTGCACCAAGTCCAAAGACTCCAGTCCAGCACCCACCAATGCCCCTAAGGCACCTGTTCCCCCTAGTACAGTTGGTGGAAGTGCTCCAGCAAAGGGTTTAGTAGGGTTCACCCTGGGAACTGAGTTGGGCTCTGACTTAGTCAGAGAACTGACTCAGGCTGTGTTAGTCTGTGATGGAGGCATGGATGTGACCTCCACTGTGAGTCCCAGTAATCTGGGCAAGTACAGACAACAGCCTTTAATTAATGGACGTGAGGCTTTGGCATTTAGGGACACAGGGGCAAGTGTCACAATGGTGACACAAGACCTTGTGCTACCTGGGCAAGTTATGCTTGGTGAGATGTACCAAGTGACCAATGCTAGCAATGTCAGAACAGACCATACTCTGGCAGTTGTTAACTTCTCCTGGGGAGGGGTAACTGGCCTTAAGAAGGTTGTGGTAAGTGCAAACCTACCAGTCGAATGCTTGCTTGGCAATGACTTAGAGACTTCTGCTTGGGCAGAAGTGGAGCTCAGGACCCATGCAGAAATGCTGGGGATCCCTGCAGATGTGTTTGCTGTGACCAGGTCACAAGCCAAAATGTCTAGCACTGAACAGGCCTTGGATTCTGGAAGAATGGACCAAGTGCCTTCCAAGAGGAGGAGTAGTAGGGTTAAGGCAGTGCCTTCCCCCTTGGCTCAGGAGGAAGATCAGTCCCTTGAGGGGATGATCTCAGCCCTGAAGAAGGAACTGTCCCAGAGGAACTTGAACCTGACCAGGTTGAGTTCTTGGGGACAGGGGGACCTTCTAGGGCAGATCTGAGCCAGGAGCAGCAGAGCTGCCCCTCCCTTGAACCCCTCAGACAGCAAGCTGCTGCTGAGGCTGCTGGGAAAGCTAGTGGTCCCCATACAGTGTATTGGGATGATGGACTCCTGTACTCAGAGAGTAGAGACCCCAAGCCTGGTGCTACCAGGAGGTTGGTAATACCTTTGAAGTTCAGGGGCTTCCTATTGACCCTAGCCCATGATATTCCCTTAGCAGGTCACCTGGGCCAGAACAAGACTTGGGACAGAATTGTCCCTCACTTTCACTGGCCCCACATGTCTGAAGACAGTAAGGAGTTTTGTCGCTCCTGTGTAACCTGCCAAGCCAGTGGCAAAGCAGGTGGCACTACAAAGGCCCCCTGATACCACTACCTGTGGTGGGGGTGCCCTTTGAAAGGGTAGGGATTGACATTGTTGGTCCCATGGATCCCCAAACAGCCTCTGGGCACAGGTTTATCCTGGTGGTAGTGGATCATGCCACCAGGTACCCAGAAGCTATTCCCCTCAGGACCACTACAGCACCTGTGGTGGCAAGGGCCCTCCTGGGAATCTTCTCAAGAGTGGGCTTTCCTAAGGAGGTAGTATCAGACAGGGGTGCTAACTTCATGTCTGGGTAACTTGAAAGCAATGTGGAAGGAGTGTGGAGTGACTTATAAGTTCACCACACCCTATCACCCACAATGCAATGGTTTAGTTGAGAGATTCAACAAAACCTTGAAGGGCATGATTAAAGGGCTCCCAGAAAAGCTTAGGCGTAGATGGGACATACTCTTGCCCTGCCTTTTATTCGCATATAGGGAGGTGCCTCAGAAGGGGGTTGGTTACAGCCCTTTTGAACTTCTGTTTGGCCACCCTGTGAGGGGTCCACTGTGCTTGGTGAAGGAAGGATGGGAGTTACCTCTCAAGCCCCCAAAGCAAGATATAGTGGACTATGTACTTGGTCTCCGCTCCAGGATGGCTGAGTACATGAAAAAGGCAACCAAAAACCTTGAGGCTAGCCAGGAACTTCAGAAGGCCTGGCATGACCAAAGGCTGTTCTGACTGTTTACCAGCCAGGACAGAAGGTGTGGGTGTTGGAGCCAGTGGCCCCAGCAGCTCTCCAAGATAAATGGAGTGGACCCCACACTATTGTTGAGCAGAAGGGTGAGGTCACTTATTTAGTGGACCTAGGAACACCCAGGAGTCCCCACAGGGTTCTCCATGTCAACAGGTTAAAACCATATGTGGACAGGGCAGACATGGGCTTGCTCATGGCTACTGATGAAGGGCAGGAGGAAGAGAGTGACCCACTCCCTGACCTGCTCTCACAGAACCCTGACGATGGGTCAGTTGATGGTGTAGCCTTGGCAGGCAGCCTCACTACCCAGCAACAAACTGATTGCAGGCAAGTCCTCAATCAGTTTCGACATATGTTTTCACTGACACCCAGTCAGACCACCTGGTGCACTCATGAAGTGGACACTGGGGACAGTCTGCCTATTAAAAACAAGATTTATAGGCAACCTGACCATGTCAGGGACTGTATCAGGACTGAAGTCCAGAAAATGTTGGAATTGGGAGTAATTGAACCCTCAGATAGCCCTTGGGCTAGTCCAGTAGTCCTAGTACCGAAACCTCACACCAGTGGTGGAAAAAGAGAGATGAGGTTTTGTGTAGACTACAGGGGTCTCAATGCAGTCACTAGGACTGATGCCCATCCAATACCCAGGGCAGATGAGCTCATAGATACTTTGGCCTCTGCCAAATATCTCAGCACATTTGACCTAACAGCTGGCTACTGGCAGATCAGACTAGCTGATACTGCAAAGCCCAAAACAGCATTCTCAACCCCTAGTGGGCATTATCAATTTGTGGTAATGCCCTTTGGTCTGAAGAATGCACCTGCCACTTTCCAGAGGTTGGTGAATACAGTTCTCACAGGACTGGAAGCCTATAGTGCAGCTTATCTAGATGATATTGCTGTCTTTAGCTCCACCTGGGAGGATCACCTGGTCCACCTCAGGAATGTTTTACAGGCCCTGCAAAAGGCAGGCCTGACTATCAAGGCCACTAAGTGCCAGATAGGGCAGAGTCAGGTTGTGTACCTGGGCCACCTTGTGGGTGGAGGCCAGGTTCAACCTTTGCAGAGCAAGATCCAGACCATCATGGACTGGACTGCTCCCACTACCCAGACTCAGGTGAGAGCCTTCTTAGGCCTGACTGGGTACTATAGGAGATTTGTCAAGGGGTATGGATCAATAGTGACACCCTTGAATGACTTAACTTCTAAGAAAATGCCCAAAAAGGTTCAGTGGACAGTTAGCTGTCAAAAGGCATTTGATGACCTCAAGCAGGCCATGTGCACTGCTCCAATTCTGCAGAGTCCTGATTACTCCAAGAAGTTCATTGTTCAAACTGATGCATCTGAATTGGGGGTAGGGGCTGTACTGTCACAATTGAATGAAGAAGGTCAGGATCAGCCAGTAGCTTTTATTAGCAGAAGGCTGACCCCTAGAGAGAAACGTTGGTCAGCCATAGAGAGGGAGGCCTTTGCTGTGGTCTGGGCTCTGAAGAAGTTGAGGCCATACTTGTTTGGTACACACTTCCTGGTTCAGACAGACCATAAGCCCCTCTTATGGCTAAAACAAATGAAGGGTGAAAACCCCAAACTGCTTAGGTGGTCCATTTCCCTACAGGGGATGGACTTTACAGTGGAACATAGGCCTGGGAGTAACCATGCGAATGCAGATGGACTCTCTAGGTATTTCCACTTAGAACATGAAGACTTAACTGGGCAAGGTTAGTTTAATGTCCCTACGTTTGGGGGGGTTGTGTAGGAGAGTAGGATCTGCTTCACATGGGTACCCCCACTTTTTGCTGATGCTTCACTGTTTTTCGACATTAGTCTGGCTGGGGCCCTGCTAATCAGAACCCCAGCCTAGCTGCTTCCTCTCTAAAATGGTTTCCATGTGCCTTAGGCACATCACTGATTGGGATCTGGAGTGCCCTTATAAGTCCCTAGTATATGGTATACTATGTACCAAGGGCATAGGTACCTCAGAGGCCTGCCAGGGGCTGCAGCATGTATTATGCCACCCCTGGAAGGCCATCCAAACTGACACCACAGGTCTGCTACTGCAGCCTGGGTAAGGTGGTGCATGCACCCCTTACTGTGATATAGGTTACCTATATCACGAAATACATACACACATATAAACCTATAAGTCACTCCTAAGGCAGGCCTTATCAATCCTAAAGGCAGAGTGCATGGTTCCTATGTGAGAGGGTGCCCCTGCATGAGCAGGGCCCCTCTGCAGCGTTCGGAGACCATCTCTGATGCTGTTTGTAGTGCAGCCTGACCATATACTCTTAAGCGCATTATATCCTCGCGGTAAAATGCTAACTTTGGAATGGCTGCACCTAAACATGTCGTGTTTGGTGTCAAACATCTTGGAATACTACCCCCCGCCAATCCTGGCGGCGGGGGTAGCATTCCACCCTTCTAGAGGGAAAGACATGTTAACTCTGACTAGTCCGGTAACTTCTTTCCAGAGCCCTGGCATCACAAAATGGATGCTGCTGCCACAGACACGAGTCTGGCCTCCTGCTGCTGGACGAAACTCCGGCAGGGGAGGCCTGGACAATAGGTTTCCTGTCCCAGGGAGGTGTGACCACCTCCCCAGACAGGATAATGTGTATTGGGGCTGGGCGGGAGCACTTTCGGGTGCTTTGAAGTCCTGCACTGGGGGCACATTTGGTGTCCCTGTGCATACCCCAGTTCAAACCGGATCAGGGGCTTGCAGCCCCTGCTTTGGCGCGAACTGGACAAAGGGAAAGGGGTGTAGCCACCCCTCTGCCCTGACCCACCCATAGGTGGGGCCACAGAGTAGTCCAACCCCTATTTTTAGAATAAAGGTAGGAACCCAGTCCTTAGGACTTTAGATTATACCTGGACGAAACTCTGAAACTGAATCCTGGACCTTCGACGCTCTACGACAAGATTAGAGGACTGAAGAATCTCCCTTGGGGTCAAGGAGTGACTCCCCTGCTTGGCAGGCACCAAAGAAGCATCTGTCCGGTTCGCATTTCTGAAGCTCCCGTCGGACGCCGAAGTCATCGCATCACCAGAGGTGGATTCTCAGACTTCCCCGAGGCTACCCTGAGTCCCCAGCAAAGCTGAGGCCCGTGGCTATCGTGGGTGACTTGAGACCGTGACCCCTGGACACCGAGCACATTTGCAAGTGCATCATCTTCTGGGTCTCCCAAGAAGTCGTGCTTTGGGCTCCGAGTAGCCCTAGCCTCCAGCACCACCTGCACCGAAGATCACTGGCCCCCACTCCACGAGTGTCCTGTAAGCCAGCTCCACGTGCGGCGTCACGAGGCTCCTTTGCGGTCGCTAGCCCGTTGGCTAGTAGCCCTTAACGAAGGCCAATCCTTTTCTTACTTGGCATCCTGGTTGCTCCAGGCCTGCCCTCACTTACCCTTGCTGGGTGAGTTCCACAGACCTTGCTGGTCTGCACCATCGACGATCTACATCTTAATCGAGACTTGCCGTTGCCAAGGCTTGTTGGGTCCAATCCGGTCGCCGACACCTCAGCACTCGACAGACATCGTGTACCAGCCCGAATCCTGCTCCTGGTCGCCGACAACGCCTCTCGGACCTCGTGGCTGAAGAGTCAAGACGACCGTCAACGCACCTGAAGCACTCGACATCGGTGGGCATCTGTCCATCGCCTTCCTGGTCACTGGCTAGTGACCCAGACTCTGTCCCCTCTGCTTTCAGGTTCACCAGAACTCCGATCCACTCTTGGATCCACCCGGACACTTTTCTCTTGGCCGCCAGCAGCACTTTGCAGCAGATCGCCATTCGAATCGACGACGAAACCCGACCCCGAAAGGCACCTATGCACCCGGCTTCCCTGGGTGAGGTAACACGAGTACTCCGGTGCTCCCGTGGGTAGAGACTCTTCAAAGTCCTAGATCTCAAAGGGTTTTGTCCTAGTCCTCTTTTAAGTGTCCCTTTCCTCTATTTTCCCGATCCCGACTTTCTCCATAGAAGTTAACGGCGTATCGCGGTTGTGTATTTACACTGCACGCGTCTCCCGTGGGTCCCCTGTGTCACTACCTTGGGTGGTTCCTTGTGGTCCAAGCACTTCTAGAGGCTCTAGGCCTAGTGTCTAGTTCAGTCGTGGTTCGCATACCACTTTATTGGTATATGGTTTGGTACGCCCCTAGGGCCCAAACGTGTATTTGTGCTATTACTGTGATTTAATATCTTATAACTTATGTACTTCGAACTCTAGCCTCATAAAGAGACTAGAGGGGTGTGTTTAGTAATAAATACATATATTTTGAATATATACCTGGTGTGGTGCTCTTTCATTTGGTCACTCAAGAGATTATAGACTGGTAAAACAAGCTGCTTTACATTCCTTCAAGACTTAGCCTGAAGGCTGCTCTCCATAGCTACCACTAGGATAGCTTTCAATAAAGGTTGTCTTTAACCTATCTCCAATAAGGGGTTGTTTGGACTGGTGCAAGGTGCCCACTATAATTAGTGGACAGCATATGCCAGGCCAACTTCTCACATTGGTGTGCAGCGTGTGGGATTCCAGCTTGCTATTGTTTTACCAGATAATCTCAATTGAATTGATCAACTGAAAACCACTAAAGGTACCTAAGGTACATATAATTTAAGCTTAGAATAACAGTAAGTTCTACTGAACTTAGAGTTGTGTGTTAAGGGATAGCACAACCCTTTCTACAACTCAAGAGAGTTTAGTAGGCCACACTAGAGTAGGTAGTGCATACACCACACCACACTAGTAATGTCTTTAAGGGCAGGATCCAAAGAATCCTTGCAGGAAGCCATTGAGCTTCCACCCTCCAAGTATGATACACTCCCATTCTTGGAATTGAGAGCTTTATGTAACTTGAGAAAAATAAGGACAGGCCAAAGCCCCACCACCCAACACCTCAAGGAGTTGTTGGTGGCTTATGACCTTAGTAAGCCTGTAGGGACTGAAGGGGTAGGAGCTGAGGGTGGGGCAGGAGAAGAGGAGGACGCTAGGGGTACCAATACCCCCAGCCCCCCTCTGAAACTGGCCAGGAGGGTGACAATGACCCTGACCTGGAAAACCAAATCCCTCCTGTGGATGATGATGAGGATGATCAAGATGATGCCCTCTTTGTCCCCCCAGGAAGGATTAAGAGTGTGCCCAGGAAGTCTAGATCTCCTTCTCAGGAGTCTAACCACTCTGGCACCTCTATAGGGAGCTCTGTCTCATCTCACAGGAGGGAATCCTCTCATGAGAGGAGAACCAGACTGGTACAGTATGAGGAAACTCAGCTGGAGATCAGAAAAAAGCAATTGGCTTTAGATAGGGAATCCCTAGATCTCCTTAGAGAGAGAAGAAAGTTGGGACTAGAGTCCCATGGTGGCAGCCATGTCCCTAGAGACAGGGAAAGGTCCTATGACCATAGGAACCTGAGCAAGATTGTCCCTCCCTACCAGAGTGGGGATGATATCCACAAATGGATAACTGCTTTAGAGAGGGCCTGTAAAGTACAGAAGGTCCCTCAGGAGCAGTGGGCAGCAATCTTGTGGCTCTCCTTTGCTGACAAAGGTAGAGATAAGCTCCTCACTGTTAGAGAGGAGGATGCTGATAATTACAAGGTCTTGAAGAGTGCTCTTATTGATGGGTTTGGCCTAACCACTGAACAGTACAGGTTGAAGTTCAGAGACACCCAAAAAGCACAGACTCAAGACTGGGTAGACTATGTGGATTGTTCTGCCAAGGCTCTGGAAGGCTGGTTGATGGGCAGTAAGGTGTGTGACTTCTCAGGATTGTATAATCTGATAATGAGGGAGCAGATTCTTAATAACTGTCAAAATCAGCTGTTGCATCAATACCTGGTAGACTCTGATCTGACCTCTCCCCAAGAATTGGGAAAGAAGGCAGACAAATGGGTCAGAACCAGGGTGAAGCAGAAGGTACAGAACCAAGGTGGGGAAACCAAGAAGCAAGATGCTAAGAACTCTGACAAGGGTGGGGAGAAGGGTAAAGATCAAAAGTCTTCATCAGGCCCCCAAAAATCTTCTTCTGGTGGGGATTCCCAGTCTACCAAGGGTAAAGGCCAAAGAAAACCATGGTGCAAGGTCTGTAAGCAAAAGACCCACTGGACCAGTGATTGCACCAAGTCCAAAGACTCCAGTCCAGCACCCACCAATGCCCCTAAGGCACCTGTTCCCCCTAGTACAGTTGGTGGAAGTGCTCCAGCAAAGGGTTTAGTAGGGTTCACCCTGGGAACTGAGTTGGGCTCTGACTTAGTCAGAGAACTGACTCAGGCTGTGTTAGTCTGTGATGGAGGCATGGATGTGACCTCCACTGTGAGTCCCAGTAATCTGGGCAAGTACAGACAACAGCCTTTAATTAATGGACGTGAGGCTTTGGCATTTAGGGACACAGGGGCAAGTGTCACAATGGTGACACAAGACCTTGTGCTACCTGGGCAAGTTATGCTTGGTGAGATGTACCAAGTGACCAATGCTAGCAATGTCAGAACAGACCATACTCTGGCAGTTGTTAACTTCTCCTGGGGAGGGGTAACTGGCCTTAAGAAGGTTGTGGTAAGTGCAAACCTACCAGTCGAATGCTTGCTTGGCAATGACTTAGAGACTTCTGCTTGGGCAGAAGTGGAGCTCAGGACCCATGCAGAAATGCTGGGGATCCCTGCAGATGTGTTTGCTGTGACCAGGTCACAAGCCAAAATGTCTAGCACTGAACAGGCCTTGGATTCTGGAAGAATGGACCAAGTGCCTTCCAAGAGGAGGAGTAGTAGGGTTAAGGCAGTGCCTTCCCCCTTGGCTCAGGAGGAAGATCAGTCCCTTGAGGGGGATGATCTCAGCCCTGAAGAAGGAACTGTCCCAGAGGAACTTGAACCTGACCAGGTTGAGTTCTTGGGGACAGGGGGACCTTCTAGGGCAGATCTGAGCCAGGAGCAGCAGAGCTGCCCCTCCCTTGAACCCCTCAGACAGCAAGCTGCTGCTGAGGCTGCTGGGAAAGCTAGTGGTCCCCATACAGTGTATTGGGATGATGGACTCCTGTACTCAGAGAGTAGAGACCCCAAGCCTGGTGCTACCAGGAGGTTGGTAATACCTTTGAAGTTCAGGGGCTTCCTATTGACCCTAGCCCATGATATTCCCTTAGCAGGTCACCTGGGCCAGAACAAGACTTGGGACAGAATTGTCCCTCACTTTCACTGGCCCCACATGTCTGAAGACAGTAAGGAGTTTTGTCGCTCCTGTGTAACCTGCCAAGCCAGTGGCAAAGCAGGTGGCACTACAAAGGCCCCCCTGATACCACTACCTGTGGTGGGGGTGCCCTTTGAAAGGGTAGGGATTGACATTGTTGGTCCCATGGATCCCCAAACAGCCTCTGGGCACAGGTTTATCCTGGTGGTAGTGGATCATGCCACCAGGTACCCAGAAGCTATTCCCCTCAGGACCACTACAGCACCTGTGGTGGCAAGGGCCCTCCTGGGAATCTTCTCAAGAGTGGGCTTTCCTAAGGAGGTAGTATCAGACAGGGGTGCTAACTTCATGTCTGGGTACTTGAAAGCAATGTGGAAGGAGTGTGGAGTGACTTATAAGTTCACCACACCCTATCACCCACAATGCAATGGTTTAGTTGAGAGATTCAACAAAACCTTGAAGGGCATGATTAAAGGGCTCCCAGAAAAGCTTAGGCGTAGATGGGACATACTCTTGCCCTGCCTTTTATTCGCATATAGGGAGGTGCCTCAGAAGGGGGTTGGTTACAGCCCTTTTGAACTTCTGTTTGGCCACCCTGTGAGGGGTCCACTGTGCTTGGTGAAGGAAGGATGGGAGTTACCTCTCAAGCCCCCAAAGCAAGATATAGTGGACTATGTACTTGGTCTCCGCTCCAGGATGGCTGAGTACATGAAAAAGGCAACCAAAAACCTTGAGGCTAGCCAGGAACTTCAGAAGGCCTGGCATGACCAAAAGGCTGTTCTGACTGTTTACCAGCCAGGACAGAAGGTGTGGGTGTTGGAGCCAGTGGCCCCAGCAGCTCTCCAAGATAAATGGAGTGGACCCCACACTATTGTTGAGCAGAAGGGTGAGGTCACTTATTTAGTGGACCTAGGAACACCCAGGAGTCCCCACAGGGTTCTCCATGTCAACAGGTTAAAACCATATGTGGACAGGGCAGACATGGGCTTGCTCATGGCTACTGATGAAGGGCAGGAGGAAGAGAGTGACCCACTCCCTGACCTGCTCTCACAGAACCCTGACGATGGGTCAGTTGATGGTGTAGCCTTGGCAGGCAGCCTCACTACCCAGCAACAAACTGATTGCAGGCAAGTCCTCAATCAGTTTCGACATATGTTTTCACTGACACCCAGTCAGACCACCTGGTGCACTCATGAAGTGGACACTGGGGACAGTCTGCCTATTAAAAACAAGATTTATAGGCAACCTGACCATGTCAGGGACTGTATCAGGACTGAAGTCCAGAAAATGTTGGAATTGGGAGTAATTGAACCCTCAGATAGCCCTTGGGCTAGTCCAGTAGTCCTTGTACCGAAACCTCACACCAGTGGTGGAAAAAGAGAGATGAGGTTTTGTGTAGACTACAGGGGTCTCAATGCAGTCACTAGGACTGATGCCCATCCAATACCCAGGGCAGATGAGCTCATAGATACTTTGGCCTCTGCCAAATATCTCAGCACATTTGACCTAACAGCTGGCTACTGGCAGATCAGACTAGCTGATACTGCAAAGCCCAAAACAGCATTCTCAACCCCTAGTGGACATTATCAATTTGTGGTAATGCCCTTTGGTCTGAAGAATGCACCTGCCACTTTCCAGAGGTTGGTGAATACAGTTCTCACAGGACTGGAAGCCTATAGTGCAGCTTATCTAGATGATATTGCTGTCTTTAGCTCCACCTGGGAGGATCACCTGGTCCACCTCAGGAATGTTTTACAGGCCCTGCAAAAGGCAGGCCTGACTATCAAGGCCACTAAGTGCCAGATAGGGCAGAGTCAGGTTGTGTACCTGGGCCACCTTGTGGGTGGAGGCCAGGTTCAACCTTTGCAGAGCAAGATCCAGACCATCATGGACTGGACTGCTCCCACTACCCAGACTCAGGTGAGAGCCTTCTTAGGCCTGACTGGGTACTATAGGAGATTTGTCAAGGGGTATGGATCAATAGTGACACCCTTGAATGACTTAACTTCTAAGAAAATGCCCAAAAAGGTTCAGTGGACAGTTAGCTGTCAAAAGGCATTTGATGACCTCAAGCAGGCCATGTGCACTGCTCCAATTCTGCAGAGTCCTGATTACTCCAAGAAGTTCATTGTTCAAACTGATGCATCTGAATTGGGGGTAGGGGCTGTACTGTCACAATTGAATGAAGAAGGTCAGGATCAGCCAGTAGCTTTTATTAGCAGAAGGCTGACCCCTAGAGAGAAACGTTGGTCAGCCATAGAGAGGGAGGCCTTTGCTGTGGTCTGGGCTCTGAAGAAGTTGAGGCCATACTTGTTTGGTACACACTTCCTGGTTCAGACAGACCATAAGCCCCTCTTATGGCTAAAACAAATGAAGGGTGAAAACCCCAAACTGCTTAGGTGGTCCATTTCCCTACAGGGGATGGACTTTACAGTGGAACATAGGCCTGGGAGTAACCATGCGAATGCAGATGGACTCTCTAGGTATTTCCACTTAGAACATGAAGACTTAACTGGGCAAGGTTAGTTTAATGTCCCTACGTTTGGGGGGGTTGTGTAGGAGAGTAGGATCTGCTTCACATGGGTACCCCCACTTTTTGCTGATGCTTCACTGTTTTTCGACATTAGTCTGGCTGGGGCCCTGCTAATCAGAACCCCAGCCTAGCTGCTTCCTCTCTAAAATGGTTTCCATGTGCCTTAGGCACATCACTGATTGGGATCTGGAGTGCCCTTATAAGTCCCTAGTATATGGTATACTATGTACCAAGGGCATAGGTACCTCAGAGGCCTGCCAGGGGCTGCAGCATGTATTATGCCACCCCTGGAAGGCCATCCAAACTGACACCACAGGTCTGCTACTGCAGCCTGGGTAAGGTGGTGCATGCACCCCTTACTGTGATATAGGTTACCTATATCACGAAATACATACACACATATAAACCTATAAGTCACTCCTAAGGCAGGCCTTATCAATCCTAAAGGCAGAGTGCGTGGTTCCTATGTGAGAGGGTGCCCCTGCATGAGCAGGGCCCCTCTGCAGCGTTCGGAGACCATCTCTGATGCTGTTTGTAGTGCAGCCTGACCATATACTCTTAAGCGCATTATATCCTCGCGGTAAAATGCTAACTTTGGAATGGCTGCACCTAAACATGTCGTGTTTGGTGTCAAACATCTTGGAATACTACCCCCCGCCAATCCTGGCGGCGGGGGTAGCATTCCACCCTTCTAGAGGGAAAGACATGTTAACTCTGACTAGTCCGGTAACTTCTTTCCAGAGCCCTGGCATCACAAAATGGATGCTGCTGCCACAGACACGAGTCTGGCCTCCTGCTGCTGGACGAAACTCCGGCAGGGGAGGCCTGGACAATAGGTTTCCTGTCCCAGGGAGGTGTGACCACCTCCCCAGACAGGATAATGTGTATTGGGGCTGGGCGGGAGCACTTTCGGGTGCTTTGAAGTCCTGCACTGGGGGCACATTTGGTGTCCCTGTGCATACCCCAGTTCAAACCGGATCAGGGGCTTGCAGCCCCTGCTTTGGCGCGAACTGGACAAAGGGAAAGGGGTGTAGCCACCCCTCTGCCCTGACCCACCCATAGGTGGGGCCACAGAGTAGTCCAACCCCTATTTTTAGAATAAAGGTAGGAACCCAGTCCTTAGGACTTTAGATTATACCTGGACGAAACTCTGAAACTGAATCCTGGACCTTCGACGCTCTACGACAAGATTAGAGGACTGAAGAATCTCCCTTGGGGTCAAGGAGTGACTCCCCTGCTTGGCAGGCACCAAAGAAGCATCTGTCCGGTTCGCATTTCTGAAGCTCCCGTCGGACGCCGAAGTCATCGCATCACCAGAGGTGGATTCTCAGACTTCCCCGAAGGCTACCCTGAGTCCCCAGCAAAGCTGAGGCCCGTGGCTATCGTGGGTGACTTGAGACCGTGACCCCTGGACACCGAGCACATTTGCAAGTGCATCATCTTCTGGGTCTCCCAAGAAGTCGTGCTTTGGGCTCCGAGTAGCCCTAGCCTCCAGCACCACCTGCACCGAAGATCACTGGCCCCCACTCCACGAGTGTCCTGTAAGCCAGCTCCACGTGCGGCGTCACGAGGCTCCTTCGCGGTCGCTAGCCTGTTGGCTAGTAGCCCTTAACGAAGGCCAATCCTTTTCTTACTTGGCATCCTGATTGGTCCAGGCCTGCCCTCACTTACACTTGCTGGGTGAGTTCCACAGACCTTGCTGGTCTGCACCATCGATGATCTACATCTTAATTGAGACTTGCCGTTGCCAAGGCTTGTTGGGTCCAATCCGGTCGCTGACACCTTAGCAATCGACAGACATCGTGTACCAGCCCGAATCCTGCTCCTGGTCGCCGACAACGCCTCCCGGACCTCGTGGCTGAAGAGTCAAGACGACCGTCAACGCACCTGAAGCACTCGACATCGGTGGGCATCTGTCCATCGCCTTCCTGGTCACTGGCTAGTGACCCAGACTCTGTCCCCTCTGCTTTCAGGTTCACCAGAACTCCGATCCACTCTTGGATCCACCCGGACACTTTTCTCTTGGCCGCCAGCAGCACTTTGCAGCAGATCGCCATTCGAATCGACGACGAAACCCGACCCCGAAAGGCACCTATGCACCCGGCTTCCCTGGGTGAGGTAACACGAGTACTCCGGTGCTCCCGTGGGTAGAGACTCTTCAAAGTCCTAGATCTCAAAGGGTTTTGTCCTAGTCCTCTTTTAAGTGTCCCTTTCCTCTATTTTCCCGATCCCGACTTTCTCCATAGAAGTTAACGGCGTATCGCGGTTGTGTATTTACACTGCACGCGTCTCCCGTGGGTCCCCTGTGTCACTACCTTGGGTGGTTCCTTGTGGTCCAAGCACTTCTAGAGGCTCTAGGCCTAGTGTCTAGTTCAGTCGTGGTTCGCATACCACTTTATTGGTATATGGTTTGGTACGCCCCTAGGGCCCAAACGTGTATTTGTGCTATTACTGTGATTTAATATCTTATAACTTATGTACTTCGAACTCTAGCCTCATAAAGAGACTAGAGGGGTGTGTTTAGTAATAAATACATATATTTTGAATATATACCTGGTGTGGTGCTCTTTCATTTGGTCACTCAAGAGATTATAGACTGGTAAAACAAGCTGCTTTACATTCCTTCAAGACTTAGCCTGAAGGCTGCTCTCCATAGCTACCACTAGGATAGCTTTCAATAAAGGTTGTCTTTAACCTATCTCCAATAAGGGGTTGTTTGGACTGGTGCAAGGTGCCCACTATAATTAGTGGACAGCATATGCCAGGCCAACTTCTCACACACTGCCCTAAAGCCTGAAACACCACCTCCAACACAACCCCTACACTGCCTGAACACCATTGCTCTGCCCTAAACCCTGAAACACTGCCCCCAGCAAGACCCCTACACTGCCCGAACACCACTGCACTGCCCTAAACCCTGAAACATCACCCCCAGCAAGACCCCCTACACTGCCCGAACACCACTGCCCTAAACCCTGAAACACCAACCCCAGCACGACCCCCTACACTGCTCGAACACCACTGCACTGCCCTAAACCCTGAAACACCACCCCCAGCACGACCCCCTACACTGCCCGAACACCACTGCTCTGCCCAAAACACTGAAACACCAGCCCCAGCATGACCCCTACACTGCCCGAACACCACTGCACTGCCCTAAACCCTGAAACACCAGCCCCAGCACGAACCCCTACACTGCCCGAACACCACTGCACTACCCTAAACCCAGAAACACCACCCCCAGCACGACCCCCTACACTGCCCGAGCACCACTGCCTGCACTGCCCTAAACCCTGAAACACCAGCCCCAGCACGACCCCCTACACTGCCTGAACACTACTGCACTGCCCTAAACCATGAAACACCATCCCCAGCACGACCCCCTACACTGCACGAACACCACTGCACTGCCCTAAACCCTGAAAAACTACCCCCAGCAAGACCCCCTACACTGCCCGAACACCACTGCACTGCCCTAAACCCTGAAACACCAGCCCCAGCACGACCACCTACACTGCACAAACACCACTGCACTGCCCTAAACCCTGAAACACCAGCCCCAGCATGACCCCTACACTGCCCGAACACCACTGCACTGCCCTAAACCGTGAAACACTAGCCCCAGCACGACCCCCTACACTGCCAGAACACCATTGCACTGCCCTAAACCCTGAAACACCAGCCCCAGCACAACCCCTACACTGCCCGAACACCACTGGACTGCTCCTAAACCCTGAAACACCACCCCGTGCACGACCCCTACACTGCCCGAACACCACTGCACTGCCCTAAACCCTGAAACACCACCCCCAGCACGACACCCTACACTGCCCGAACACCACTGCACTGCCTTAAACCCTGAAACATTACCCCCAGCAAGACCCCTACACTGCCCGAACACCACTGCCCTAAACCCTGAAACACCACCCCCAGCAAGACCCCCTACACTGCCCGAACACCACTGCACTGCCCTAAACCCTGAAACACCAGCCCCAGCATGACCCCTACATTGCCCGAACACCACTTCACTGCCCTAAACCCTTAAACACCCCCTGCTTGACCCAGTACACTGCCCGAACACCACTGCACTGCCCTAAACCCTGAAACACCATTCCCCCTGCACGACCCCCTACTCTGCCCGAACACTACTGCACTGGCCTAAACCCTGAAACACCATCCCCAACACGACCCCCTACACTGCACGAACACCCCTGCACTGCCCTAAACCCTGAAACACTACCCCCAGCAAGACCCCTACACTGCCCGAACACCACTGCACTGCCCTAAACCCTGAAACATCACCCCCAGCAAGACCCCCTACACTGCCCGAACACCACTGCCCTAAACCCTGAAACACCACCCCCAGCAAGACCCCCTACACTGCCCGAACACCACTGCACTGCCCTAAACCCTGAATCATCACCCGCAGCAAGACCCCCTACACTGCCCGAACACCACTGCCCTAAACCCTGAAACACCACCCCCAGCAAGACCCCTACACTGCCCGAACAACACTGCAGTGCCCTAAACCCTAAAACACCACCCCCAGCACGACCCCCTACACTGCCCGAACACCACTGCTCTGCCCAAAACCCTGAAACACCAGCCCCAGCACGACCCCCTACACTGCCCGAACACCACTGCACTGCCCTAAACCCTGAAACACCACCCCCAGCACGACCCCCTACACTGCCCGAACACCACTGCACTGCCCTAAACCCTGAAACACCACCCCCAGCACGACCGCCTACACTGCCTGAAAACCACTGCACTGCCCTAAACCCTGAAACACCAGCCCCAGCACGACCCCCTACACTGCCCGAACACCACTGCACTGCCCTAAACCCTCAAACACCAGCCCCAGCACGACCCCCTACACTGCCCGAACACCACTGCACTACCTAAACCCTGAAACACCAGCCCCAGCAAGACCCCTACACTGCCCGAACACCACTGCACTGTCCTAAACCCTGAAACACCACCCCCAGCAAGACCCCCTACACTGCCCGAACACCACTGCGCTGCCCTAAACGCTGAAACATCAGCCCCAGCAAAACCCCTACACTGCGCGAACACCATTGCACTGCCCTAAACACTGAAACACCACCCCCAGCAAGACCCCCTACACTGCCCGAACACCACTGCACTAAACCCGGAAACACCAGCCCCAGCAAGACCACCTACACTGCCCGAACACCACTGCACTGCCCAAAACCCTGAAACACCTCCCCCAGCACGACCCCTACACTGCCCGAGCACCACTGCACTGCCCTAAACCCTGAAACACCACCCCCCTGCACGACCCCCTATACTGCCCGAACACCACTGCGCTGCCCTAAACCCTAAAACTCTACCCCCAGCATGACCCCTACACTGCCCGAACACCACTGCACTGCCCTAAACCCTGACTCACCACCCCCTGCACGACCCCCTACACTGCCCGAACACCACTACACTGCCCTAAACCCAGAAACACCACCCCCAGCATGACCCCCTACACTGCCCAAACACCACTGCACTGCCCTAAACCCTGAAACACCACCCCCAGCACGACCCCCTACACTGCCCGAACACCACTGCACTGCCCTAAACCCTGAAACACCAGCCCCTGCACGACCCCCTACACTGCCCGAACACCATTGCACTGCCCTAAACCCTGAAACACCACCCCCAGCACAACCCCTACACTGCCTGAACACCACTGCCCTAAACCCTGAAACACCACCCCCAGCAAGACCCCCTACACTGCCCGAATACCACTGCACTGCCCTAAAGCCTGAAACACCACCTCCAACACAACCCCTACACTGCCTGAACACCATTGCTCTGCCCTAAACCCTGAAACACTGCCCCCAGCAAGACCCCCTACACTGCCCAAAAACCACTGCACTGCCCTAAACCCTGAAACATCACCCCCAGCAAGACCCCCTACACTGCCCGAACACCAGTGCCCTAAACCATGAAACACCACCCCCAGCACGACCCCCTACACTACTCGAACACCACTGCACTGCCCTAAACCCTGAAACACCACCCCCAGCACGACCCCCTACACTGCCCGAACACCACTGCTCTGCCCAAAACACTGAAACACCAGCCCCAGCATGACCCCCTACACTGCCCGAACACCACTGCACTGCCCTAAACCCTGAAACACCAGCCCCAGCACGAACCCCTACACTGCCCGAACACAACTGCACTACCCTAAACCCAGAAACACCACCACCAGCACGTCCCCTACACTGCCCGAGCACCACTGCCTGCACTGCCCTAAACCCTGAAACACCAGCCCCAGCACGACCCCCTACACTGCCTGAACACTACTGCACTGCCCTAAACCATGAAACACCATCCCCAGCACGACCCCCTACACTGCACGAACACCACTGCACTGCCCTAAACCCTGAAAAACTACCCCCAGCAAGACCCCCTACACTGCCCGAACACCACTGCACTGCCCTAAACCCTGAAACATCACCCCCAGCAAGACCCCCTACACTGCCCGAACACCACTGCCCTAAACCCTGGAACACCACCACCAGCAAGACCCCCTACACTGCCCAAACACCACTGCACTGCCCTAAACCCTGAAACACCAGCCCCAGCACGACCCCCTACACTGCCTGAACACCACTGCACTGCCCTAAACCCTGAAACACCACCCCGTGCATGACCCCCTACACTGCCCGAACACCACTGCACTGCCCTAAACCCTGAAACACCAGCCCCAGCATGACCGCCTACACTGCCCGAACACCACTGCCCTAAACCCTGAAACACAACCCCCAGCACGACCCCTACACTACCCGAACACCACTGCACTACCCTAAACCCTAAAATACTCCCCCAGCACGACCCCCTACACTACCCGAACACAACTGCACTGCCCTAAACCCTCAAACACTCCCCCAGCACGACCCCCTACACTACCCAAACACCACTGCACTGCCCTAAACCCTAAAACACTCCCCCAGCACGACCCCCTACACTGCCCGAACACCACTGCACTGCCCTAAACCCTAAACCACTCCCCCAGCATGACCCCTACACTACCCAAACACCACTGCACTGCCCTAAACCCTAAAACACTCCCCCAGCATGACCCCCTACACTACCCAAACACCACTGCACTGCCCCAAACCCTGAAACACCACCCCCAGCAAGACCCCTACACTGCCCGAACACCACTGCACTGCCCTAAACCCTGAAACACCACCCCCAGCACGACCCCCTACACTGCCCGAACACCACTGCACTACCCTAAACCCTAAAACACTACCCCTACACTACACAAACACCACTGCACTACCCTAAACCCTAAAACAATACCCCCAGCACGAACCCCTACACTACCCAAACACCACTGCACTACCCTAAACCCTAAAACACTACCCCCAGCAGTACCCCTACACTACCCAAACACCATTGCACTACCCTAAACCCTAAAACACTACCCCCAGCAGTACCCCCTACACTACCCAAACACCACTGCACTACCCTAAACCCTAAACCACTTCCCCCAGCACGACCCCCTACACTACCCAAACACCACTGCACTACCCTAAACCCTAAAACACTACCCCCAGCACAACCCCCTACACTACCCAAACACCACTGTAATACCCTAAACCCTAAAACACTCCCCCAGCACGACTCCCTACACTATCCAAACACCACTGCACTACCCTAAACCCTAAATCTACCCCCAGCATGACCCCCTACACTACACAAACACCACTGCACTACCCTAAACCCTAAAACACTACCCCCAGCACGACCCCTTCACTACCTAAACACAACTACACAATTTGTTACAGGCGTTGCAATGCAGGCCTGTGGTGCTTACTGGAAGTACTTGGTGGGCTAGTTGGGCCCCAGGGACCCTCAGGATTCAAGGTGACCTAATCCCCCAACTTAAAACGCGCCACGGGGCGCGTTTGCACAGTGGTGAAGGGAGGGGGCGGGGCCTCAGGTGACATGTGCGCAAACACGCCCCTTTGAATCCTGAGGGACCCTGGGGACCAACTAGCCCACCAGGTACCTTCAGTAAGCACAACAGAGTTGCATTGCAGAGAGGTGAAAAAGGTGCGTGGCCTCGGAACGCCTCTCTGCAACTCAGCTCTGTGGTCCTAACTGTAGGTACCTGGGGGCTAGTTGGGCCCAGGGACCCTCAGGATTCAAGGGGACTTAATCCCGCAACTTAAAACGCGCCACAGGGCGCGTTTGCACACGCGTTTTAAGAGGTAGTTTTAATCCCCTGCCCTATTATGTACTAGGGACTTACAGAGGAGGTCATGCTAATCACAGGGGTACCCCAACGCATAGTGTTCCCTAGTGTATGTAGGTGTTTTCACTGTATTCTAAGTGTCTTTTAGCATAGCACTGACTCTGGTTAGTCAGAGTCAGTTACCACCAGTACCCGTCTGAAAAAGTTGTGGGCACAGGATGATTTTGCAACATGGCCTCTTTCTGCTCCTCTGTTGGTTCTTTCTGCACATCTTTTGCTTCTTCCTGCACTTTTCTTCGTCTTTGTGGACTTCTGTTGCTTCTTTCTGCATTTCTTTTGCTTCTTTCTGCGCGTTTTTCTTCTTTCTTCACATGTCCTACCTCTGTAGGCATAGTTAGAAACTAGCATTTAAAAACCTTTGAAATTCACTTAAAAAATCATAGGTTTCAGGCACGTTATAGTTAGAAATTAGCATTTAAAAACCTTTGAAATTCACTGAAAAAACCATAGGTTTCAGACACGTTATAGTTAGAAATTAGCATTTAAAAAACCTTTGAAATTCACTGAAAAAACCATAGGTTTTAGGGACAGTTATAGTTAGTTGGACATTTCACTCGTACAAAACCATAGAAATTCCCCGGTTATAGTTAGTTCAGCTAACTATAACTCGCGCCCGCAATGCACTGCTGATGACGTCACATATTACATCACTCATGACATGGTCAGTGACATCACTGATGACATCTCAAATGACATCACTGATGACATCATCCATGTGATAATTTCATGCATCTTCTCACACCCTAATATAGCTTTTGATACACCCACTCTAAATTACAGACTGCCATTCTCAAAACCATACACACTCCAATACCAATAACTACATACCCACTCACTGATTCTTAGGTCTACACACACACATCTACTCACTCACCCGTACAGTCGCTCATACTTACAGTCACTCAGTACAGGACTATCATATGCAATCATACACCTATATAAACACTCACACACCGCCACTCATCCATAGAGGTACTCACACACCTAGTCAGTCATGCAAAAAATTAATCACACACCCATTTACTCACCTATACAGTTATACACACACCAGCTCACCCACTCATACAAATACTAGCACATTCTTACGCTCTTATACAATAACTGATACAAGCACACACGCATCCATACAGCCACTCTCACAATCACACACTCTCACTTATAGCCATTTAAATACTCTAACACACATATATACTGCCTTTTACATATGTAGTTACTCGCACATGTACCACTGAGATATACATTCACTCACTAACACACCCATACACACACTCACCCACCCAAGCAGTCCATCACAGATGCACTCTTGAAATCATGCACCCAGTGAATCACCCACTCACACATCTATGTACAGAGTCACACACACCCCACCCACACAAACACTCAGGCAGCCATACAGATACTCAGAGAACCAATCAATAACCGATATAGACACTCATGTAGCTATTCGCAAATCCATGCAACAAACAGACGGATACAGACATTCACACAGTTTAGTCACTAACCCATGCATTCAGTAAGATACGTTTAATCACTCACTTGTAGAGTCAGTCACGCACGTACTAAATCATCCATTCAGACACTTAAACACCCACTCATTCTTCAATACGCCTTTCCCTATATATATTAAACATATTTAAACTTTACAGAAACACACAGTCACTGGATGATGTCATCAGTGATTTCATTTGAGATGTCATCAGTGATGTCATCAGTGATGTCACTGACCATGTCATGAGTGATGTAATATGTGACATCATCAGCAGTGCATTGCGGGGGCGCGAGTTATAGTTAGCTGAACTAACTATAACGGGGGAATTTCTATGGTTTTGTACGAGTGAAATGTCCAACTAACTATAACTGTCCCTAAAACCTATGGTTTTTTCAGTGAATATATATATATGTATTACTCTTACCTGAGATATACTTACATTTTTCATAGCAATGGCATGTGTTGTAAAGGCAGGTTGTGATAGAAATATGAGTTGTATTGGCATGTGGGGTAAAGAATGCATTGTAATTGCTGTTCCACTATGAAAACATGAACGCAAATAAAGCAGGTAATATTTCCCCTCCCCTTCTCTGCCTCTTAGCCAAACTCCTCATCCTCCTTGTCAGAATGTTCAAAGCTGACATTGGGAATTATCCTGATTCACTTTGAGTGCCTTTTTCATGTTTGCACCTGCTTACCATCAGATCCGATTTGATGATAATTGCATTTTTTAAATGCCCTTTTTGCGAATAGTCATAATTAGGAAGTCCGCTGTACACGGGGATTTACTATTTGCGATTTCCTATTTTGCGAATCGCAAAATTAAGTTTCAACTAGCTAGAAATCGCATTTTGCATCAACACATATGCCTTTCTGACATAACAAAAGGCAATTTTGCATTTCTTAATTGCCCTAAATAGTGATTCAGACCATTAAGAAATGCAAAATCCATTCATACATATGGGCTTAAATTACATAAGAAATTGCCTAGAGGTGCCATCATATCAAAGTACACGTTACAGCATTATAGTTCACTTTTTTACTTTTGTGTGAGCTGTAGTAGATAATCATTGTGGAACGCGTATTAAGACTCTGGCACTTCAGTGTCATTGCAGCATGTGTCCACTGATAGGGTGAGGCTGGCTTTAGCACCGTTTGCACCCGGTACAACAGTCTTTTTGGCACCCCCAAATATCCTCCTTCTCCCCAGATTCCCTCATTACCACCCTCCAACAATGCCTCCCATATCTCAAAAGCCCCTCTCTCACATGCATTTCATGGTACGCAGACCATGGCCCATGTTCTTCATTCTGACAGACATTTTGCTGTCTGCACTGCAGAACCTAAATAAATAGTGCTGCATTTGTAGGTGGGGAAGTGTCAATCAGCAGGATGGGAAGGGAATTGGATGTAGGGAGGGAGCACACCCTGTTAAGGAAAGAAAGCAGCAATAACTGTGGAGCAAACACCGGCAACAAAAATTAATCGGTGTTTGCCACATGGTGAAATGCCAGTAATTCACATTTCATTTTTTTTTTATGGCATTACTCATACAAGTGTAGGGTGTCAAAGTACTTGTTATCACACATACAGAGACAATGAATCATATGTTTGTTAATCAGTATATAGGAAAAGTTACATAGGACAATGAGGATTGCAAGGTGTAAGAATCATGTCACTCATACTAGTAGGCAATATATTTTAAGAGCGTTTGGTCTGGAGAAGCCAACAATCAGGATTTAAAATGTACCACTGGTTGGGGCTAACTTTTTTTCTCACAACACATTTTATTACATTTTGTTTTGACATTACATGATGGCCAATATGGCCTCAAACTTGCAGTGCAGTAACACTCCGTCGTCCACCCCAATAATTCAAACTTATGCTGCCAAAATCAAATCTATCATTCCCATCATGAACAACATTCTTATAGTCTCCATGTAGGGGGTATGTGGATGTGATAGGGGACCGTAGACCTCATGGACTGCTGTCAAATCACTGTGTCTCTGTGTCAAGGAGGGAGTCTACTGAATGGACCGGTGCCAATACTATGCTCCTGTGGCGTGCCCATCGCTGTCATATCTTTATGTGTTTCTATGGGCACCCCCTAGCTCGATATACTGCTATTTCCATGTGCATACAATGGTAAATTCCTTGCTTCCATGTACCTACCGTGGGCAGGGACACATCCTTCCATAGCCGTTCAATGTCGCGTTTAGATAGAGTTAAGCCCAAGAAGAGTAAGTGTCTCTTATATCTATTATCTCCAACTCCTTCTGTGCTATGGAGTGAGGTCGTCTTTGGGTGAAAGGGAATCTCCCAGGACAGGACCCCTTCTAGACAGGCAACCACTCCCCGCCAGAAACTCCTAGTGTTGTACATTCCCATACCATGTACAAGAAGGTGCCCTCAGTCATTCCACATCTTAGAAGGTCGGCGAGGCAAAGGTGCCTATGCACCATAGGCGATATTTAGTCAAATAAGCTCTATGAAGGAATTTCAATTGGATAAGACGTAGTCGGGACAGTATCACAGTTCTGCATTCCGTCCATCAATTGTGTGCCTTTTGCTACCTCGCCCTAAGTGTGCCGGGTATGCCCAGACGTGGGTCCCGGGCTCACTGTGCCACTGGATTCAAGCTATCCTGGCTGAAGAGGGGTGAAACCCTGAAACCGGTCCTAAGATGCTTGTTTCCGGTCCAGGGAGGACCTGACTTAGCAGTTCGGGCTGGACTGTTCCCATGAGGCACAGGGTCAAGACTGATTTGCATATGGCCAGGTCTAAACTGGGGTGGCATGGTGAGCAAAAGAATGATGGATTTAACCCAGATCTCTTGACTGGGGGTGAATGTTTTGATTTGTTCTGCATTCCATCCATCAATTGTGTGTCTTTTGCTTCCTCGCCCTAAGTGCGCCGGGTATGCCCAGACGTGGGTCCCGGGCTCACTGTGCCACTGGATTCAAGCTATCCTGGCTGAAGAGAGGTGAAACCCCAAAACCGGTCCTAGGATGCTTGTTTCCGGTCCAGGGAGGACCTGGCTTAGCAGTTCAGGCTGGACTGTTCCCATGAGGCACAGGGTCAAGACTGATTTACATATGGCCAGGTCTAAACTGGGGTGGCATGGTGAACAAAAGAATGATGGATTTAACCCAGATCTCTTGACTGGGGGTGAATGTTTTGATTTGTTCTGCATTCCATCTATCAATTGTGTGTCTTTTGCTTCCTCGGCATAAGTGCGCCGGGTATGCCCAGATGTGGGTCCTGGGCTCACTGTGCCACTGGATTCAAGCTATCCTGGCTGAAGAGGGGTGAAACCTCGAAACCGGTCCTAGAATGCTTGTTTCCGGTCCAGGGAGGACCTGGCTTAGCAGTTCGGGCTGGACTGTTCCCATGAGGCATAGGGTCAAGACTGATTTACATATGGCCAGGTCTAAACTGGGGTTTGCATGGTGAGCAAAATAATGATGGATTTAACCCAGATCTCTTGACTGGGGGTGAATGTTTTGATTTGTTCTGCATTCTGTCCATCAATTGTGTGTCTTTTGCTTCCTCGCCCTAAGTGCGCCGGGTATGCCCAGACGTGGGTCCCGGGCTCACTGTGCCACTGGATTCAAGCTATCCTGGCTGAAGAGGGGTGAAACCCCGAAACCGGTCCTAAGATGCTTGTTTCCGGTCCAGGGAGGACCTGACTTAGCAGTTCGGGCTGGACTGTTCCCATGAGGCACAGGGTCAAGACTGATTTGCATATGGCCAGGTCTAAACTGGGGTGGCATGGTGAGCAAAAGAATGATGGATTTAACCCAGATCTCTTGACTGGGGGTGAATGTTTTGATTTGTTCTGCATTCCATCCATCAATTGTGTGTCTTTTGCTTCCTCGCCCTAAGTGCGCCGGGTATGCCCAGACGTGGGTCCCGGGCTCACTGTGCCACTGGATTCAAGCTATCCTGGCTGAAGAGAGGTGAAACCCCAAAACCGGTCCTAGGATGCTTGTTTCCGGTCCAGGGAGGACCTGGCTTAGCAGTTCAGGCTGGACTGTTCCCATGAGGCACAGGGTCAAGACTGATTTACATATGGCCAGGTCTAAACTGGGGTGGCATGGTGAACAAAAGAATGATGGATTTAACCCAGATCTCTTGACTGGGGGTGAATGTTTTGATTTGTTCTGCATTCCATCTATCAATTGTGTGTCTTTTGCTTCCTCGGCATAAGTGCGCCGGGTATGCCCAGATGTGGGTCCTGGGCTCACTGTGCCACTGGATTCAAGCTATCCTGGCTGAAGAGGGTGAAACCTCGAAACCGGTCCTAGAATGCTTGTTTCCGGTCCAGGGAGGACCTGGCTTAGCAGTTCGGGCTGGACTGTTCCCATGAGGCATAGGGTCAAGACTGATTTACATATGGCCAGGTCTAAACTGGGGTTTGCATGGTGAGCAAAATAATGATGGATTTAACCCAGATCTCTTGACTGGGGGTGAATGTTTTGATTTGTTCTGCATTCTGTCCATCAATTGTGTGTCTTTTGCTTCCTCGCCCTAAGTGCGCCGGGTATGCCCAGACGTGGGTCCCGGGCTCACTGTGCCACTGGATTCAAGCTATCCTGGCTGAAGAGGGGTGAAACCCCGAAACCGGTCCTAGGATGCTTGTTTCCAGTCCAGGGAAGACGTGGCTTAGCAGTTCGGGCTGGGCTGTTCCCATGAGGCACAGGGTCAAGGCTGATTTGCATATGGCCAGGTCTAAACTGGGGTGGCATGGTGAGCAAAAGAATGATGGATTTAACCCAGATCTCTTGACTGGGGGTGAATGTTTTGATTTGTTCTGCATTCCGTCCATCAATTGTGTGTCTTTTGCTTCCTCGCCCCAGGCAACCACTCCCGCCAGAAACTCTCAAGCGTTGTACATTCCCATACCATGTACAGGAAGGTGCCCTCAGTCATTCCACATATTAGTGAGGTCGGCGAGGCAATGGTGCCTATGCACCATAGGTGATATTTAGTCAAATAAGCTCTATGAAGGAATTTCAATTGGATAAGACGTAGTCGGGACAGTATCACCGCTTCACATGGTACCATTAGAGCCTCTGCCCAGTCGTCATTATCGAGTGTGGGTATGTCCTCCTGCCAGATGTGTCTGAAAGTTGGAAGTGTGGATGTACTATGTGTCACTAGTGTCTGGTAAACCTGTCTAATTTTGGTTTACCCAAATCCCCGGTAAGTAGTTTTCCCTCTTGTGGGTTGAACTCTGGTAGTTCATGTAGATTGTGTAGGTAGGAAGTAAGAGCATGCTGTAACTGGAGATATCTATAGAGTTGCTGTTGATGCAATTGAAAGTCTGTCTGCAGTTTCTGAAAAGATTTCAAAACTAGACCTCGCATGATAGCTCCTAGAGTTGAGATGCCAATAGCATCCCACTGCCGAAACCCTGACAGGGACGTTAATTGGCCCAAGACGTTCTCAACGCACAGTGGTGTCATCTAAGTCAGTTGGGTCCACCAGCCCATCCGTTTAGTGTTAGTTTCCACAGTCAGAACACCTGTTGGGTTGCGTGTCAGATATGACTCCGATAAAGGAGGTGTATGAGCGAAACATCTTCCATCGCACATCGCTCTGTCTTGTATTCATTGATAAGAAGGAGATGGGACACGGCATACTAAGAGTAAATGTCCAGGGCAGCAATGCCCCCATTGAAGGTGGACTGAACACATGTCCATAGAGCAATATGCACCATGCCTCCACCCCAAAAAAACTATGCGAGGGCCATATGGGGGGATGGTGAAGGGATAACTCTGCAATTGATAGAGCATTCGTGGCATTGAAACCATTTTAAAAATCATAGAACGGCCTAGCAGGGAGAGGGGCAGCAGGGACAACACTTTGATATCCTCTCGTATTCAGGGCAATAACAGAGCAACATTGTGGACCCAAGCTATCGTAGGGTCAGGAGCAATATATACCCCCAGATACTTGCAGCCGTAGGTTGCTATGTTCAAACCAGAGACCCATGTCCTATCCCTCATTGACACCCTCATGAAAAACACTACTGATTTCCTAGCGTTTGTGTGTAGTCCTGACGTCTCCATGAAAATGCGCAGAATCAGCAGAAGACGTAGACCAGAGGAGCGTAGATTAGTGAGAAAAAATAATGCATCATCAGTATACAGGTTAAACCGATCTGTTAATTCCTGTGACCACTCAAATCCCATCAGCAAAGGGTCTGAACGGACCCAGACTGCCAGGGGTTCTATTGCCAAGGCAAATAATAATAGAGAACGTGGGCATCCCTGACAGGTGGCCTTGTCCACCTCAAAGGGAGCAGAAATTGCTTCCGCAACCCAGACCAAAGCGGTCAAGCCTGTGTACAAGAGTTTTGCGTAGTTGAGAAAACACGGGCCAAAATTAATGCTCTGCAGTAAAACAAATAGGTATTGCCAGCTGACAGGATCGAATGCTTTGTCCATATCTGCTAAGAGCACTGCTGCCGGTAGTGCCAGGCAATCAACCATAGCCACGGCATTATAGACACGCCTTATGTTATGACATGTGGACCGCTGGGGCATAAAGCCTGCTTGGTCTAGGTGTACGAGATCGGGCATGCATTTCTGTAGTCTATTCCCCAGGGTCTTGGCTAAGAGCTTCACATCGAATTTAAGAAGGGAGATTGGCAGTATGAAGAGGGTACTCTGGTATTTGCCCTGGCTTCAGTAGTACAACAAACTCCGCATGTCACCAGTCCTGGGGGAGCATGGCATCATCTGATGCCTCATGTATGACTTCTAGTAGGGTACTGCCAAGCTGCCATAAAGAGCTTCAAAAACTCGCTCAGGAAGCCATTGGGTCCTGGGGCCCGCACTATATGCATTTCGGTCAAGGTCGTTGCCAGTTCCTCCACCATAAGTTTCTCCTCCAATTGTTTACACACCTCTGCAGATAAAGTACGTGGCAGACTGTCCCTGATGAATCCCTGGACTAATTCTATTCTAATATGATCATTTGGAGCATATAGCACTCTATAATAATCTGCAAAACTTTGGGTGACCTCTGCCAGCCCCAAAATCAAACCCCTCTGATGGTTCCATACCACCGGATCCGGCGACACAGTCCTTAAGGCCTGACACAGTCTCTGCAGCATGCGACTGGACTTATCTCCTTATTGAGTTTCGTTGCTGTGTGGCTTGCCACACTGTCTTTGCCAGGTTTAGTAAGTGCTGCTGGTATATTTGTTGGGTAAGATTGAGCTGTAGCCTTGCTGCATCATTGCCTGTCTTCCTACAATCGCCCTTCAGCTTCTCAATTTGTGTTTCAAGGGCAACCCACTCCTGTGCTCTACACCTACGGTCTCCCGTGAAAAAGCTGATGTTCACCTGTTGAATAGTTCATTTAAATGCCACCCACAGAACTACCTTTGTGAGGTCATGGATATATTGAATGTAAGGTATTCCGTTATCGCTTTTTTTACAGTGGTCCTATAAGTCGGGTTCTGGAGATGCCATGGCGACATCTGCCATAGAAATCCTGGGCAATTGGCACCAATATGAAGCTCCAAGGACACAGGGAAGAGATCTGAGAACCCCCTCTGGTGAATATGGGGTGATGACACACTGTGGAGATATGTGGCTGGGATAAATAGGTAGTCCAAGCGGGAAAAGGACCCATGGACCATTGAGTAGTATGTATATGCATTCTCAGAAGGGTGATAGGCCATCCATGTGTCCGCCCATCCCAGAGTAGTCACCAGAGTGAACAGTCTAGAGTCATGTTGGACATCCCTACCACCCTGTGGTCGTCATCTGTCTACCTGGGTTAAATGATGTAATTCCAGACTCCCCCTACCAAACAAAGGCCACCTGGCATGTCACCCCACAAGCAGAGGAAGCATTCAGTTAAGGCGGCCCCCAGCGGAGGGGAGGCATAGACACTCAGGAGTGTGAACTGTTCCCCATGATGGTTACCCTTCACTGCAACGTAGCAATCTTAAATGTCTACCCACACCCTCTCAGTGGCAAAAGGGACCCTACAATGGATTACAATGGCTGTGCCCCGGAGCCCTGTGTAAACCCTGAGTGAAAAATCGGTGTATAGCCAAGACGGGCTAGGCAGAGGGTTTTTGTTCCCTTAAGATGGTTTTCTATTAAGAGCAGAATGTCCTCACCCAAGTGTTTGTCCTGCCAGAGGACTGCCCCTCATTTAATTTCAGCCAGTACCCCCTCACATTCCATGTTAGGATGTACCCCCTGATGGTTAACTAGTCATGTATATCGATGGTAGAGAATGATCCACCCTAAGCGCATGTCGGATGTGATGTGAACAACGGGACTGCAACTGTTCAATAACCAACAAAGCATGAATGCAACAAATAATCCCCACCACCCCTCCCCCATACTTCACAAAACTGGAAGCATCTGTCACGGTATGTGCCCCTACCAAACCCCAAATGAGGTAATGTGAAGGGACACCGCCAATGGATCCCGCTATCCCAACGCCCAAAAACATGACCTCTAGAAAGGATTCCTAGGAATGTCTCTGGCCCACCCAATGTAGGCTGCATGTGTAGGCAATATAAATATGTAAAGGAGGAGGGAGCATGCGATCCTCTTAAAGATTGAAATTGAAAAAGGCAGTAGAACAGTTGGAAAGGGATATAACAATCAGTGTGTCAGTCTCACATGGGAAGACAGGCCCTTAGTAACCTCAATGATCCGTGCGTGAACTCCTCCAGGACAATCGAGATCTGTTGTGACGCTGGGAAGTGGATGTCTTGGAACGTTTGCACTGGTCGCTCTGTGACAAATCAGAGTCTATTCTGGGTGGGGTATGATGTTTAATCACCACCAATTCGACCATCCACTGTACGGCAGCCTCCAGAGTATAGAAAAACAGCATCTGGGGATGGTAAACTACTCTCAGCCATGCTGGATATAGCAGCATATATTGGATCTTGCGGTCTCGCAGTTTTTATTTAACAGCTAGGAAGGAGTGTCTCTGCTGCTGGACCATTCTAGTATAGTCAGGGAAGATCATGATGTGGGAAGATTGGTCCACAACTTCTTCTTGGCTCCGGGAATAACGCAGGAGCACATCCCGATCTAAGTAGTTTAGGAGGTTCGCAATGATTGGTCGGGGTTGTGCACCGGGAGGGGGCTTTCTGACCAGGGCTCGGGGGCCCATTCAACCACGAAGCATGATGACAGGTTCTCCGGTGGAACCACAGATTTTAGCTACTGCATCAAGAATTGTTCCCCAGAGGAGCCTTTGCATCCTTCCGGGAACCCTACAAATCATAAGTTGTTGCATCGTGTGCAGCCCTCTGCATCTTCCACCCGTTTGGCAAAGTCCTTGGTCATAGCTGTTAATGTTGTGACCTTCTGCTGTAAGGTTGCCACTGAATCCTCGACCTCAGACACTGTTGTTTCAGCTTCAGTGATGTGGTCAACCGCTTTCCTCAAATCTTGGCGCAATAAATTTACATCAGTTCCCCCCAATCTTGGCCTCCAGAGCCCCCCGTGATTGAGTAATGGCAGCAAGCAGCGTGGCATAGTCAGGGCACCCCGAAGGGGATTTTGCTTTGTCCGTACTGCCAGAGTTAGCATTTGTGAACTGGTCTATCGTGCTCTGCTTGGCTGAGGCCAGTGGTGGTTTATCCTTAGACATTGTGAGGGCATGAGGGCTGTTCCAGTCTACTAATAGATGGCTGGCTGTCTGTAGCTGCAGCAGGTCCTTGGTGTATTGTTCTACTTGGCCCATCCCAGCCACAAACTGCACCAGGACCTAGCCTGTTCGCTTCCGTAGCTAGGGGCAAACCACAGCGCAGTACTCCCTAACAAAGCACCACACTGTATCAGCCATGTGGATGAGTACACTGCCACCGGTATCCCATGGAGAGGGCCAAGGATTAAGGTGGGAAATCACGTAGACCCACTACCATGGGTGGCTTCTCACAATGTCATTTATGTCTAGGCCTCCCCCACCTGTTGTTCTGACCTGTGAAGGAGGGAGAGCAGGGGCTACAGGGAAGCTGATGAGGCCCTCCCTGCTCTCCACATTGATTCTTAAATGCCGGGAGTCCCCCAGACAATGCACTCCAGATGTGTTAGTATTCTCAAGACTGGGGGGACACAGCCCCGACCGTACCGACAAGCCCCAGCTGAGCAAACCTGGTATACTGTGGCCATCGGTCGCACCCGGCCGCCCTCCCCCCACTAGTAGATGTGTTAGTATTCTCAAGACTGGGGGGACACAGCCCCGACCGTACCGACAAGCCCCAGCTGAGCAAACCTGGTATACTGTGGCCATCGGTCGCACCCGGCCGCCCTCCCCCCACTAGTAGAGGCCATGGCTCGTCTTCTCCCTTCTAGTTGGGCCCAGCCACCATCTCTGCTCACAGCCAGCATGGGTCAGGAATCTTAAGCGCGCGAGGGGCAGCACGTGTCTTTTCCCTGGTGCATAGGCCGCCTATGCTGTGATCCGGGGTGGGGGAAGCCACAGGCCTGACTCAATCAAACAGCTCCTGCAGCAGTCTGGACTGCATCCCACAGACCTCAGCCCAACTCCGGGCCCCACTCACCACTCCTACCGTTCCGCAGTGCTGGAAAGTTTACTTGTTGGCAGCAACTGGTCCAACTGGGCCACTACCACCGCCACTGCACTGTGTGCCGATCAGGCTCGGGGGAGCGAAACAGGCCGTACTATGCCACGCTGTGTCTCCGACGAGCTGCATTTCCAGATTCTCTGTTTACTATTGTTGCTGAGCCACAGAGGGTAGAACTGTCATCCCAAAGAGCCAGGTGAGCAGTATTATTGTTGGATGTTTATGGATCTGCCGTGAGCTTAGTCAATGCGCGTCTGCCATCTTGCGTGCCAGGTCACACCCGTGGGGCTGACTTTTTTTAACAAGAATGTATTTCTACACAAACAAACCCTTTTTAGCAACATTAGGATAATGAAAGACTGGGATTAAAACAAACTTTCTAAGCCATGCCATGCAGTTTGCATGCAGCTCTTTGTTGACAGTCCATAGATTACTCTGTTATATTAGGAATGTAACTTACAAAATCCAAATAAATAACAAAGGTATTTCTATAACAAAAGCAGTAGCCCACAGAGCTATCGATGTAAAATGCTGTTCTGTGATCTACATGGTACATGTTCTTTGCAGCAGGCATGTTAACCCTCCTCACTACTTTGAAAGAAGAAATTGTAAATGTATTTGTATAAGTTGATTAAAACCATTGCATTACAATATAATAACATTTAAAAAGGAGCCATTGTTCGTGAAGATCAAAAGTTCTGATAAGGTGCAATCGTTATTTGCCATCATATGACTCAGGGCTTATTTTTATGTTTACAGTTGTCCGTTACTCTGCGACCGGCCCCATGGGGGAACGTCACCCGTTGGGCTCTTAGATTTTCCAGGTCTTCTTTCCTTTCCGTTCTCCTCGTTGGTACTAGTTCTCTTGTAAAGTGCTTGTGCTTTGCGACTTTGTTGGAAATTATAACAGATTTTTGTTTGTTGTAGTGCAAATGTTATGTGCCATCATGTGGCTATTTCTCATAATTACTTTTTTCTGTAGCTCTGCGTCCGGCCCCGGTGGAGGATGTCACCCATCTGGCTCGTTGGTTGTCCAAATCTTTCTACCTTTCTGATCTCCTCAGGAACCACATTTACTGCCGTTAGTCCAAGTTCACTTATGAAGTTCTTGTGCATATGCATTGTGATTTTATGACAATTTAGGTCAGCCTTTTGTTTGGGTAAAACGGTTGGAGGTATCTGGTCACAATTGCTGCATCCAAGATAGGTTCTGCATTCTTTCAGGGTCCTTTTAAAAAAAAAAAAGTAATCCGGAATCAGCTTTTGGGCTATACGAGAGCAAGATCGAGGGCCAGTGCGGGGCTGAAGAGCGTCCCTGATGGATTGTACAAATCTTCCACAGCGTGCCAGAATGTGGGGTTCCTTTTGTATGAAACATATTGCCGAGGCCTCAAGGCAGGTGCTTGCTTTTTCACTCAGGTATAGTTCCCTGAGAAGAATTCTCCTTTCATTTTCTAAGGCCAGGCAACAGCACAGAAGGTGCAGCCATGATTCTAGTTTTTAGTCACACAGTCGACATGCTCTGCCTGTATTTTGGTTTGCCCAGGCCCGGCTGAATTCCGCTACTGGCAGTGCCAGCAAACGCATGTACATGATCTCTCTTCTGATTTTGGGGTTCAGCGAGGCTTTACGATGAGCCAAAATTGCCAATAAAAAAAACTCCCATCTCTTTCTAGCAGGAACATTAAACAACAGTGTTATACTGACAGGTTTATTGTTGTCTGAAAACTGCTGGACTCACAAGGAACTCTGCAGCAGGTGCTTTTAAACTAATAACTTATTTCTAAACATGCTGCACCCGAGTTCTGGTTGAAATGCCACAAAACCGGCCCTGGATAGAGTTGAAATGTTTTCAGTGTACCGGGCTATGGTACTGGGATCAGATATTTTTTTACATCTGGCCCGCAAAAGAGTTCAAGCTGTTCCAAGAGTCATAAGCTACTAAATTAGTGATTACCACTAGTATGTAAGGCAACTTTTGTTTGATATATTAGTTGCAGGTTTCATAATTCCACCCCAGTGGAAGCGCTAACAACCCCGCTTCTTACAGCTTAGGTACTGGAAATTCTAGGTGCCTTCCACTTAGAGAAAAATATTGTCTGAACTCACGCTACATGTCGTATTGTAAATATATGAAGGCTTTTATTGTAGAGGTGGATATTTTGCCAGGATGATGAATATAATAGATCCCATTTCACTTAGGTACAGCTGCATTTGAGATATTTATTTATGCAGTTGGGTTTTGTGCAGAGTGCCAATAAACTCCATGTGGTGGGCACAGACCACTTTGCAGGAAAAGGACATATGTGAAGATATTGACAGATTACATTATAGCACATATGCCAAACCTGATGGAAGAGAGCTAGTCAACTGTCAACAGTGGTGGACAATACCTCAAGAGGACCCACCATCAAATATATCCAGGTAAGATGACAAAGGCTTTTAAGAGAGCAGGAGTCTTGGGAGCCTTTCTCGAAAGACAAAGCTGGTCTTAGGTGTCTGATCAGTTGAGGCTTAAGAACAAATATTGTAGATCTGAGGGGCAAAATATGACGTTAACCACATTCCAGGGCTGCATAATGTGCCTTTAAAAATCATCAGAATTTGAGATAGTCACGTCTAGCCTCAAATGAAGAGGTGGGGAACTCTATATCGAGGAGCCAGGATGTTGACATCTTGTATCTCTCTGGACAGATCATCAGTAGGCACTGGTTGGTAGGTCTAAGGCTTCTGGTCAGTTGGTATAGGGCACACAGTTTAATCTGTTAGTTCGGTGAATGGTCAGTAAGTGCTTGATTTAGATTTTAGATATCCCACCTGCCGAAATACAAATCCCATAATATTCTATGGGATTTATATTTTGGCGGTCGGGATATCTGTCACTGCTGTGATGGAGTAACCAGTCTGCCGAAATCTAAATCAGGCCCTAAGAGACCTGTGTTCAAATCAAAGTATTTTAAAGATCATTTTTTTTGTGGGCACCCGGTAGCTGTGTTTCAGCGAGTGTGATGTAGTCGTGAAGATTCATGCCAAACAAGAGGACGCTGCAGTCTTTTGAACTCTCTGTAATTTACAGAAATGAGTGCAGGGTTAACCAATGGCTATGCTGCTGTGGACATCCAGTCAGGAAATGACCGTGACACGGATTTGGATGTTTTTAAACAAACAATGGAGCAGCACACGATCTTCTCTTAACAGGTATAGGTGAGGAAATGCTGTTTGAAAACATCAGTTTACATGAAGGGAGAATGATAGACTGATGTGAGGGAGCATAAATAAATTGCATACTTTATTAAGCTCAAAAGGTTTAGGTTCAAGTTCAAAAGCAAGTTTATTTAGCCATTAGTCCATAAAACATAACAATAAAACGACAGTTGATAATCCTTACAAACAATTAAGTATACAATGCAATTCTATTTAGAATATAAGTTAACTGTCTATAAAAAACTCTTTCGACTGTTGCATTTAGGAATAATGGGCATTCAATTATTACATAATTTAAAGAGCATTTTGTATTGAATTAGCGGGGACATAAACCAATAATTGCATCAACCCGAACACTTAGCTCCGGAATAACATAAATTGATTAAATCCTAAATTATATTTAATACTTTAAGAAATGGATTGGGATCTGCTTATTCATAAATATAAGGAAGCACTTTTCCCAAGGTTTTTACTGTTAAAGCAATAGAAGGTTTTGATGCTAGATATTTAAAATCTTTTTTTCAAATAAATTTGTTTCGATTTCAAATTCTTTTTGGGATTTTATCACAAATAAAAAAGAAAAAGCCATATTACAGCAATATGAAAAACAAATAATCAGACCAAATCAGAGTAAACAAAACAGATATAAAAGAAAACATATCAGGGATGAGTAGAAGGACTATCAGTATCCTGATGCACACCTTCCTACAGTATGCAAATACACTACTTGATGGAGCAAAGAGTCTGGAAATCAAGATACGTTATGTTGACACAGTCAACAAGCAATTTATGCACATAAGTTGCCTCATCATGATGATATACTTTTTAACAATCAGTAGCCTCAACGAACATCAGGGAAGAATAGGAGTACCTAGAGAGATGAGTGTCCAGAAGACAGTAAATATGGAAGCTATTTGTTTTTAAGGACATGGTATGAGCAGGGCACTATCTCTAATGTATGTGCTAGTAGTTTTGTCACCATATAGTGATGTTTTGTGTTAGGTACAGGAGCATGTCAGGGGCGTTCAGTACTGGCAAAATAATTGTCTAATGTTTTCCACATGGGTCTATGTCTGGGACTCCAGAGGAAGTGTTGAAGAGGAATGCTATCTGTCCTCTTATGTGAAGTATCCAGTTTAACCATGCCTTGAATGAAGTTGCAGAGGTGTTTTTCCAATTACTAATCACAGTCTTGCAAACCTCCATTACGGGAACGTCCAGTAATAGTCTAACGTTAGCTGAACCCGCCTGTGGATGTGGGAATCCATTATTGAGAGAAGTGAATTATTTTTTGGGTTGGAAGCCAAATACAATTAAGATACATTTAAATACCTTATTCCAGAATGGGGAGACTGAGCAGCAGACAAACAGTAAGTGTGGCAGATCCCCCTTTTTTTTTTTTACAGTTCCAGTATATAGGGCCATCATTAAAAGATAGTTTGTGCAATCATGAAGGTGTGCAATATGTGCTATGTAGTAGCCAATATTTTGCCTGGGACAAGATAGGAGTGATTTTGTGAGATACAACTGATTTCCATATCATAGTCCAATCCTCAGTCAAAATTGTATTAGCCTCGATCCTTTTCTTCCTTATCGCATGATTGAGATGCAAGGTTTTTGGTTGGAAACATTTTATCGAATTTGGATACTTGGTGTCCTGATTTGGTGAGCGAGTTTATCAGGGTGGGTAGAGTCAGGTCTTTATAGGTAGTTTTGACTTGGATATACAGACTTTGAGTTTGAGAAAGACATAGAAGTCCATATTTTCTAGTTTATATTGGGTTCGGAGATCATTGAAAGTGAGCTGTCAATTCTGTGTGCGAAGTTGTTTGAGAACATGGATGCCTCTGTTGGTCCAGGATTTTCAATATAAAGGAGAGGCTTTCAGTTTAGATTTTGGATGTATTCAAATTGAAATTAAGCTGGAAGATGTTATTGGGATTTCAAAAAAATTGTCTATCCTTAGTATTACCTGTTTAGTATTTTTGAAAATGTATTTGGAGAGTTGTGAGTAATTAATTTTGGTAGATATTAGGTTAATGGGATTTATCCCTTCCAAGATTGCTATTTCGACAAAAAGCCAGGTTGGATTATAATCCAACAATGGTGAGAACCACAAAGATCTCTGTTTGGCCAGAAAGAGGGTTTGGTAATTTCTGAAGTTTGTCAGATTCACTCCACCTAAATTGGTCAGAAGATACAGTTTTTTATTGAAATCCTAGGACATTTGTTTTGCCAAATAAAGTTCCCTAGGAGTTTGTCCAATTTGTCGTGGAAGTATTCTGATAGAGTGAAGGGAAGCATACTGAACAAATAGTTGATTATATGTGTTACCCTCATCTTAACTATATTGATACCACCCCGCCAGGTGATAAAATTAGGATTCCAGCTGTCCAGTAAACTTTCTGATTTCTTTAGTGTGATTTTCACATTGTATTGAATGGTATCTATTATATCTGATCCAAAGTTTATGCCTAAATTCTTCAGGTGCTGTGCTTGCCAAACTAAACCCAACTTTTCTAGAATGTCCTTAGAGTATAGCGCATTAACAACTTTGACCTCTGATTTCTCTCTATTAAGTTTTTAGCCTGATACTGAGGCATAGATGTTGATTGTGTTTATGAGGGCTTTTATAGATGATCAGGTTTTATCGGTAACAATCAAAATGTCACCTGCATATGTTGACACTTTTGCAGTAGTGTTATTGAAATCAATATTGGAATTTAGGGCATTGGATTGGATGTTTTAGATTAGAGGTTCCATCGCCACGATGAAAAGAGACGGGGAGAGCGGTTGACTTGCCTTGTACCTTTCTCAAGTTTAAGGAAGGTAGAGATGAGCCAGCCTTACCTTACTCTAGCACTGGAATTGCTGTGTAGAGCCATAATTATTCTAATAAAATCATCTCCCAGGTTAAATTTGTCAGGGTTTCTTTGAGAAAATTCCATGAAATATTATCAAAGGCCTTCTCAGCATCTAGAGTTATTGTCATTTTCACGCTTTCTAGAACATGGCACAAAAGCCATGTCTTGTCATTAGATATGCGATTTCTCACAAATCCTACTGGGGAGTGGCCTATTAGACGAGGTAAGTAAGGTTCAAGGGGCATATTCACCAGGACCTACCGCCGATTTATCTCCACCTTAACGCATCCAAAGTGGACATAGATTCAACACCCCATTCACAAGCGGGTGCAAACTGCAGACATCCCCAGTATTCCAGCGATAACTGCCCCAAAATTTATCTCCACGGTGGACACCACCAACTAACCCTAATGAGATGCAGAGTAGGCGTTCCCGTGCAAAAACACACGAAAAAACCACAACACCATTTTCACATCAAACTGCCAGATCTGCGATGCGAACCAAAAACAGGCGATAAGCCGCGGTAGCACCAGTTATTTAACACCTGCCTTTTGCTGGTGTTAAGCAGGACGACTACCTGCAGCATGAAAGGGAGCCCAGCGTAGAGCCACTCCTGAAGACCCACAGATGCCATGGAGACAATGATCATGCAGCTCGGATACCCATGAGGGCCACAGCACCCACCGCCACAACCCCCAGCCCCCCCCCGGCCCTCCCACCCTGACATACAGATACCGTGCACGACACAAGAGCCACAAAAAGCGCATGATGACGCACATTGTCAAAAAATAACACACATGTGTGGCCAGAAGAACGAGAAACAGTCACACAGCACTGAAGTAACAACCAAAAACTTTATTGAAACACAACACAAAACACAAATGCGGAAGACTCCTGTCGGGTCCATCCGGGACAATCACGACGTCACAGCCTGGAAAATAAAGCACCAAATCAAAACGTGTGCCATGCGCACATCAAAGGAGCGAGACACAGAGAAATAGAGAATGAAAGAAAGGCAGAGAGAGAAAGAGAGAGAAGGAAAGGAAGGGAGAGAGAGTGAGAGAGAGGGAAAGAAGGGAGAGAGAGAGTGAGAGAGAGAGGGAAGGAAGGGAGAGAGAGAGGGAGAGAGAGAGGGAAGGAAAGGAGAGAGAGAGACACCGCCGCCCCTGCGCACCCAGGCCCCACTGTTCACCTGCTGCCACCGGTGTGTCTCCAACCATGTGCCGGGATACACTGGAAGCCACCAGGTCTGCAATCTGCAATCGAGGCCAGAGTCAATCATGGCAGAGTCCATCACACATCACACGGCAACAACGCCTGTCCGTCCCTGCGCACGCATAAAGCCGTACCCTACACCCTCCCGCCTGCCAGCGCTGGTTGTCCACAATTGTGCACCCCCGGCCCACTGCTCACCTGCCGCCAACGGTGTGTCCACCAGTGGGCACACCACTTGCCCGTGCAAGCTCCAGGCCCCGGTCTCGCCACCATGGCATGGTCCACATCATGCGGACATGCTCCGCGGCCCAGCAGGTCCCACACATGACGCTGAGTCCTGAGGCATCAATGGCACATCGGTGCACACGTCATCATCGCAGGCTGCACACCCGCTCAGCTATTTCGGTGCCACCAACCCTGTGCAACCCCAGTCAGCGCCACGTGGTGGTAGGCCCGTGACGGGCGCAAGGCTTTGGGTGCCACTAACCCTGTGCAACCCCAGTCAGCGCCACATGGTGGTAGGCCCCTGACAGGTGCAAGGCCTCGGGTGCGACAAACCCTGTGTGCCACAACTCATGGGCCCTTTATGATTGAGAACCATGGAGCGTCCATCATCCAGTCACCACCGGCAGTGGGGAATGTGACGTCGTCAGCCCCTTATATTGGCGGGGTCACATGGCCTGTGATACCTGTGCCGTATGGGTGTGGTGTGTGTGCAGACCTGCCCTCAGGGAGTGGCCGTGACATGCTGACAACTAGACCAGTGACATGCATACCACCAGCGCGTACGCCTGCGACATGTAGCTATGTGGGCCCCCCTCGGAGCGTAAGCGGAGTGGTCTGGCCTGGCATATGCCGGACCAGCGCAGGGCTTGCAACCATGACTCGGGGGCTCTGGGCGTGGTTCAGTCCATGTCTGGACAAGGGAGTGACTAATGTGTGTGTCCCTGTTGTAGTGTCCACGGCAAGCGGAACACAATAGGCAATGTAGCACACTGTGACTGGCATCCCACTAGAGGAGCATCATTGACGTGAGGGAAATCACTGTCCCTACATCCATCCACACATTCATACATGAATGATGAAAGCCATGACACAGCAGTGCGTTTCTGGATGTTTATTGCACATCCAGTGGAGTTTTGCAGCTAGAGCGGTACAGGGCCATGCCAAGCACACCACACAATATGGGCCCGTGGAGGGCCAGCCAGAGTCCATCCGGGGATGACAAGTACTGCGGAAGAGGAAGGGTACAGTCCGCAGTCTGGTCGCCGTGTCATTGGTCATCAAACAGGATATGGCAGTCCATGTCGCGGTCCAAGGTGAGTGCAGCGGAGTGTATCAGGGGTCAGTGGCAGGACATGGGGCCATGTGCGGCACCAAGGAGCAACAGGCCGGGTGGCGGAAAAGAATGCTAGTGCCTCCTTCTGAACTCAATCCCATCCACGTCCTTGTCCTCAGATGTGTGCTCTGCCCCACCTGTGGGTGTTGCAGTACCGGCTGCTGCACTGTGTGCCACTGACCCATCAGGGGCGGGAGGAGGATTGTCGGCCGCACTGTGTGGCGTTGACACATCAGGTGCCGGAGTTGATATGCCTGCTGCACTGGGAGGCACTGACACACCAGGAGGCAGAGATGTGGATGGTGTGGGGGCAGCAGCATTCTTCATCGCCACGCCTTGTGGCAGCAATGCCATGATGAGGACATGCAGGGCCTGGTAGATCCCAGCTACATTTCGCTGATGTGCAGCGGTGGCTGCCATCCTTTCCGCCTCCATCCGCACCATGTCCTCCATGAGCCTCCGCATATGTGCCAGCTAACGGCTGGGATCGCTGGAGCCACTCTGAGCGGACAGGTGTTCTTGTCTCCAAGTCATGACTCCAGCGATGTCAGTCAGGGCTCATTGGAGACCATGGAGTGAGCTGTGGGTGTCCGTTAGGGAGTGGAGCTGGTCCCTGATGGGACCTAGACACCCATGGATGGCATCCAGTTTGGTAGCCATGAGTTTGAACCCCACCCGCACCTGCTCAGCCGTCTCCCTCTGGCCCTCCAGCACACGGCGTTGGAAGACCATGTGTTGTTCCTGGGGGTCTTGGGAGACTGCCGGGGCTGTGGGTGCCTCCTGCTGGGTGGTTTGTGGAGTGGGTGGGGTCTCCTCGATGCAGCTGGGCTGCCTTGCTCCTGGAGGTGATTGGCAGATGAGTTCAATGATGTCTTGGAGGGCTGGGGTGTCGATGCTGGTGGTGTCCTCCTCGTCATCAGTGAAGAGTGGCTGGGACTGCTCTGCAGGAGGTGTTGACGGTACCCCTGCGATGTGAAGGGGAGATGGTGTATTACAATGTGTCCACATGTATGTAGCCGCATGGTACAGGTTCACATTCAGACAGAATGGCATTGTACATTGTGACAGTCTGTGGATCAGGGCCATGATCCACAGTCAGTCAGTCGAGAATGCTTTATTCGACAACTTAATGTCATAAAAGTGATCATATCATACGACAAAACACTTCATTAGCACAATTTAAAATAAGAAAACCAAAGCATTCCTGATATCAACCATGAGACCACGACCTAAAAATACAATACGATAGAGAAACATTATATAAAATACAATGTGCAAATGAGCAAATTCATTTAAATACAAATAGTCCCTGTTTTTAACATTCCTAATATCCACCAGAGAACCGGGTCCTAAGGTATAATACAGTACAAAAAACGTTATATAAAATACCAGATGCAAGAAAGCCAGCTCAATCGAATACCAAAAGTATCCCCATTTGTAATATTCCTGATATCAAACCAGTAGACCGAAACCTAGTATATAATACAATACAAAACATTTTATAAAGTGCAAAGTGCGAAAGAGCAACTCAATCAAATAGAAAAAGTCCTCGCTGATGGCATTCCTGATATCAAACCGGATGACCGAGATTTAAGGTACATACAATGTAAAAGCATTTTATAAAGTGCAAAGTGCGAGGGAGTAAACTCGATCAAGTATTGTAGTCCCAGTTTATGACTCATAGTGGGCCTAGAAATAAAAACATATAAAAAGCAAGACATAATAACTTTTAAAAAAACTGCTTTTTTCTGCACCTAATGGCTCCAGTTAAAAAACTTGCAACCCCAAAACAGACCATTGGGGAAGATAACATTTGGAGGTACAGTAAGGCTGGCCTTACATGGGAAAAATGACAGACTCTGAGTAGTGGCAGGATAAAATTCTTACGTAATGAAACGTAATAGTCGCAAAAAAATATAAAATGAAGGGTATCCTGTTCAGAGAAATTGTCACAAGGACAAGATTTTAAAGTGCCAGGTTTTGAAAAGCCTTGGGGAACCGACAAAAGCCAGGGAACCATTTGCAAACGGAATCTCGTTAAAACAAAACGATGAAAGGGGTTGCCGATGATTAACAGGTAAGGTTGGACTTGGTTATGCATAGATCATGTGTCATAACCTCTCACCGTTGGTTTTACCAACTCCTTTTCTTCCCTTAGTCCCTGGCGCTTAATCATAAACTGCTGTCTAATATTTCTAATTTTGAATTTATCCAGGGGTTTAGGGCTTAGAAATAAATCAGGGCAACCTAACCATTTTGTTAGTTCCCTTAGGTACTTTAACCAGGGGATGCAATCAGCCCTGTCTAACGCTAGACAATCAGTAATTATTATTTGGTTTAGATTTATGATAGGGCTTGCCCAAATTCTCAGCCAGCGCATTAAGGGTGCTACTGCTATCTGGTCTGATATATATCCCACCCCTATTTCTTCATGTAATATGTATGCAGGGGTAGAGTGTGGGACTGCCAAAATCTTACGTAAAATCGTGTCTTCCTCATGTTGGATGTCTTTTCCATCCTTAAGTCCCCAGATGTCACTGCCATAGGTTACCATGGGGATACATTTTTCCTTATATATCTTCATCAGGGCCGGAATGGGTTTAGATCCTAATCTCTTTGCAAAATTTAATGTTGCCCCCGTCGCTCTAATGAGAGTATTCTTTTTTTGCGTAATTTGTGGGCACCATGACACACGCTCAACAAAAAGTACCCCCAAATAGGGAAAGTTGGAACCTTTGTTAACTCAACCCCTTTACAATAAAATTTTGTCTTTTTTGGGACTTTCCAGGTCCAATGGACATAGTATGGGATTTCTTAAAATTTGTTGAAAGTTCTAGGGAGTCCATAAAAACTATAAAAGCATCTACAAGTGATTGAAGGCCCACTGCGGTTCTAGCTAATATGGCTGTGTCATCCGCGTATAAAAGTGCGGGGATCCTCATTTCACCAAACATAGGGATGTCTTTACAACTGGTTATTAGAAAATCCCCCAACTTGTTTATTTATAGTGTGAATAAGAGGGGAGCCAGGATACAACCTTGACGTACCCCTCTCTTAACATCCCAAGGAGATGTCAGATCTCCACAACTGTTATATTTAACAGCAGCTGTATTATTCTCATGAATAGCATATAAGAAATACACAAGCTCTGGTTCGAGACCCATATCACTTAAGATTGACCACAATTTTGATCTATTGACACAGTCAAAAGCTTGTGTCAGGTCCATAAACGCCAAATGTATTATACCCTTTTTGGCTATGGTATACTTCCCTATTGTTAAATGTAGATTTAAACATTGGTCCAGGGTCCCTTTACCTGACCTAAAACCATATTGCAAGTTGGAAATGACATTTCGGTGGTCCAGCCATGTAGTTAGGCGATTTAATACAACTTTATCCATTATTTTGGCTGCGGAATCTAAGAGTGAGATCGGCCTATAACATGTGGGCTCATCTCTCACACCCTTTTTTAAAAGGGGAACAATAACTGCTTTCCCCCAGGATACTGGGTATCCCTGTAAACACGCAGCATTAAAAACATTTGCCAAAATACTAGCCCACACATCTGGGTCAGCTTTGTATAGATCGGCTGGGACCCCGTCTGGGCCCGGGGCCTTTCCCCCAGCTGTGGATGTGATTGCTTCATGGACCTCCTCTGCACTGAAGTGCAGTGGCATACTAGTTTGTCCACCTTTTCTATACCCATTTGCTTCACCCAAGTTTGCATCACTGAAAATATTTCCAAAATGTGATACCCATTTATCTGCTGGGATTAAACAATCAGTGTTAGAATTAGGGGTTTCTGAGAGGAAAGGACTATTAACTACCAACCAAAATTGGGAACTGTTTTTCAGTATACTAGCCTGTTGTAGGGCATCCCATGCCTGTTCTTTGAACTCCTTCTTCCTATTCTGAACTGCTAGCCTATAGGCCTTTCTTTTATCCCTAATTTCTGTTTTGTCTCTGGGGGTGGATTTTAGAGCCTGTACAAGCTCCTTATGGGTCATTGAGCATGCACTGTCAAACCACCTTTCAGCCTTCGGCCGTCTGACCCCACCCATAACCGTGAGGTCAGATTGTATTTGTTTTGTTAACTTTCCAAAGTCTATCAGAATAGAACTGCCCTGTGTATCTGGGTCCAAACAGGACTCAATTTCCGGAGCACAGACTGTATACAAATTTTCCAAAAAGTTATCTGGTACTATTTTTTCCCACTTTAGTCTACGGGCCTGATCTTTGGTGCTAATATCTTTATTTGTGAAGCAAATGGTAGGTTCTCCAGTTTCTATAATTTAGAGTGATATAGCGACAGTAAGGGGATTGTGGTCGCTAAAGCCTGACCAGGGAACAATTAGGTCCTCAGTAAACAAAAATAACGGAGCCGACAGTAAAATATAGTCAATGGTGCTTGTCCTTCCATTCCCCACGTAAGTTGGCACTGGCGCCGAACTATCTATTTGCTGAAGGCAACATAGATTTTGATTTGCAAGGATGCCTTCAAGCAAAATACCTGAGGGTGTATGCTCAAAATGACTAAGTGGAGAGGAAACTCACCCTGATCCTGATTTGTAAAACAATTTAAGTACATTGATGAATATTAAAATCCCCTAGGATTATAACTTCATAGTAAGATTGTTTAGTCTCCTCATAATATTCCAAAAACTCCTTTAAATCATGTAGATGTTCCAGCTCATGCCCTCTAGAAAAAGAATTATAAAAATGTATCACTAACATGGTGGCACGATTTTTAAAAGAGAATTGTACAGCCAAAACATTTTGGGATTTACAATCAACCAAACGTGTCCTACAAGAGAGCTTCAAAGAAAATATTAGGAGTAAACCCCCTCTAGCTCTACCCATATTCGATGGAACAAGCGTTTTTATTAAATGAAATAAAACCATCTAAATAAAAACAGTCAATTGCTTCCCAAGTTTCCTGGAGAGCAATGATATGATACATAGAAAGAAAGTTTTCCCAGAGCGAGTTTCCTTTTTTTGATCTTATTCCCGCTATGTTCCATGAAAGGATCCTTTCAGAAGTAGCCGTAATGGGAGATAGAATGGGGGAAGTTCCTGGGGATGTAGTATTTAATTCAACATGATTCAAGATTGGTAATGTATGTGCATTTTGAGGCAAATTAACTGGAGGTGTACCCTGATATGTTTTATCCTCTAGTTTTAGTCAGTCATTTTCATCCAGGTTCTGGAGTCTAGCTAGGGGTTGGAACCGATTGCTCATTGGTAGGTTAATGTCTGTATTAGTTTTATTAAACGGCCTACCGGGATTTCGGGGTATCTGCCATTGTCCTAGCGTAGGGCATCTGTACTGGCTAGGGGGATAAAAATGTTGTAGTGAGACTACTCTAATTGAGGAGTTTGAACTACTCTGATATGCACAGCCTATTAGCCTCTTCGTATTCACCGGGTCCCTAAAGTTGACAACAATGCAGTCTCCTGTACCAATCTTCTTTGTTTGACGTCCTATCCACCCCACTCTTCGGGCCATAATAATGTCAGATGATATACTCAGGCCGTTTATGACATTTTTATTGCACCAATGAGACACTTTACGTATTAAGTCCTGAGCGGGTTCCCTATTTTCTTGAGAAAGAGGGGGGACCTCTAGTAAAACTGCTACTAAAGGGGCAGATGCAGGGGGTAAATCAAGTATATTTTGGTTCATGACTTTAGGAGTAACGTGAGTAGATTGGCTATGTATAGATGGATGAGCCCTCTCAGAGTTCAGAGGTCTGCTCACCTGAGCAGCCTCTGCGCTCTCAGCTGCAGATCCTATTACCTCGGTTATATTTGACTGACTAGGGACACTTAATATTCCCTCGGTCCCTGGAACATTTACATTTAAACATAGACCAGATGGGCCAGATTGAATTAGGTTCAGGTTCTGTGATGGGCTTGCCGCCCCTTCTTCCGTTAGTTTTAACATGGCACATTTATTACAGTTAACAATTTGGTCACAAACTAGTTTCTCAACTTTCACCACTTTTAGCATTATTGGAGCTAAGAGAGCCTTTGTCATTGACTCCAGTTTTCCATTAGAATGTCCAGTGACTGTTCTAAATTCAGACCTGATTGTAAAGATGATTGTGTCCGTGTCTGTATCTGTGGGGATTTCCTCGAAGACTTATTAGAAACAGTTCATTTTCTCTTGGGCGGAGGTAGGTCTGAGGCCACTTCATTCCCCTCTATTATTTTGTCAGCTAGAATATTTGATGACATGTCCAATTCGTCCAGGGGGAGTGCTTGACATGGTGATACAGAGGCCATTGCGCTCAATGAGCCTTGTGAAAGACCCACAGTAGCTGCCAATTTCCCTTGTTCCGCCTCCTCTCTGTCAGTGTGTTTCTGGGAACATTTTCCGACCTCTAATGATAACCTTCTTTCAGTCAGGGCTATCTCCTGTGTAATTGCATGTGCGGCTTTGGTCAAAAAGGAATCAATTTTTCCAGCCATACAGACTCCTGAGGCCCCCCCTTGCGAAGCGGTTGTTTTCCTTTTACCCATTTGCAAAACACTGAATCTAAAAACCTAATGTCCCCATATTGTGTCTCAATAAAATACTGTGTTAATCAGGGCTGATGAGATAGCTAAAAAGTACCTTAATTTGGTGACTGGTTTCCGTCCGATGCTCAAAGTACGGTTTGTAGGATCCAGAGTCAAACAACCAAGGGTTCTGACCCAGCCCGGCCTCCTCCGGTCGCCGATGGGCGCAGACGGGCCTGCCCTTGACCCGGGCTTTGCCCGGGCATGGCACAGGCACGCCCAAGCACGTCCCGCGCTGCGGGAGCCCGCCACACCTCTTATCACGCTTCCGGGTGCGGGATGTGCTCGTCGGTGGCGGTGCTGGTACAAGGGGTGCCTGGGGCCGGTAGTTCACCTTTTCAGCCGTTCCCCTCATGGCGTTGGGACCGAGGGCACCTAATGCTGCTTTTCTGGCCGTTTCCCTCATGGCGTCGGAATCACGGGCTTCCAGCGCTGTGGGAGCCCGCTGCACCTCTTATCGCGCTTCTGGGCGCAGGATGTGCTCGTCAGTGGTGGTGCCGGTGCAGGGGTGCCTGGGGCCGGTAGTTCACCTTTTCAGCCATTCCCCTCACGGCGTTGGGACCGAGGGCACCTAATGCTGCTTTTCTGGCCGTTTCCCTCATGGCGTCGGAATCACGGGCTTCCCGCACTGTGGGAGCCCGCTGCACCTCTTATCGCGCTTCTGGGCACGGGATGTGCTCGTCAATGGTGGTGCCGGCGCTGGGGTGCCTGGGGCCGGTAGTTCACCTTTTCAGCCATTCAACTCACGGCGTTGGGACCGAGGGCGCCTAATGCTGCTTTGCTGGCCGTTTCTCTCACGGCGTCAGAATCACTGGCTTCCTGCACTGCGGGAGCCCGCCGCACCTCTTATCGTGCTTCCGGGCGCGGAATGTGCTCATCGGTGGCGGTGCCGGCGCAGGGGTGCCTGGGGCCGGTAGTTCACCTTTTCAGCCTTTCCCCTCATGGCGTTGGGATCGAGGGCGCCTAATGTTGCTTTGCTGGCCGTTTCCCTCACGGCGTCGGAATCACGGGCTTCCTGCACTGCAGGAGCCCGCCGCACCTCTTATCGCGCTTCCAGGCGCAGGATGTGCTCATCGGTGGCGGTGCCGGCGCAGGGGTGCCTGGGGCTGGTAGTTCACCTTTTCAGCCATTTCCCTCATGGTGTTGGGACCGAGGGCGCCTAATGCTGCTTTGCTGGCCGTTTCCCTCACGGCGTCGGAATCACTGGCTTCCCGCGCTGCGGGAGCCCGCTGCACCTCTTATCGCGCTTCCGGGTGAGGGGTGTGCTCGTCGGTGGTGGTGCCGGCGCAGGGGTTCCTGGGGCTGGTAGTTCACCTTTTCAGCCGTTCCCCTCACGGCGTTGGGACCGAGGGCGCCTAATGCTGCTTTGCTGGCCATTTCCCTCACGGCGTCGGAATCACGGTCATTGTGGGTGTGCACTGTGCTCTGCTTGATTGTGCATGTGTGCCATTGTGGCCATCTCCACCCGTCCCCAGAGTACCTGGTGGTCACTCACCCTGTTGCGGTTGTATTGTGTCCTGTCGAGCAGTGTCCGGTCCCCCGACTCCGGCCACAGTCTCCACACTGATGACTGTCGACACCAGCTCCTCCATGTCATCCAGCTCCAGCTGTGGCGCTGGGCTTCCACCTCCAGTCTGCATTGCTGCCTTCTGGTTGGCTGCGAGTTTCTCCTTCGTCTTGCGCTTGATGTCAATCCATCGCCTCTTGTCCTCGTCCATTGACCTCTTGTGCTCTCCAACGGCATTCACCTTGTCCACGATGGACCGCCATATTCCATTTTTGGTGCCCAATGACACGTTGGAGGTGACGAACAGTTGTTGGTGGTGTTCCATCACCTCCGTGACCAGGATCCTGTTTTCCTGCGGACTGAACTTCGCCTTCCTCTTCTTCTTGTCCTTGCCCTTCCCTGTCCCCAAGGTCCCAGGCTGGTTGTCCGGGATGCTTGTGGGGTTGCGCTCGTCCTCAGCGCCTGCTCCGGCTGCCTCCATGGTGTTTGTGTGTTGGTCATTTCGTGTTTGTGTGTTTTTTCTACTTTTATAGTGTTTTTTCCTGCCTGCCATGTGTGTATTGCAGGCCTGGCGCTGCTTATCACTGATTTCCTCATCACACTTTGCCCCATTGCATGTTTTTTCGCGTTGAGGTTTGTGGTTTTATCACGGTCGTGGTTGTTGTATCGCGGACATTGGCTGCGTTTTCGGGGAACTATCGCATGGTACAGCAGTGTTGTGAGGTCCAGGTTCACACTGGGTTATTTTCCCGCGATCGGCTGCGATGTGTAAAGTTGCGTTAACATTTTTTGGAGATGTTTAGCACACGTTCTTGTGAATATCCCCCCAAGTCTTTTGGCCAGTATTTTAGCATAAATCTTCTCATCAAGATTAATTGGCCTGAAGTTTTTTTTTAGCAGGGGATCTTTACCTAATTTTTGGAGGACTACTATTATGGCTTCGCCTGTGGTTCCAGGAAAAAGAACCAGGATCTGCAAAATCATTGAATAAATCTATCAACATAGGGGCGCGTGTTGAAAAATGCTTTATAGACATTTGCGGTATAAACATCTGGGTCCAAGGCTTTGTTCAACTTAAGAGATTTTATGGCTATGGTTATTTCCTCTGCACTGAATGGGGAGTTGAGTGTATTTTTATCCTCTTCAGTTATTTATGGGAGTTTCAATTTAAATAAGTACAATTTGCATTCTTCAAGGGAAGTTTGTGATTCATTCCTGTATAATGATTCATACAATTACCTGAATACATACGCATTTATTGAGGATTTGTTTGTGTATTGTTTGTCTTATCTTTAAGTGTGGTACTACCTTTTTTGTTTTGTTTGTGTTTTAGGTAGGACTTGATCTTTTTTCCTACTTTGTTACGCTTCGCAGAGTTTTGAGCTTTTTAATCTATTGATCCACAACCCTGCTTTTTCACATAATATTCTATTCTATTTTTATTTTTTATTTGTAAGTTGGTTGAGAGTGGAATTATCTAGATTAGCTATATGAAGTGTCTCAAGCTTTCCAAATTCTTATTCCAATTCTGTTCCTTTACAGTTATGGGTATTGTTTAAACTTGCTTGCAGATGCCTCTCAAGGTAGCGTTGAGTGCGTCCAAAAATATGGGGAATGAAACTTCAGAAGATTTATTATCATTGATGTAATTAATTATAGTTTATTCTACGATTTCTCTGTTAACGTCATTCTTAAGAATCTCTTGCTAACGTGTCATATTTTACATTTTGGTTTGGGGTTCTTTCCTATGAGGGTCATAGTTATACGTGAATGACCTGAGATGAGCCTAGGGAGACTATCCGTTTGATCAATGAGATGGGTGTATGAGCCCAAAATGAGGAGATAATCATTTCTACAGTAAGAATTATGTGGATCAGAGAAAAAGGTGTAGTCTCTAGTGTCTGGATTTTGGAGTTTCCAACAATCGCGTAAATTATATTTAGAACATAATTTTAGAACAGCTGTGTGAGACTTTGGGTGATGATATGAGCTTGTGGATTGTCTGTCAAGAATCGAGTCAAGAGAAAGTTTGAAGTTGCTGCCCACTAATGTTAACTTGTCACCAGGTATTTTTACCTAATTCATCAGAAAGGGCGATCCTGAATATGGGTTCTTCTGGGTTTGGATGTGTAAGTTAACTGCATGTATATATTTGTTGTTTTTGCAAAGTTTTGTGATTACCCATTTGCTCTCTGTGTCAAAAGAGTGGAAGTCTATCTTCAAATCGGAATTTTTGGAGATCAGGGTCATCACTTCATTTCATTTGTTCACTGCAGAGAGCATATTACGTTACTTGACCAATTGTTTTTAAATGTAGCTGCCTCTTTTGGGCCTATTTTAGTTTCTTGAAACATGATCATGTCTGCTTTGACTTTGAATACATAGTCTGCAACCTGCTGGCATTCAACAGGATAGTTTACATCCTTAATATTCAGTGGCACCACCTGTATGTTGTCAGTGAGAGGAGGTTTTGCTATTTTGGAAGAATAATTGGTTGATCTGTGGTGGCTTGGTTACCTGGATGAAAAGGTCTCTGAGACCCCCATATTGTTCTAAGAGAAGGCACAATTTCAGGAGCAGAATTGTATGCACTCCTGCAATTGGTGGGTATGAGTGTACCCCTTATATTTGGGTATAAGTTAGTTCACAAACAATCTGTTGAGATTGTGGTAAGAGGAGAAACCACGTGTTTGGTTTGCAGTGTTCAAGGGTAATTTTAGGGAATAAAAGACGGAATAGCAAATAAAGAGCATATAATACAAGAAATAGAAAAGGAAAATCCAACCCAAAAAACCCACCCCAGATCCCCTGTCCCATCTCCCCACCCACTCAATTCCCAACAGAAATATTGGGAGAGACGATGGAGAAGCGCCAGCCCAGCAGGGGCAGAGCTGTAGATATCGCATACAAAACAGAGATGAACCTTTGGTAAACTTATTGTAAGCTTTTTCATCAGGTAGGTCTGAATGAATTTCAAACAATAGAAAGCTTCACATCATGCGTAAGTCAAGACAGGTGGCTGGGTTTTCCGCAAATAACTATGTGAAGGTGCAAGTGTTGCTGTGGTAGCTACTGTATCCTAAATAGGAGACCTCCATTCAAGCCTAACCATGGATATGACATTTTCAACTCATAGTATGTATAACTAATACTAAAAGATTACGACCACAGTTCTCTATAGGCATCATTGGACTGAAATGTATGTGAGTTATGAAACACAACAGAGGTTACTCTCCATAGTAACTTATAACATAATATTCAGGGAATATTAACACAATATGGTGAACTCCGCCCATAGTAAATTCAAGCATGAAGTTCAAGGTTCCGAGCTATGCTTATAAGTATAAATACTATTTAGACAGTAATGTCAACTTATTTGCAACTACCTGGAAGAAAAAATATATTGCAGGACTGGGTGATCCGAAACCAGAAAGTAGGCTAACAAATGTTCGGTATTTCCTCTTGGTTTTGCTGTTATGTTGACTTTCCATTCATTGTTAATCTCTTGCATCTAAAAAGGTTGAGAGATCTTTGCAGTCAACAAAGATATGGTGTTCCTCATCTGCAAAATCTCTACATTTTGCAGGACCAGCCAAGGAGAATTGGAGATTCATGCTTTTGTGTGTAGGGTGAAAATCCAATAAGCCCTTCCTCATTTCCACTGTTGATTTCAGGTAATCCTCTGAGATATAGATTTTCTGACCATTCCAAAGAATATGGTTGTTTTTACACATATATTTGAAGACCAGTTCCATGTGTTGGAAGTGCAGAGGCCTGCACACAATCTGTCTTGTGACATATTTGTTTGTAGGTTTAAATGAAGGAACTGAATGTTCATGATCCAGTTCAAAATCTTTGTTGATGAATAGCCCAGTGACTTGTGGTATCCATTTTTCCAAATAGGAAATACAGGAATCAGCTGTTTCTTCAGCCAGTTCAGGAATGCCAAAGGTCCACAGGTTCCCTCTGCGATTCCTATCTTCCATACTGAAAGGTCTCTGTGGAGGGATTTTGTTGTTGAGTGAAGTGCTTTATGATCCTTGTTTGCCCTTACCGACATATCCTCTACTTTTCTAATCTGATGTTTGGCCTCAGTTATTTGATTATTGATTTAGTTAATGTCGGATCTTATGGCTGTAATTTCTAGTTGCATCTCATCTGTATTGGACTTTGTTAGATAGTGGACCTCAACCAATGTTCTAAGGATCATGTCCATACTTCTATTGATGTCAGTTTTACCTTTAATTGGTGAGTTCAATAAGGGAGGTTTAGCGTCCGAGCATTTGAGATTTCATTTAGTGTCCTTCTCCACCATGATCGCACTCTTCCAGAAGTTGTGTGTGTATATTGTGCTGCAGAGCTATGTATGTGTGAATGACCTTGACCATGAACTTATAGTGAAATATGAGTAAATGACAAGTGTTTCTGACCTTTACACGAAGCACAAAAGGAACAAGATTATATTTATGAAGTGCCCGTGTAGGAACAAAATTGTACCTTGACAATTGAGGAATTTGTCTGACTTGGTCCTCGAGGGCAGAAAGGATGGTCTTATTGATTTGTAGGAGTTGATTTTATATTAATCAGTATGCTGATAAGTTCCACGCTCCTTTAGTTGCCCACTTGACAACATAGGACAGAAATTAGGATCTGGTGGGCACTAAATTCCTTTAGATGCCCAAATAGCCACACATGTTGATTGTTCCACATTCTTCTAGTTGTCTAAGAAGCAATGTAGAATGAAAATATGCAACAGTATAGTGATTAGATGAGTTTAATAACTGACAGGCCTTTAGACCAGAGAGAATGAGGACAGGAGACTTACTTGGCTGCCAGGTTGAGGACAGGCAAGGTTCGAGATGACTCTCGGGTGTCAATGATGAAGTGTTTCTCAACAATGGATTGAGTACGCCTAGTCTTAACATAATATGCTTCGCTTTCTGAAGTTAACAGGCTAATCTCATTCTGATACTATTTGTCATGATCAGTCTAGCATAACTGTAGCACTATACACAACCGAAAAATGAAACCTTTGGTGCCTTAGATCTTCTGTTGTATAGTTTGAGACCCGCAGTGACACGCCATAGAAATAACAGCGTCCCTCTGTGTCTTTATTCATGTACTACCTCTGATGTTTATGTAGATAAACTGTGTTGAGCCAAGTCACTAAGCAAACTCACAGCACCATTTTGAGGTCAGGCAGGGTGGGTGGGCTGATATTTCATAGCTCAATTGCTCTTTACTTGTGGTCTTTAATGTTTAGCCGCCCTCCACCACCATACCGTCCACCATACCGTCAGTCTTACCCTCCTCGTAGCTCGCTGTTAAGAGTGAGCGTCAGGGGTTTTTGTTGTTCCTCTACGCCATGATGCAAGCTCTTTTTTTTTTAAATACATTTATTTATTTTGCAGTTAGTAAAAGCAGACATAAATAAACAATTCATCAGAATAGAATTATCATTAATATACATGATAAATACTCATTGATTAACATAAGTTCAAAATCTATATTTGGGTATACAAAAGCTTCCTTTTCGTGGATATGAGCAGGCATGGACCTAATTCCCACCCCATATTTTAAAAAATGTACTTAAGGTTCCTACTCTTTGAGAATATAGCTTTTCTTTCACCTCAATTCGGGACATCTTAAGAAGCCATTACGAGAATGCTGGGGGCTCGGCCTCTCTCCATCTTTGCAAGATCAGTGATCTAGCAACAAGTGATGCAATAAAAACATACTGTTGCTGTCGTATAGGTAGGCCCATTGTATTGGTCATTCCGAGAAGAGCCGTACTTGGTTCAGGCACTAGATTAATTTCAAGCTTGTTGCTAAGCCACTGATGCATTTGGTTCCAAAATGTAGTCAAAGCTCGACATGCAAAGCAAATATGAAACCAGTCCCCAATAGGATGATTACATCTGAAACATGCTCCTGAAACAGAGGGGTACATTTTGGAGAGTCGAAATGGAGTATAATAGACTTGCGATTTAGAAAGAAAAGCCATACATTTAAAATTGGCCCCCCTTATGGCTTAATGCACCCAGATGTAATATGTTCTCCATTTTTGCATATCCAGCCTACAACCAGTAGAATCTTGGATCTTATGTAAAGCTTGCGGCACAGTTTGAGCCTAAAGCTGGCTAAGTAAGACTTTGTACCAGTTACCGGTCCCTCGGCTCTCTTTCACATAATAATTAAAACTAATCAGATTTGCTTGAGGATCTGGGGAGTCTTGTGAACTAGTTAAAAAGTTCCTAAGTTGAAAAAAAGAAAATATTAGTGAAGCTGGAAGTCCTGGATTGTAAACTGTTTCATTTTATTCCAGGATTTCATTTGATCTCCTACAAGGAAATCCCTGAAGCGGAGAACTCCCAATCTTGCCCAAGCGGTTATACTTTTTTGGCTTATTTGAAGACCAATCTCCCTACTATGGGAAAATAGCATTTCTGGGTGAACACGATAAACTGATATTCCTTCTTTGATTGAAGAAACCTATCAGCAATGATTTGAGGTGACTTGTATCTACTGCACTTGGGGAGCCTCAGAATTTTAATAAAAGGAACAAGGTGGGAACCAGATTGCAAGAGCATTTGCTTCAAATAACAAATTGCTGCCCAGACCACGTCTAGTAAGAGACCTTGTGCACCAATCGAAAAAGGCTGCTTGATAATACTTTTTAAAATGAGGGAGTGCGAGGCCACCGTCTGGAATTTGTAATTGTAGATTCTCTCATTTTGTGCGAGGTTTCCGACCAGCCCAAACAAAATACCAAAGCATTTGGTCTACCTCGTTGAAAAATTTTGAGGGAACTTTAATTAATAGATTTGAAAAAATAATGATGCAAGCTCACGCATGACACAATCGACCGTTTTTGTCCCGAGTCAGACCGCAAGCTCTGATCATCCTTCTTCTATCTGACTGCAAACGTGGTCTTCTCACAACAAAGACTATACAACCATGTTCCCTAATTATTCTTCTTTCTTTGAATGCACTTCACTACCTTAGTGCTGTTCTGGAAATGCGTGAAAAAAACAATAAGCTCCGTGCTGGTAAGAGTGGCAGAGTTAGCTTGCCATCTGTCTTGATATCCAAGCCATGACCCCCCTCTAAAGATGTTTTAAAGTTGATTCTCTTAACCATACTGTTGTCCAACGGTTCCCATGATATTATATTACATAAGAGATTTTATTCTGTTCCTCATTTAACAACAACATATTTATAAAACTTTGCATATTAATGCTATGAGGTTTAATTCACATTGTGTCCTATTGGGAGAATCATTGTTTTAAACAGTCACTCTCTAAATATTCCAAAGAGACATTTAGGTCACGACACAATACCTTGGAACCATATACTGCCATTGGTGGGATTTTACTCAGATAGGTTTTAAGCAAGAGGGCCAAAGAATACCTCTCATATTGGTGGGTATACTTTACTAAAGCACACACTGTTAATAAAGCCCTGAAATTGAGGCAGTTTAGATGTTCTTTCCAGCTGTAAATAATAAACCTCGATATTGATATAAATTGACCTTCTGTTACTCTGTATTTTCTTGTGGGTACAGTTTAAACTTAAACTCTTCCTTACCAAATACTAAGATTTTAGTGTTTTTTAATATAAATGTTTACCAATGTATTTCAGAATATTTTATTAAGACACTCAACTTTCTTTGTAGGCCTATTGCTGTATAGTCCAATTATATTAAGTCATCAAAGTTTAAAAGGCAGAGAATGTGGACAGCACCTATTTGTGGGGAAACAAATAGCAATTCTTTCAATAAAGATGGTAAATCTGATACATAAAGCCCAACAAAGAATGGAGCAAATACACCTCTCCGCCGAAGCCCATTCTCAATTTTATTCTTTTTGAAAGTCATCCTGTCGTGTCAAGTTCCACTTGTGCCCAAGTTTTTGTATTCAGTGCCTGAATAAGTGACAGCAGCCCCTCAGTGTTTTTGCAATTGGATGACTTTTGCCTAAGGCTTTCTCGATCCACTGAGCCCAATGCTGTTGGCAATCTGTGAAACAACAACCTCACCTCTGGTTTGTCTCTATTGATTTCTGAATTAGTGACCAAAAGGCAAAGCAGTGATCTATCACAGAATCGCCTTCCTAGCACTACCCTTGTGCGATTGGTAAATGATTATTATTTTTAATGCATTAATCCTAGTGTTCCTGTAGAACACCTGCAAAAACCTTTGAGGTTATATCCATTAAATTGATCATTCTATAATTGCTAGGCATACCACAATCACCTTTTTCAAAAATAGGTTTCATGACTGCCCCACTCCACGAAATTGGGATTTGTCTGATTTTAGTTATCAATTGGAAAGAGGATGCACAATTTTTCATCAATGAGTCTATATTTATTTGGATAGTTACTGTGGGTATATTATGAGGGCACTCCCCTTTACTTAATTTACTTCTTATTTTTTCTTTCATGAATGTTCTAATAATATCTGTGTCAGGTTAGTACATTTGAAAAATTGCCATTTTTTGTGGATCACCATATATCCCACAACTCTTCTGCTATTGTACATAAAAGAGACCCAGGTTTTAAATTTCAGACAATGAGTTATTATGTTAGCCGCTGAAATGGTTCCATTTAGGGCCTGATTCTGATGCGGGTTGGAAAAGTTTCCCGACCAATGGCCTGATTCTGATGCGGTTAGGAAGACCTCCTAACGGCATTTGCTCCTTCCAAATCGGATCGGGAACGTGTCTTCCCGACCGAGGGCCCAATTCTGATGCGGTTAGGAACAAATGTTCCCATTGAAGTCAATGGGAGTTCAACCAAATCGTATCTGGAAGCATCCGGATGCATCCTACTCCGCCGGTCGGACTTTCCCGATCCGAGTGGGTCGGACACCATTTCCCAACGATTCGGTCGGGAAGCTTTTCCAACCCGCATCAGAATCGGCCCCTTAGTGTCAGTAATTTATATTGTAGATAGTCTATATTCTTCCATTTTAACAAATGTTAATTTTTTAAAGGTTTCTCATTTTATAACCATGGGTATATGGCCCTTCTTCCTTTGTCATTTCTCCTCTTCACTTTTTTCGATACTTTTTTGTGTAACTCGTTTTTTGAAAATCATTGACCAAATTAATTCATCTCCTGTTCTATAATCAAGAGTACTGTTGTCTACACTTTTTTTTTAGCTCTATATATTTGGATATTATAATTTGATGATGCCATGTTTTAAGTTTGATAGTGGGGAGCAATTAACCTCTCAAGAGCATTTCAGATTAGGTTCCACTGTATTCATTTTCCCAGCAGTATCCTCTAAAGAATTTCTTTATTATAATGATAGGGACTGACATTTTCTAATGCATGATTGGCTGATTGAATAAAATGTTTTGTTTCAAAATTACAAATTGAATTTACCAATGGTAGTACTGTAGATCTTATTTAACTTTGTAGATCTTTTGTGGATGACTTAACTTCCACTCATAACATTATATTTGCCTTCCTTTTCATCCATATTTTTCTTTGGCTCTCAAAGTCTCACAGATCTATGATAACCACAATAAGACTATCCAATTAACTTTGTAACTATATTTTAATGTCTTATGTTCGCACAATTTACCTTACAAGTCTGAATAAACAGGGTGTTCGCAAATATGAACACCACTCTATTATCTACTCTCTGGTTTTTGCCTATATAATTTACAAAGAGCAGCAGCTACTACAAATTGTCCTCCAACGTGTCACCTTCTAAGAGAGTTCTCCAAAATCCACTTTCCACCTCTAATATTGAGTTTATATGAGTGGTTTGGTCAATCATTGACTTCTTAATATTCAATCGCTAAACTAAATTGTATATATTATTTTAATAAAAATACAGCATTACATTAGTGTGATTTAATAGTAAAATTGTATGTAACTTCGCAAGTATCTCCACGTTCTGACTTACCTCCTCACTGTGTCCTATTCAGGTTTTTTGTTGGCACCTCCATTTCAAACCACAATATAAACTAATCATGATGTAGGTTACAAATTAGAACAGTACTTTGAAAATTGCTTTTTTTCTGAAGTGTGACCAAGGCGTTGCAACAGCACATCTCTGCAGAGAATAAAGGATATTAAATTGTGGCTTCTATCACTCAGGGCCAGCATTGAGAGTTGCCTATTCTGAGAATGTATTCTGGCACCCTGCCACATGCATCACCCCTAGGCTCTGTGAGGGAGGGCAGCTCAGTGGTGGTGGTTTCTGACCTGAGTGGAGGCCCTCCAACTCAGACAAACAAATGAATTTTCTAAAGAGCTCTATGAATGATCCATCCGTTCCCTAGGTATACCATTTCCACCACTAACCATCCCACCTATATCTACCTCTGCTGTGAGAGAGCAGTTCTCCCAGGAAATGATCAAAATTTAAACTTCAAACTGCTGTCAGGAAGTTGTCGAAAAGATCTTTCTCAGCATCTCTGCTTTTAAGATGACTCTGTTTCCATTAAATCTTGCATCCCAACAATGTAGATTATCATGTTGCACACTACAGGACCTACAAGAACATTGGTGAGCGATGGTGGGTGGTCACAAGCACCACTGGAAACAGCCACAATCTAAACTTGGAGACAAACCAGGAACCCTGCACACTTTGCTAGTTGAGAACAGTAATGAGATAAAGTAAGAGTTCCAGGTACCTTATCAAACCTGTGCTGTAATTATCCGTCATGCTTGTGCACATGATTCACTATCATGTAGGTGGCCTAGATGTCAGGTGGGGCATGCAGACTTTAAACTGGATTGGAGTCAAGACTTCTACCTGTAACATTTCTGAGAAATGCTATATTTGATGCCAGATGATTTTGAGAGGAAAGGGCCTAGGTTAAATTGGTGACCATGGTCTTGCAGGTAGGGAGGAGTCTTTTGATGGTGATGTATAAGTAGGCAACAGATCTAAAAGGATCATTGCACAGAGAAAATCCTGGTTGAGGGAATTGGGAGTTTATTCACTGATGATTTGTAAGGTAATTGTTGGGTCCCTACTTGGTCTGAAGCCTGATTGTAAATCACTTAGGCTGAATGCTTATTGGCTCCATGTGGGTGGTGATAGAACATAATAGGTTGGCCAGCAGCTTCTATAGTAGATTGTTTCTTAAAACTGTTTCATGACATCTCAGTCTAGATAAGGATAAAAGATCTGTAAAAATAGTTAGTCTCAGAAATTCTAATATCGTTTTGTATAAATTTAACTCCTAATGTTTCCTCCTTTTTTTCCTTAAAAAAGAATAATAAAAAATACATTTTGCCAGTATCGTCATATTCAGCACATTCAATTTACAGCAATGTCCCATGTTCAGAAAACTCTAACTCTCAATTTCCCAGTATGTGGATTAATAGAGGGTTCAAACTGACAAGAACTAGACTACTCAGCTACCACAGTAAATGGTTCCCCAATTACATTATATGATACCTTGGGCCTCATGTACAAAAAATCAATTTGTAATCTCAAATTACAGAACAACTGTTACTGAATTGGTTTTGATTTTTTGAACCAGCCAATATACTAGTAGGTCAGATCACCAAATAGAGAATCATAGTGGGTCACAATTTGACCTACCTCATCGACATTCTTGAGGTACGTCACAAATTTTGACCCACTATGATAGGCCATAATCATAGGGATGTTGATGTACTGGGGTCACCAGACCACAAAGTTTTTTTAAATGCAGACATTTGTTCTTAAACGAAAATGGGATGTATTTAACAACAAAAGTTACATAAACATTTTTTAGGGGTAGGCAGTGGTCCCAGAGACCACCGCCCTCTCCTGTAAAAGATTTTTGTCAACATTCTCAAGGTGGAAGGGGTCCCTTGCAGAAACCTTTCCTGTTTGTGAATGGGTTATTACCTCCTCCTTTGAGTTAGTGGTAAAATATGAATATCTTGCAGACAGATTTCAGTCGCAAAATATTAATACATACCATAAGGAATCGGTATTTGGAAAGGATGCCCTAAATACGCCCCGTGCAAATACTGATTGCTTTTTGTTTTGCAAATCTATTTAGCGATTCAGAAAATCTTTGCCGAGTTATTAATTGTGTTAAGTGCATTTCAAAATGTATTTTAGCAGTCGTAAACTATCGATTTACAGAATTTTAGGGTTTACCACTGTAAAAACACTTTGTACATGAGGCCCTAAGATCTCTAAACCTACCATTCTAATTAGGATTAAGCATTATCTTCATGAAGACTCATTAGGAAAACTTATTAACAATATTTTTTAGAAGACAGTGCTTTCTAGAATGTCCCATTGAGCACTATTTGCCCATGAATGTAGCTAAACTGGAGTTAACAGCGTTTACTCTCAGTCCCGGATAATTGACTTATTTTTTATTTAACTTCGATATCTACCATCCTAGCATGTACAAGCTTTAGGTATTTACCTATCTCTAAGTTCCAAGGAACATCTCCCCGGCTCATTGGATATAGGACCAAGTCACTAGAAGAGTCGTTCCTCTGGGAGTGGACCAATCTCCGTAAATAAGCAACACAAATATTGTAATGCTTGCGATGTTGAGAAATTAAGCTGGTTCAGAACAAATTATAAAAGAGTCTCTATAAGGGTTTTCAAACACAACATCAAATGTTTTAATATGGACCTGCCCTTACACCAAATTATCAACTACAAACATATTTTATAGAGCTGTAGATGTTGATTTAAGAGTACTAAATCTATGTTTACATGTAAACGTACCTTAATACGTTGATATTCAATATTATAGATTTGCTATATGTGTAGATCGATAATATTAAACTCACTATTGTGACACAAAATTCTTCAAGGAAGCCCAAATGTAGAGAGTGTCATGTACTTCTTAAAGATTTTCTCCTCCTCTCGATGGCTAGAGATTTGGATAGATTATCATCATTCCCTCGAAATCAGTTCTTTGATTTTTTGGTTTGTTTCTAAACTATTAACAGCTTTTCAAATTATTTTTTCTTTTCATGTGTACAATTTATAATCTTATTCCGAATTTTATTTTGCAGCCAAACGTTGTACCCTAAATACTGGTAATAACCATTTTGCTTCATATTTTTATTTATGTTTGAGGGAGGCAAGGACAGAACCCAGAAAGCCAGGGCCCAGATTTATCAAAGGATTTCATTGCCCTTGCATCACACAAGGTGAGGCAAGGGCATCACAATACTTCAATCCTTTACCAAGCTTTGAAAGGGTACCTAGCATGACCCTGCGTTGGCTGGTAAATCAGGAGTAACGCAAAGAAGCGCAAGTCACTGCCTTGCATTACTCTGCACTGGAAAGGCACTATGGTGGAGAGTGGGTGTTTCCACACACCCATCCATGTATTTTGGCATATACCCAGATTTACCAAGACAGGTAAATCCATGAATGCATCAAAATGCTATGCCTTGCCTATAGAGGTGCAAAGAGGAAAAATATATTTATTCCTCCTCATCTTTTCCTCTTTTTTGGTCACAGCACACTTAGATAGATGAAAAAGCCTCTAAGGATTGTTTTTGTGCAGGTAGGTGTCCCTTCCTGCACAAAAACAATCCTGCGTACAATACAGGCACTTTTGCACCATGGCACAAGTGTGACTGCATTGACGCTAGACAACACACGATATGCCAGAACTGGGAGAGAGCATGATGCACCACATGTTAGTAAATATAGCACATCCCTGCTCTCAATGAGACTAGAAAACATAAAGGTTGACTAGAACCAATGCGCATAAAAAAAAATCCAGTGGGCTAAGCTTTAACACAACACATCACAAGATCAGTAGATTAAGCAAAGTTCAAATGCTAACATTCATTATTTATTACTAACATTATGCAAAAGTGTTGTACATAATTCTTTGAGTGGAAGTGTCATGCTAATGTTGCTTCACATTCAATGTACAATCAGTATGAAGCCAGGCATAGACAAATATTACAATTACAGTTTTATTGTAGAAACCCAATGGATTTCAGGTTAATACACCCTTTATCAGGGGTAGCTGTAGGTGAATAAACAAAACAATGTACTGTCAAATACAATTTTGCTTATTATACATTCTTCAAGAAGAAAGAACTCATTCGATGAAAAAAGAAGAAAGAAGAAGAAAAACAATAATGTAATCACAGGTAATACGTCTCACCCAAAAACGGGCAAACTCATCAAATTACACCATTCAGCAAATTGCAACTCAGAAAAAGTCATTTATGCTATCAAATGCCCTTGTGGCTTACTGTATGTGAGCAAGACTGAGAAGAAAGCGAAGGTCCGGATGACAGGAAATAAAAGCATGATTAGAACCAGGAACAGAAATTCTAGTCTTGTAGTTCACTGGTTGGACCGCCACTGTAAAATAGCCCATCTTCGTTTTACCGTCATCAAAAAGATCATTGTTAATCCGGACACAGAATTGTTGAAGAAACCTGTTAGACCTGGCATCTTTTGGCGTGTTTCCCCTGTCTTTTTGATTTCTGACCTCCTGGTTTTGACACTGTTTTTGCTGGTTTAGTGTCTTTGCATGCTTTTTCACTGATGTTCAGTGTTAAAGTGCAAGTGCTCCTGTTGTAAATTGGATAGTGGATTCGTGTTTCCATGATTGGCATATTTGATAACTGGTAAGTCCCTAGTCAAGTGCACTGAGAGTGCCAGGACCTGCAAATCAAATGCTGCTAGTGGGTCTGCAGCACTGATTGTGCCACCCACACGAGCAGCCTTTCAACGTGTTCTCAGAACTGCCACTGCAGTGTCTGCATGCAGTTTTTACTGCCAAGTCAACTTGGCAAGTGCACCCACTTGCCAAGCCCTAATCCTTTCTTTTATTACATGTGAGTCACCCCTAAGGTAGGCCCAAGGTACCCCTTTGGGCAGGGTGCAGTGTATGTGATAGGTAGGACATGTCCTGGTGTGTGTGACATGTCCTGATAGTGAACTGCTGTGTAATTCACTCTTGAAAGGCTATCTGTCCCACAGGATATAATGGGGAATACTCTGTACCGTTTTATGAGTATATCTTCCAATGGGGACAAGATAGAGAAATGGAGTTTAGTAAGCCTGAACTCAAAATGTAGAAATGCATCTTTTAGTAAGGATCATTTTTATGTTCTTTTAGAAAGTAGGTATTTTCCTGCTTAGCCATCCTGTGTGCCACTGTTGGGTTGTAGATTGAGTCAGGCTTTGGAGTGAGAGGCGCTGGGGATGTACATTCTCTTCAGACAGCCACTGGGGGGTCGAGGTGTGTCATGCCTTTCCTGGATGAGTCAGGGCTGGGCTGAATAGATCTTGGCCGCATTTAGAGTAGAGGGAGGAGATTTCCTTGCAACTGAATGGGCCTGGTCTACCTTGGACAATGCTGTCTCCATCTCCTGCAGAGAAGCTGGGCCAGAGAAGACCAAACTGGTTTGGACTGAGCACAGACACTCTCTGCCCAAGAGAACAAAGAGATATGCAGTATAAATAATGGGGCCGAGACCCCAGAACTTTAGAACTTGCTTGGATCAAGGAACCTGCCAAGAAGAAGAGCTGGAAGAACTGTCAGGAGGAGTACTGTCCCTTTGCTGTGTTGTTTCTTTGCTGGGTTGGCCTGCAGTTTCTGCTTCTGCGTGGAGCAGTAAAAGGACTGGACTGAACTTCCTTCACTTGTTGCTGAGTATCTCCAAGGGCTTGAAATAGAGCTTGCCTCCTGTTCACGAAGTCTCAGGGACAGCAGAGACTTCACTTACCTCTAGGTACCACCTCTGGATTCGTGGGTTTCAGTTGCCACAGAGTGGGAAAGCAGCCGACACCGTCACCGACACCACTGCTGGCTCCATGTCCTGAAGGCACCATAGAAGGCACTGCCACCCTTCGCACCGCAACCCTGGTCCCACAGATGAGGACATCGCCCGCTGACCTCAACACCCGACACCGCACCGTTGTTTTGGGGGCCCGCTCATAAGTCACATGACGCACTGCCCCGTCCCACAATGCAGTCTGGGCTGACTGACACCAGCTCCCATCAACCGGTTCTGTCACTTGCACCATGACCTGTCAGTATTGCCAGGAGCACCGCCTTACTCTGCACCGCAGCCCTGGACTCACTGAAACCGCTGGACGACTGTCACCAAAAAGTTGCCTGCACCGCGACTTGACGGCACTGCACGCCGCACAGCTATGCTACAAATCGCAACCACAACAATTGCCATGACCAGCCTGCACAATCACAGTCGGCCGGAACCAAAGGTACTGTTTACCAGTCTGCTGACACTAACACCAGCCCTCACCGACGCGGTCGGCCGGAACTGTTGGATTCTGTTGTTTCAGCACCGCAGTAGCCCCAGAGGGAGCTACCAGCTTCAAGGAACTGCATTTTAAAGTAATTCTTACAAAGTGCATATTTTTGATTACTGTATGTTAGTCTTTTATGGTTTTGGTCTTGTTTGCACAGATAAATATTGGTTATTTTTCTAAAACTGTTGCAGTGTCCTTTTGTAGTCTTTTCACTGTATTACTGTTGGTTGGGTGCAAATGCTTTACACACTGCCTCTGAGATCAGCCTCACTGCTCATGCCAAGCTAACAAGAGGAGCAGGGGGTTTTTCAGTAGCGTATCCACCTTATCCTGACTAGAAGTAAGAGTCCCTATTTGGACAAAGGTGCAACCATTGGCAACTAGAGACCCCCATGCCTAACATTGGTTGGCAGCGGTAAGGATAGGACTTGCATTTGCAATTGACCTACAGTGATTGGTGTGCACTGCTGCCAAATCCCAGACCACTATGTACCACATACTGGTTCTTTTTTGACTATTTTTGATCTTGCCCGTTTTTGAGAACTTGAACTTGCTATTGCATCATGCCTGAGTCAAGAGCATCATCCGTTGCATCCTTGGAAGTGGGCTTTGAGAAGGGGAGGTCAGAAACCTACAATGTGAATGAGTTGAAGGCTATTTGCAAGAACCTCGTGGTCCAAATCAGGGGCCTCACCAAGAAAGAGGAGCTACAAAAGGCACTGCGGGCCCGGGTAGCAATGGCATGTCTGGGTAGCACCCAGACATCCCATTGGGCAGTCTGGAGATCTCAGTGTGGAGGCGAAGGAACCTATTCCTAGGATGGATGTGCTTTTGGGAGAAGGGTAACCCTCCAGGCCAGGTAGCAGTGGCTTGTCCCCAGAGGAGCTGGAGGACAGGCGGGAGTCAAGGAAGTTTGTACTGGAAAAACTCTTGCTGGAGAATGAGAGGGAAGACAAACTAATAGCCAAGAAAGATAATCTTGGATCATGAGCGCGGTATCCAGGCAGATAGTATTTTGCACATCCCTAAGAATGTAGGCAAGGAATTCAAGAATGGGACAACATACAAAGGTGGTTAACAGGGTTATTAGGCATCAATACGCATGAATGGGGTCCCTGAAAAGAATTGGGGAGAATGATTGTGACCCCTTTTCTCAGAAGAGGGGAGGGACAGTTTAGTGGCTTTGGGTAAGGTGCAGAGCCTCACCTAAGCTGACATGAAGAAGGCCCTTCTCACCAGGTATGGTCTCACTCCTGACAGATACAGGGATCAGTTTAGGTCCAGTAGGTTAACTGATGCAAACACTTGTTTGGAATGTGTGGATTCATTTTGCAGGTCACTGGATGATTGGGTGAAAGGCAGTAATGTGACAGATTTTCAGGGGCTCTACAATTTGATTGCATGGGAGCACTTGTCTAGTCTGTGTTTTGCAAGAGCTGCACCAGAACTTGACTGATAGTAGGCTGACTGACCCCAGGAACCTTGCTATGAAGGCGGACCGCTGGGTGAGTACCAGGGTCCACAAGAAGGTATATGGGGGAGACTCTGCCAAAACTAGGCAGGGTCCCCAACAGAAGAGTGGGGGCACAAGAGTAAAGCACAGGAGTTCTCTAAAGGTCCCAAACTAATACCCAGGGTAAAGGTTCCCATCCTCCAGGAGATAAGAAACAAGGGGTCTCTTCAGGAAAGCCAGCAGACTCTGGCCCCGCAAGTGCTATGCCTATGAGCAGGTGGGTTACTTGAAGGGGGACACCAAGTGTCCCAAGAGGACACGGCCACCCACTGGTGGGCAGACCAAGGTGTTGGCTAGTGTAGCACTTGGGGAGGAGGGGTATCCACAGGAGGGTAGGGATCCCGCAGAAATTACCCTTGTCTCACTAGGGGACAGTGAGATGGTCCAAGGAAACCAGGTGCCTGCTAACACTAAAAATGCAGCTCCTAAGTGACCATCAATGGGAGAAGGGTAGAGGCTCTCAGAGATACTGGAGCCAGTGTGATCTCAGTCCAGTGTCACCTGATCTCTGAGGAGCAAGTAGTCCCCAGGACATTCCCTCAAGTTGCTGTGGACAACTCAGAGTGCCAGTATATGGTGGCGTAGGTTCCCTTTGAATGGGGGGGTCTCAGGTCCCTTGAGGGTAGTTGTGAGCTCTACCATGCCTGTAGATTGTCTTCTAGGTAACAACTTGGAGCAGTTCTTTTTGAAGGATGTTAAGCTCAGGTCTCGCTTGGAGAAGCTTGGGTTGCCATAGTGGCCCTGTGTGACCACTTGGTCAATGGCAGCCGGAAAGAGTGATCAGAAGGACCTGGAGCCTGAAACAGTGTCCCAGGTCCCTGCCAAGATAAAGGGCAGGGGGATCAGGAAACCCACCCCTGAGGTTCCCACGGTCCGGGAGGAGGCTGACCTCGAGGGGGACGCCCCAGTACCTACATGGGAGCAGGTAGCTGAACTGGGGGACTTATCTGAGCTGACCCATTGGCAGCAAGAAGGTGGTCCCACCAGGGAATAATTCTGCAGGGAGCATAAGGAAATGCCCTTCTCTGGAGGGTTTGCAGCAGCAGGCTGCAAAGCAGGCAGCTGGTGATCAGTCTGGATCACACTGGATCTATTGGGAGAATGGTCTAATATACAGCCAGCCTAAGGTTGCTGAGCCTGGGTCAGCCCGTGTGCTGGTGGTACCCCAGCACTTCAGGACCTTTCTACTGGGTCTGGCTCATGACGTGCCTTTGGCAGGACATTTGGGGCAGGACAAGACCTTTGACAGGATGGTCACCCACTTCTTTTGGCCCCAAATGCATAGGCAGTTGGATGCACATTGTAGGTCTTGCCAGACTTGCCAGGCAAGTGGTAAGAGTGGGAGAAAGTGTAAGGTCCTCCCCAACCTTTTCCAGTTGTAGAAACCCCTTTTTAAAGGGTTGGGGTGGCCATTGTGGGGACACTGGATCCAAAGACAGCCATGGGCAACAGGTTCATCCTGGTCTTGCTGGACCATGGTATCAGGGGTAGCTGTAAGTGAATAAACAAAACAATGTACTGTCAAATAATGTTTTGCTTATGATACATTCTTCGAGAGGAAAGAACTTAATAGAAGGAAAAAGAAGAAGTAGGAAAACATGCACCTTAATTATCTGAATGTGAATTGGATCAAACAGCACAAAATAGAATTAGCCACTATGTTAGTGTGGAAGAGCACCTTTGTTGAAATGGCTTGATGGAAATGAGTGCAATTTACAAAGCAACCAGACATTGTATAATCCAATGTATTTCCAAAAACACTGCCGACAAGCAAAATACATAGTTCACATATAGTTATCCTTGATACACAGTGAACGTCACGCACTTGTAATCACCAAAAACAGAAACATCATGCAACACCGATGTTATGTTATTTTATGTTATGTTATGTTAGGGGATTTGCAGAGCGCATGGCTGTCCCAGCAGAGGGACTTCCCAGCGCTAAAAGACAGAGGAAGGGTGCAAAAGAGGCTACTGCTTACTGAAACAGCCAGTTCTTTACTGCCTTTCTAAAGGCCAGATGATTGGAGATGTTCCTGATGGAGAGAGGCAGCGAGTTCCAAAGAGTCGGTGCAACTACCTTAAATGAACGGCCTCTGGTTCTCGCTTTACGGAATTGCGGCACCCGGAGCAAGTGGTGATCCACAGAGCGCAGAGCACGGGTAGGAATATAGGGAAGACATAGATCACTGAGAATCGTTGGGCCGGCACCCGCCAGTCTTTTGTGTGTGACACAGAGTGCTTTGAACTGGATTCTCTGCTCAATGGGCAGCCAATGGAGTCTGCGCAATGCACCTGAAACAGAGCTGTGCTTCGGTAGTACGAGTAGAGTACAAGCTGCCGTGTTCATGGTGCACTGGAGCCTATTGGTCACATAATTATTAGCCCCAAGCAGAAGACTGTTGCAGTAGTCCAGCTTGGCCAAAATCGTGGCTTGAACTACCAGCTGGCAAGTGTGGGGGTCAAACAAGCCCAAAATGGGTTTGAGGCCATGCAGTATGCCAAAACAGGTCCCTGCCACAGACTTGGCATGCTCCTCAAAGGATAAGGCACTGTCCACCCAAATGCCGAGGTTCTTTACAACGGTTTTAGGCACAGGAGGGGTACCCAGCTCCTGTGGCCATCAACTGTTGCCCCACAGATGGGAGTCTCTGCCTAATAGTAGGATCTCAGTTTTAGATGCGTTAAGCTGGAGACAATTCGCCTCCATCCAGCCCGCTATAGCTGACAAGTCCTCCTGGAATTTGTCCACATCCTGGCTAGGGTCCTTAGTGCATGAAAAAAGACCAGCTGCGTATCATCCGCATAAGATACCAAGGATATGTTGCGGGCTATGGTCAGCAGGGCCAATGGCCGAACATAAATATTGAACAGGGTCGGCTCAATGCTGACCCCTGGGGGACCCCACAGCACAGAGGGTGAATCTGAGAGTGAAAGGGAGAAGAGATAACCTGAAAAGACCTATTACACAGGAAGGATACAAACCAATCAAGAGCACTACCCTTGATAATCTCCTGCAGCCGACGGATCAGGATGTTATGTGAAACCGTATCAAAGGCGGCGCTGAGATCTTGCAGGATGAGTGCCATCCTATTTCCTTCATCCATGGAGGCTCTTAGTTGCTCCATTACTGCAAATAGGGCTAACTCTGTGCTTTGCCTCAGACGGAAGCCATTTTGAGACGGATCCAATAAGGAATAAGACTCCAGATACTGCGTCAGAAAGCCGTTCACAAAGGATTCTGTAACTTTCGCTAGGAACGGTAGCAGAGAAATCGGGTGATAGTTCTCCGGTCTGGATGCGTCTACAGAAGGCTTCTTTAGAAGGGGAATGACCTTAGCATGTTTCCAAGCTTGCGGGATGTCAGCATTGGAGAGGCAAAGGTTAATAAGATCCCGACAACTGGGAAGAAGGCAATCCTGAAGTTCAACAAAGAGTTCTGTTTTAAGAGGGTCATCAGGGGATCCTGATTTTATCTTGGTGGCCATCTATAGTGATAGAAGGAAAAGTTGACAGGGAGTGGACCCCATTCCCTGTGAGACCTCCCCTCAACGTATCTGCGGCTTGGTAAACAGACATAATATCGAGGTTTTTTTTCGAAGTACAAAAATATCGAGTTGGAGATATCGAAGGAACAGAATATCAACATCAAGAATATCGGTTAACAGAATATCGACATGAAGGTAAGAAATATCATATTTTTTAATATCGAACTCAGTAATATCATTTGTCATAATATCGTTGTTAATAATTTTGATATTTATATTAGTGTTCTGTATTTTAGTATGTATGTTAATAGTATGTGATCTAACGTTTTTTGTATAAGTATATCTGTTTTTTTTATGCATTAAGTTATTTATTTTGTGTAAATCAAATTTTGCGTATTTTAGTTCTGTAGCGGGTTTATAGGGGAATAGGGTGGGAAGTAATTTAATTTTAATAAAGTAATCAATACTTTTTATTGATTATTATTTATAATTAATTTTTTATTAATTGGTTATTAAATTTTATTAATTGATTAGTTAATTAATTAATTTGTGTTATTTTTTTAGGAGTGGGTTGTGGGTTTATAGAGGAATAGGGTGGGAATTATTTTAATTATAATTAATTAATAAATAATGTTGATTAATTAATATTTATGTATTTAATATTTTATATTGTTAATTATGCTAATTAATCAATTATTAATTAGTTATTATTTGGTTGTTAATTATTAATAATTAATTGGTATATATTTTAATTGAGTTTTTTTAGGAGCGGGTTGTGGGTTTATAGGGGAATAGGGTGGGAAGTAATTTAATTATAATGAATTAATTACTTTTTTTATTAATTAATATCTATGTATTTTTTGTTCATTGTAATTAATTTGATGTTAATTAGTTATTAATTTGTTGTTAATTAATTGGTAAATATCTTAATTGTGTAATTTTTTAGGAGCGGGTTGTGGGTTGATAGGAGAGTAGGCTGGGAAGTAATTTAATTGTAATATATTTTTTTAATTGTTTATTATAATATTTTTTAAAACTTTTTTATAGTGTTAATCGTGTGAATTAATTTATTTTTGATTGTTTTTAATATGTTTGTTAATTTTAATTAATTAATTAATCTTAAATTAATTATGTTAATAGTGTTTGTTTTATAATATTGGTGGTGTCATTTATAGGGGAATATGGTGGGAGGTAAATTTTTTATAATTAATTAAAATTTTGTTAATTCATTTTAATTATTTTGCTTGAGTGGGAATAGTTAATTATTCCCCTCCGCTATCCAACACTTTCCCTACTATTGCACTCGCTGGAGTGGGAATAGTAATTTTTACATCTACACTATCCATCTCTTTCTTTAATGTTGCACTCCCTGAAGTGGGAATAGTAAATTATTCTCATCCGCTATCCAACACTTTCCCTACTGTTGCACTCACTGGAGTGGGAATAGTAATTTTATCCACTCCGCTATCCAACACTTTCCCTACTGTTGCACTCCCTGGAGTGGGAATAGTAATTTTTACCCCTCCGCTATCCAACACTTTCCCTACTGTTGTACTTGCTGGAGTGGAAATAGTAAATTGTTCCCCTCCGCTATCCAACACTTTCCCTACTATTGCACTTGCTGGAGTGGGAATAGTAATTTTATCCACTCCGCTATCCAACTCTTTCCCTACTGTTGCACTCTCTGGAGTGGGAATAGTAATTTTTACACCTACGCTATCCAACACTTTATTTAATGTTGCACTCCCTGGAGTGGGAATAGTAAATTCTTTCCCTCCGCTATCCAATACTTTCCCTACTGTTGCACTCCCTGGAATGGGAATAGTAATTTTTACCCCTCCGCTATCCAACACTTTTCTTAATGTTGCACTCCCTGAAGTGGGAATAGTAAATTATTCACATATGCTATCCAACACTTTCCTACTGTTTTATTTACTGGAGTGGGAATAGTAAATTATTCCCCTCCGCTATTCAACACTTTCCTTACTGTTGCATTTTCTGGAGTGGGAATAGTAAATTATTCCCATCCGCTATCCAACACTTTCCCTACTGTTGCACTCCCTGGAGAGGGAATAGTAATTGTATCCTCCCCACTATCCAATTTTTTCTCTACTGTTCCTGTTAATGTAGTGTGAAATGTAATTGTAAAAGATTAGAAATATTTTAATTTTTTTAATTATTATATAAATATTGTATTTTTATTTTATATTTACTGTTATATGTATATATATGTATTTATAATTTTTAATATGTTTCTAACATTTTATAATTTATTATATTTATTTTTTAATATTATAATGTAAATTTATATATTATATTTTATATATATATATATGTATGTTTAATTTTTATTAATATTATATTTATTATTTATAATTTTAAACATTTTCTAATAATTCTTTCTATGTTTTCTTAATTATATGTATTATTTACTTTTTTTAACATTATTTTTTAGACATTTAAAAAAAACAATAGTTTTAACAACAATATTTTTGTTTCAATATTTTTGTACTTACCATAATGTAGATAGGACTTCGATATTCTGGACATCAATATTTCAGCTCCGATATGTTTGTTGTCGATATTTCTGTAGTCGATATTCTGTCAGTGATTCCTGCTGCTTCACATGCCACGTGAAAGCAATCATAGATGCCAACCACTTTATAGATAAAATAGGTGGCCAGCACCTCGTATTGATCATTAGAGGTGATAGAGCTTACATTGGTCGTTGGTGATTTCACCATAACCTTTAATAGGGAAAAGATGGTTTTAGAGGGATTATTGCCAGTGGTAATCTTATTAGCAAAGAATGCAGATTGGGTTTTCCGGATTCGTTTATGATAGATTTTTCTGGCAGCTTTGTATTCTAATTTAGCTGTAGGACAGTAAGAGCGTCTCCAGCAATGCTCAAGAGTTTTGCAGTTTTTCCTAGCAATTACAAGTGACTCATCAAACCACTCATGGGACCTGACTTTCTTGGGATGAATCCATTTAGCTGGAATGCACTTATCAAGTGCCTGGTTAATCCACTTTCCGAAGCTATTGCTAGCTATCTCGATATCCGAGGAACGAGTAGGTTGTGTGTAATACTGTGAGGATATTAATAGAAGTGTAAAATCCAGTCAAAGTGCCGAATAATGCTCCCATGTGGCTCGTGTATGAATTATGCATAAGGCGGGACAATCCGACAATTAATTGCACATGTCATGTTTTAAATTACTACAATACCCGGCATGCAATATGAGTGATGTAGTAAACAAACATACTTGCTGGATACCCACCAGTAAGTGCTGAACTGCGTTCAATCGGAAGGCGGGAAAAAGTGGTCTAACTGTAACTACAAATGCAAAAAGCCTGTGATGAGGCTGTTGTCAGACCCTTTGCCATCAGTGCAAATTAGGGGTGGGTGAAGAATTCCGCTAGGCCGGCAGAGTTATGCCCACTCTGCATGGTGGGCGGAGTTCTGAAAAACTCCACGAAGTGACGCGGAGCGAAGTATTTTCTCTCGAGCGGCTCGCCGTCAGTAAATTGGCGAGGGCTCACGAGAAAAAATCATGCTCTAGATCTCCTCCCGGTGAGATTTCTCATTACGGGCAGTCACAGAAGGTCATGACCGCTTGCATTGAGAAATCTGCCATTCACTTTGAGGAAGTTGCTGCTCGCTGAGAATATGTACTCGAGCCGGCAGAAGGAAGCAGCATCCTCTGGCGTGGCGCGTATTGCTGTTCGCACTGATTTTAAAGTCCGGGACAAACTCCTGGCGCTAAAAATCAGTGCGAGCAGCACGACTTAACATACTCCACCACTACCAGAACTCCGCAGAGCGCGGCGTAGTTTTTCTGGTACTTCGCGGAGTTCCGCTGAGTAAAACTCTGCAAACTCCATCCAGGCTTAGTGCAAATGTACGCATGTGAGCCTACGTACTTTATAGCTTATGCTGCGTCTTCAATGAGTTAACGATTCAGCCACAAAGAAATCTGCTTTTTAAACGTTAAAGCTGTGTGTGACTTGCCTTACAAATCTGTAATAAATGGCTTTGTGAATAGGGTGAATGTTAAAATACTGCGCTTTACCTGTCCTGGATAAACACTTAGGGGCCGATTCCGATTCAGGCCGGAAATCTCTCCGACCGAGCCGGACCGGAGAGATTTCCGACCGAATCGGACCCTAGCAGTCCGACCGAACGAGTACGATGCGCACGCATGCCATCGGAGTCGATTCTGTCGGACTCCCATTGAAGTCAATGGGAGCCGGTCGTACAACGCGTACGCGGGCTCCCATTGACTCAATGGGCGCGAGGCAAACAAGGGCGCCCCCTACAGCGGGTACGCGTCGAAGCGACTCGCGGCGTACATGCACAGGTAGGGGAGACCCATGGGTCCCCCCTGTGTGCGACTCGCGCGGCTACGCGTACAGGGGGGTCCGACACGGACCCCCAAAGTGCTCTTTTGAGCCGGACCGCGCAAGTCGGTCGGACTGCTCGAGGCGCGCATCGTACTTGCCCGGCCGGGGAACGTCTCCATTGCGCGGTGCGCGTCGTGTCCGTGCGAGTCGGTCGGAGCGCTTCGGACCCACGAACAAGTCGGTCGGCGATTTCGCGTGTGCTCGTATCGTACTCGCTCGGCCGGACGCACGTACGAATCGGTCGGGAATGAGGGCTCCGAATCGGATCCGGTTAAGCCGAGTCCGATTCGGTGCCCTACCGGCCGAGATGGGAATCGGCCCCATAATCGTGGAACAAGTATTACCGTGCTGATCCTGGTGAAGTGAACCGAAGTTCACAATGTGCGTTCTTTTCACGTATGGCGAAAGTTGTAACAAACATGGAAGAAAGACCCTTGCCCATGGAGGGGGCATGCAATAAATGTAATAAAGTGAAGGTTGCTTTAACAATTCCAATTGGAACAAGAAACAGTTTGAATAATGAAAAAGTTTCTAGCTAACGCGCCAAGAATTTTCAATTCTATTAAGAACACAGAGGCGAGGATTATGCTTTTCTTTCTTTACTGTTAAATCCACAGCAGCCAATCAAAACACTTAAAACTACATATCCCATGAGCCCCAACAGTCCAATGTCCCATCCAATCATAGGGGTCATGCTTCCATATATATGTCGATATCACCATAGTCCTTCTTCTTTCTTTGTAAAGCTCAACATAAAGCCTCAAAACCTGAGTCCAACATGAAACCTCGATCGAACTAACATGTCCAATCAACAGGAGTAACTGAACACAGCAAATGAAGATGAACTTCTTTTGCAGCGATTCAGGTGGTCAGTCATCAGCAGCTTGATATACAGCTTCAAACCGATTTAAAATCAATTCTCCAAAAGGCAAATTCCTTTCACATCAACAGCTTATCAGCTACCAGCAACACGATAATCAGCTTCAATCTGATTTAACATCTCTACCTGAAACAAAATCATCCCAGTAATAGCCATCCCATAAAGATAATTCAACCAATTACAGGTGGGCAAAATGGGGTACAGTAACAATGCATCGTAAAAGACATGATAACCTTGAAACATCATGTATACAGAACATACAAAAGAAACAATCCCCATTTAAAAATATTCTAATGTCTCAGGATGGAATAATCTTGCCTCAGTGTCCATAATCGAATTGAAAATTCTTGGTGCGTTAGCTATAAAAAATGTCATACTATGTCAGAAAGAGAGGCTTCGGGTTATGGTAGTTTAAGTTGAGCCACCATCATTGATGCCTCTTCCACAATTGGCTTGTGATAGAAGACCTTAAAGGTTGAATCAGAAAAGCAGTCCAATGCAGCCATAATGTCCTCTAAGCGAAAACCCACAGAAAAGGCTTTAGAGGCCATAGCTCCTGTTACAGAATGAGCACCAAAAATGGATACATCTAGACCAGCTTTAGCCAACAACCATTTAGCGTACCTGTCCAGGGTTTCTGAAGAGACAGAACAGAAAGATTTCTGTAAAGAAATAAGTAATTGACCCACAGAATCCCTCTGCAGTTCACAGGTACACTCTTCACATGCCTGGAGACCTTTAACCACACACAATTTCTAATGGTGAGGAAAAGCAGGATAGGTGATACATCATGATGCAGTTTTTGTACGTCTTGAAATAGTAAAAGACACCCCGGAAGGAGTAGATACTCTATCTGTTAAGTCCAGAGCTCTTACATCTGAAACAAGTCTGCAGGAAACTAAACATAAAAGAAACATTAACTTTGCAGACAACTGTTAACGAGAAAGATCTTCGTTAACAGGCCAAGATCTGAGAAAACTCAAATCTACGTTAATGTGCCATAACAAAGAATACTTTGATTGAAAAGTGCGGACTATCATAATGCCTCTAAGTAACTTGCACACCAATGGATGCTCACCTGCAGGTTTACTATCTAAATGGGGTTGATCTGCAGAAATAATGGAACAGAAGTTGTTGACCTTCCTATAGGCAAGTCCCTGACTGGCCAAATCAGATAGAAAATTCACAATCATATGAACATCTGCCCCCAAGGAATCCACATTTTGTTCATTATACCAACATACCCATCGGCGCCAAGCTGTCTCATATTGCTTGTGTAGAGGGAGCCCAAGATTGTGATATGAAGAACTTAGTGTCCTGCAAAATTCCTGGCACTTGCCAGCATTGCCTGAAAATCTCCATGCCATTGAGACACCAACAGATGTTGAAGACCCATCGGGTCGGAGAGGAGATCTGGAAAGGGGAGAATCCTCACGGGCGGTCCGCAAGATAGCGTAATTGCCACAGCAAACTAAGACTGAGACTTCCAACAAGGGGTCACTAAGACCAGATCTGCTGCCTGTCGACTCACATATGAAAGTACCCTCTGGATCATCGAGAAGACCCGTCATCCATGACTGGAGAAAAGCATCGGAGGCAGCCACAAGAGGGTCCGGCCTCCAAGAATAAAAGATCGGGAGATGCTCATTCAGACGGGATGCAAAGAAATCAATCAAGCACGGACCCCAGAGCTGATTCAGCTCATGAAAGACCCATGGATGAAGTCGGCATTTGCTGGAATCACGTAGGAAGCGAGAGCTCCAGTCCGCGATCACATTGGACTGGCCCAGAATATATTCTGCCGTCACCGAGATTTGCTGTTGGAGAGAATAATGCCAGAGGCTTTGGCAATGTCTACCAGAAGACTGCCCGCCCAGACAGTTGATATACCATACTGCTGACACGTTCTCCATTCGGAGAAGGATGCAACAACTCATCTTGCATGGGGATAGAGTGCAAACCACAAATGACCCCGCCAATAGCTCCAGACACTTGATATGGAGAGGAAGCTTTTCCAGGAACCACCTGCACCCCCATTTCGACCGGGCAACACCTGGCCCTCCAGTCCCACCGTCTGGCATCAGAATCTATTATCACTTCCGGAACTGAAGCAAAGATTGATTTGCCATTCCAGGCATCCATGTGATCCAGCCACCATGACATCTCCATCTTGGCCATGTCCGATAGCTCTGTTTGCTCTGAATAGGAGAATTCCTGCCATAGATGCAAGATCTTTCATCTCTGAAGGGCCCTGAAATGCAGGGGATCCGGAAATATCGCTTGGTTGGAAAATGCTAAAGGGCCCACAAAGCGAGCAAGGATCCTCAAAGATAAAGTCGGATAGGCAAGCGATCTCCTAAACTCTTTCTTGATAGACATCCTTTTCTTCAACAGCAAAAGGAGTTGAGCCATGACAGAATCTACTTGAAAACCTAGGAACTCTAGATTCTGGGAAGGAACCATAACTGACTACTCTGAAATGATGACCAAGTCCAGATCCTTTAAGGAGATGGACCGCTGAAGAAAGATGAAGAAGAACCATGTCCCTGCTCTGCACCATGACATGAATGTTGTCTAGATAAATAATCGATCGTACTCCCCACTCCCGGAGATACTGGACTACCAGTCAAAGCACCTTGGTGAAACAATAGGGCGCCGAGAGCAGACCAAAATGCAGGGCGGTGAACTCTTACAAAGGTGGCACCATCAAAATTGGAGAAACCTCCGATGGGGGGAAAGATGGGGAATGCCAAATAAGCATCCTTGAGGTCTAACCGGACCATCCAATCTTCCTCATGCAAAACATCATTGAGATGGTTGTTTGCCCTCCATCTTGAAGTAGTGATACACTATAAAAGATTTTAAATATTTGATATTCAGGACTAACCAAAAGATGAACCAAAAAGATTGTACCGATGAAGCCCTCTAAATGTGGATTGGTCTGCACTATAGCCCTTTTTGAAAGGAGCTGTTGAATTTTCTTGTCTTAGAAATTGCTCCCTGCTTGGGAAACAGAAGAGAAGTTGGGAGCATCCCCTGCCGGGGTTGGAGTAAAACTTCAATCTGAACTGTCTGCAACACTTTTGGGTGTTGAATGATAATCTCCCAATTGTGCAGATACAACTGTAATGGTCTCCCCACCAAGGCCTCAGAGGCCAGATTAACTCCTACCTGCATAAGTGGAATTGGCGGCATTGCTACCACCCCAATATCTGCCTCGCTGGCCATTGTCATCAGCTCCTCTATTGTGGGTGGGGTGGAAGTTAGAGGATCCAGAGGGAGCACCCCTTCCCCTCTGATAGTAACCTGTGGAAGCCTCGTTGAATCCATGGCCTGGTGCTTGGCCTCAAAACCGCCTGGCCCTGGCAAAAAGGCCACCCTGGAACACCTTCTTCATAGATGGCTGGGCCTTATCCAAGGCAACATAAGTTTGTAGATCTTTTATGAATTTTTAACCAAATAACAAGCCATTCGCAATAGTGCTCACCTTTGTAGAGGCCAACACTGCCAGTTTCGGATCAATCTTCATTAGAAACAGTTTCCTATGCTTGGTGGACATAGCACAGTTATCGTTGCTGAGGAGGCACAATGCTCTTTGGGCCCATTTGAGGATTTTACTGATTTTCAACTGTGAATTAGCTTCCTTCTTCTGAACAGCCAGTTCTAAAACTTGTCTGAGAGGGCTGGAAAGGCCAAGCAATTTATCTTGGCATCCAGGCATTGCCCTGCCTAGACCCTTTTTGGCCTCTTTCCCTAACTTCTTAAGGAAGCTCCCATGTTAGGATCTAATTCCGGCATTTCCACCACTTTGCCAAGGAGAGATGGTCTAGGCCATTCCGACCTCAGTGCACTGCACAGCTCACACTCAGAGCCCTTGTGCAGTCTGTTCTAAACATAGTGCACCAATTCTGTGGATCGAGGATAAACAATATTTTCTGGTTCAAATAGCAGGTTATTATGATCTACCTGTGGTAAAACAGCAGTGGCATGGTGCATCTTGTATTTGCGTTTTGATGCCGACTGTGGATCATATTGGGGAATGTCCAGATCGGAGGGTAGGGAAGAGGATGTAGAAGACAAGTTTGTCAGGAGGGGAGTTGAACCCACTGAGATCCCCGAAGGACCCTGGGATGGAATGCTCCCATTCTCATGGTCCTGAAGGACGGAGGCCGCAATCTGAGAGAGGTCATCCGAAGTAGAAGAGGAAACCCCACCTGAGGCTCTTTGGGTGAAGCCCACATCATTGGTCACAACATTGCCATAAATGGAGTCCCCAGGGTACCCTCACAACTCTTGCAGTCCATAATGGACTTGGAGTTGCGTGAAAGGCATCAAAGCCCTGATTAGGGCTCAATTAATGGAATCCTGCACATGAGCATCAAGTGCTTCCACCAACCTCTCTTCCACCTGGAGCTCATAAGACACTTCTGTGTATTCGATATACCCTTCATCCTCATCAGCGTAGTATGCCATGCTGCTTTAAGGAAAAATGCAGTGAAGGGCTGGAAGACGTTCAGGGAGGGATATAATCCCCAGAGAAGGTGTATTAAATCCTAATAGGCAGAAACCGGGAAAGAAATGGACCAAAAACCAGCCTAATTCAAGTGGAGGGATCCACCTGCATATATACCTAGGGCAGAGGTAATTAGTGCTTATTCACCCCGTCGGCCATTCTCAGGGGACTGGCGTGTTTAAAAGTGTTGCACGCATTGTGCAAAGCCGATCGGATACTCCGAGGACCCGGATTGGCTTTGCGTGCATGTGCTAGCACAACAACAAAAAGAGGACTGTGCTAAGTGGATCTCCCACTCTTAATCGCCGCTCCTGCTCCACGCTGTAAGGTGCCGGGCAGTGTTAAAACAATGAGCCCTGAAGAGCGGAATCTGCTTCTTCACCACTATGATAACAAAATACCACAAGCAATAATGAAAATGTAGTGTGCATGCAAATAAGCAATATCAATATAAATGAAGTAACTTAGTGCAAAGTGAGAAAAAGGACTATGGGGATTTCGACATATATAGGGAAGCATGACCCGTGTGATTGGATGGGACATTGGGCTGTTGGGGCTCATGAGATATGTAGTTTAAAGTTTTAAGTGCTTTGATTGGCTGCTGTGTATTTGACAGTAAAGAAAGAGAAGCATAATCCTAAGCCTCCGTTCCTGACATAGAATATGTATGTTTTTTCTGACCACGGAGTGTACACTGCAACAGGACGTAGTCAGGGTATCGTTACAACGGGTTAAAACAAGATATTACGGCATCTTAACCCCTTTGATGCTCGTGACGAGCTCAGCTCGTCATGCTGCGCGGTCGCGCTGTGCGCATGACGAGCTGAGTTCGTCACGACCACACCCGCGATCGGAATGTCCAGCACACGAGCGGAATTCCGATCGCGGTCAAGGGGTTAAAAACTATATACGTAGAAATGCCAGATGGCAACACCATGCACATTTGCCACAATTTAAAGCAAAAGCAATAATAAAAGGGCTGTCACTGTACATTTAGTTTTACAGAATTTATGTCAAGGTTGATTTTGAATTTAAGGCAAACAGAGAGTTTTTTAACCATGTGTGCCTCCATATATATTAATTAACTGAGAGCTCACAACATAAGTATATGTGAAATTAATGGGAAAAAATCTAATCGTCAAAATGAATTAAGCGGTACAGCAAAGGGTTTTGGGGGGCAGCTGACCAAAGGAAGGTATTCCACCCAGGTACGTTGCATAAACGGAACAGCCCAGGTGGCAAATGAGCTCTTTTTTGACTATATCTCCTCAGTAGGCAGCCCAACATAACTACAGCCATTTTAAGATGAGGAGCACCATTTTGAGAGGTGACACAGTGGTTACATTAGATAATTTTGGATCGGGATATTTGTGACATGGAAGATTTATGAAGCCATAAGCCGCTCCTCACTGAGGCAGGCCGCATGGATTTACTAGCCCCAGGACTAGAGAGTCCACACGTATGTCGTGGTGGGCAGGTAGAGAAGTCACCACCATGGTGTGGCATTGTTGACCTCTGCATGGAGCTCCTGGTCTGGAGCAAAGGCAGGTATGTGGGAGGCGCAATAGAGGGCACAAAACGGGAGCAGGCACGGTACGCACCACACCCACAATGCAGCACATCAGCCCAGGTTCATTTTTGTGAAGGGGAAAGAGGGAGGGCACCGGGCGAGCAAGGCCTCACCGAGACAGGGAATGAGCAATAAACCAGTGGGGACCACATGAAGTGAGTCCTTGCAGGCAGACATGAAATTGACAGAGAGAGAGGTGGCAGCAGGGACCACAGGAGATGTGGCCCCAGTAGTGATTGCAGAGGAAAGTGTGGAGGCAACGCGGGTGGTGCCTAAGAGTAATGTGGCTGCGGGCCCAAAAAGGAGCATGGAAGTGGGGCAGTATGCGTGGGAGGCGGGTAGAGAGAGGGCAGGCAGGTGGTAGTTGCAACAGAGAACATAAGGGGACAAAGGACAGATGCAGGAGCAGCGATGCTAGAGTTGGGCGGGGGAGGAGGAGGAGGAGTTAAAGGGGGTAGATAGGTGGGTTTTGAAAGGGGCAGAGCAATGACTAAAAAGGCCTCTGCTCAGGACTTATGGGTGCAAGGGGGAATGGGGTATGGCACCGGTGCAAAGCGGGGGCCATTTTACAGTAGCCAGGAGGGGCCACATGGTGAAGTCACAATGGGAGCAGACATGGTAGGAATATGGGGGGTGGGCCAGGAGCAGGATCGAGAAGGACAATGGAAATGACTGCCGGGTGGAACAAAGGGTCAGTCAGGCAGGGATATTAACCCCAACACGCCGGACCTTCCTTTCTCTTTGTAGGCACAGGCACACAGTGGTAGGGTTGACTCAGGAGAACTGGGTATGGCTCATCTACCCGGAGGTGAATAGAAGGTAGGGTCTTAGGCTGCCAGCTGAATGATGGTTGGGGATGGTGCATCCACTGGCATACGAAAGTCTTGGGTGGCCTCAGCAGTTTGTTGACCCGGATTAATCGGTGTGGTTCCTGGGGTTTGAGGAGTGCAGTATGGATAGTCACAAACAAAAGGTACAGTCAGCAGGGCGTAATACAGCCCCCTGGCACAGTCTGGACGGCACAAGGAGACAGCAGCATGCAGGTTACAAGGCAGAGGACATGCAGGTGGTGTCTTTAGAATAGAGAAATTCATGTTTGCACATTGCTCTATGTAGGTTAGCATTTGCGGCGCCATTTTAAATGTTGGCGCCATTTTGGGTTATAATCGAAACTTATCCTTCGTCATTTCTGAGAAGAGGCCTCAGTTGGGTTTTATTTCCCAGAGGTTGAGATTCACTTCACTAATGAATACACTGTTCCTATTAGCGCATACCTTTCCCACTAGATAGAGGCCTTCTCCTACTTGTCTAGTGGTGGGCACGGATAGAGTGACCTTGAATAATAGATAGTGTGTGCCCGGCCTCAGAATCGAAACGTATTCTCTGTATTTCACTGTTTTTCTGTATCTGCTTGGAAAATTCCATTGTGGGCGTGCCTTCATTGGTTCTGAAATGTACATAATGTATCTTTATGCTTGCTGATGTCAGTCCACCTGCAGCACTCCTAGCGACTGGGCAGACTGGGCTCCACTCTGAGTGTACCTGAATAAACAGATATTGGTTTGTATTCTCCACTCTCTGACCGACTCTTCATTTGGTATGGAAGGCTGAGAGGTGGTCATTAGTGACCCGGGTAACCCTAAACGGGAAACGTCCTTCAGTGTTGCATGCTGGACACTTGAGTAGGGGGAGGAAGTCATGCAGCTGGATTATGACAAAATGAGCTTAGAAGAAGGTGAAGTGGTAGACGACAATCTTCCTGGGCAGGAGGAAAATAATTGGTGGCAGGGCAGTGCATGCAGGGTGGGGGGAAATTAACACAGTTGTAACTAGTATTTTTCAGACATGGGCTACGGATCAGAGGGAACGTGGTATTATGGTGCATGGTGATGGCCCTTCACGACTGGTTAGGTGGCTGGATCTGGAGCAGGGGCTACCTTACTGCCCATTAAGGGTGATGAAGTTGCAGGGGCAGGGAGGACCAGAGTAAAAAGAGTGTTGACCGGGGTAGGTGCTGGGGGGACTGATATAGCAGGAAAGTGAGACAACAGAAAGGTTTATATGTTAAAGATGCAAGGGTTTGGAATGAAGGTGCAGACAACAAACGGTAAGGGTGGGGTATTTCAAAACATGTAAGACAAACCGGGGAGACAGCACAGGCAGCGACACTAAATCGGGGGACAAGGGAAGTCAGGACAAGGGAGCACACAAACCAGATTGGAAGAGAGGGCAGCAGGACTAAGACAAAGGGGACGGATAAGAGATGGGTATTAAGGAAAGCAAGGAACTCAAAATACGACAATTGCTATATATGGGGGTGACAGAGCCTCTGGGCGCCCACATAATGTTAGCAACAAAGGAGAGAATATGGAAGGGGAGTATATTGAGATGATGAAGTTACTAAACAGGGAACTCTGAGGTAAAGAGGGTTCCAAGGAGGAAGAATATGAGTTGTCAAAACAGCTGTGAGTGCAGATGACAGTAGAGAACTGGACGGCAGCATTTTTAATTTTCGCAAGAGTATACTGCAAAAAATTCACAAAACAGTGTGTGTCATTGTACAAATATATGGATGTTATCTGAGAGGCACTTATAAAATATAGGGGGTGTTCATGGGTGTAATCTGATAAGGAGTTCTGGGCTCAGGATGGTGTGGGACACCAAGGCAAAGTGGGGTGAAATTGACAATAATCTGTGGCAACAGACAATGGGACCATCCAAGTTCGGTAAAACCATATTTACAGCAAGTGGCTTTCTTTTTGTGTACCAGCCCTTTCAGCCCTGTCCCACACGAGAGGGTGTGGGAGTGACGCCATGGAATCGGGGGGCACTTGAGACTTGTTGGGATTTCAACAAAGGTTGTTGTACAAGAAAATATTGCAAATTTCAATATGTGTGCCCGAAGTGCGCAGGTAGACACCCCCTGGTACAGTGCCATGGGGCTCGGGCAGCGGATATGGACAGCACACAGGACAGTGGACAACACAAGCAGGCAACACAGGTTTCCAGCAGTGAAATGCAGATGGGTCTTTTGGGGAGGATGAGGTACACAAGGAAATATGGGCATGGGCTGATACTCCAATTGATGTGGAGAGTTTGAACTTTTGGGTGAGCAAATGTGACAACAGGGAGGATTCCAGGTTGTTACACAGGGGATTTTGGGAGGGTTGCAGGCTGGGGTACAAGGGCCCAAAGGTGTGTAGAATGACCAGAAACCTGAAATCAGCACAAACACATAAGCATTAGGTGAGAGCAAAACTACAAAAGGAGGGAAGAATGATGGGCCCCTTCAAAGAATTGCCTATGCCAGATTTGATTGCATCACTTATTGGAGTGGTGTCGAAAAAGGATACAGGGCAGTATTGGCTCATACAACATCTGTCATGGCTGGGAGGGAACTGAGTCAATGATTTTATATCAGAGGAGGCTGCATCGGTCTCTTGTTCCTCAGTTGACGGAGCCATGGAATTTTTAGAAAGGGTAGGAAGGGGGGCCTGAATGGCAAAGTGCGATGTCATTAAGTCGGTTTTTTGCCTCTTAGTAGAACACCCGGAAGACTTTCAGTTGTTGGGTATGCAGTTCAAAGGACTATGGTATATGGATAAAGCATTACCCATGGGATGTTCCATATCGCGCGCTTTGTTTGAGCATTTTAGCACATTTCTACAATGGCTTTTGTGTGCCATACAAGTCACTGAACCATGGTGCATTACTTGGCCGATTTTATTTTTGTGGGGCTACGTGTTTCTGTGGAATTTCAACAGCAGTTGGCAAGTTTTGAAGAGCTCATGGGTGAGTTGGCAGTGCCATTGGCCTCGGAGAAGACAACGGGCCCAGTACGGTACTCTCATTCCTAGGAATCCAACTGGATTCTAATTCTAAGGAGGCAAAGTCGCAGAGGGACAAACAGATGCACATGCAATTACTATTGGATACAATGTTGGCAAAGAATAATATGACTGTCAAGGAAGTGCAGGTCTTGCAAGGATATTTAAAAAATGTGCATGCAGAGAAGTGAGGCTAGGTAGGATGTTCTGCCGGAGATTGGGCAGGTCACTATCAGGTGCTTTGCAACCACATCACCACATATGGTTCACAGCTGGCACAAAGGAGGATTTACGCACCTGGCACAGGTTTCTGGAAGAGTTCAATTGCATACATGTAGTGGCCCCAAAAGACTTTGAATGGGAGGTATAGATGCATTCTGACACAGTGGGGGCATGGGGTTTGGTTGGTACTGGCAGGGCAGGTGGTGCACCGAAGAATGGCCTGAAGGCTGGTAACAGGGGGCCAGAACATTGGTTTTCTGGAATTCTTCCCGCTGGTGTTGGCAGTGATGATATGGGGTCAAGAAGTGGCTCACAGGAAGGTCCTGTTGAGTGTAGATAACATGGCAGTGATTCATATTGTTAACAACAATCCACCAGAGATGAGAAGGTTCTCAAGCTGTTGTGGGTTTTTGCGCTGGCTTGTCTGAGACATGATATTCAGGGCTTAACACATTCCAGGGCTGGACAATAAGAATGTGGATGCTCTGTCTAGTTCACAGTGGGAGAGGTTCCATGTGCTGGCCACGGAGGCACACAAAGTCAAGTTACCCATGCTGGTGGACATGTGGAACATAGGTAAAAAAAGATGCTCCAGTTGGTGGTAGGGTTGCTGGCGGAATCCACCAGTAGGTATTACACTCAAGGATGGGAGGAATTCATTACCAGGGGCGCACAAAAGAGATTTGAGTGCTGGAACAGGGAAGAGGATGTGGCCCAGTTTATATTAGCAATGATTGTCAATGGTCTTTCTCATGTCACAATTACAAGAAAGTTGGCTGGGAAAGCATTTATGGGTAACCTCCTGTGTGGGTATGCACCATTAGCTAGAGAGTTAAGGAGGAGGTTAGAAGCTTGGGACAGAGAGAGAGGGGTAGTAGGACCAGGGTGAGGAAACCTCTGACAAGATGCCTTTTGGCAAGGTATTGGGAGCACTGCTCACTATCTGCCATGGGAGAGAGGAGAACGTTGTTCTTTGTAACTCTGATGTCATAGATGTTCTTTGGGGCCTTCAGGGTGTCAGAATTGCTGGGTAGGAAAGAGGTCAAGGGTTTAGAATGGGGAGAAGGGGTCATAAGGACCCCCAAGTAAGAAATCCTCATGCACCATTCCAAGACAGACTAAAGGACCAGAGGAAAGACAGTGGTTTTGTAAAAATTCTCAGTACCGGCATTATGCCCTGTTAACCAGGCCAAAAAAATGAAGGCAGCAATGGGGTACGTACAGGGTGTGGTTTTTCAATATACCAGCAGGACCAGGGTCACCTCTTTTCAACTGCTGTGTGTGCTAAGAAAAACATTAACTAGTGTGGGGAAACCCCCAAAAGATTATGGAACACATTCTTTCATAATTGGGGTGGTCATGTATGCGGCAAGGCAGGGTTGGGGCAGGGATGGGTTGATGTAGCTGGGCAGATGGTCATCAGAGTGCTTTAGAGATTGGTGGAGGGGGAGCAGTGAAATGAGGAACATGTAGTGGCGTCTGACATATTTTTTTTTAGGTGCAGTGCCTGTTGTAGTAGCAGTCGACCTGTCAATTTGGATCGTGGGACATTCTTTCATGAAATGGGCTGAGAGACATGAACTCCAAAAAGGTCAAGGCTTTAACCCTGGGTTCGATGACAGCTTGTTCAAGGTCACATGGCAGGGAAAAGGGAGGATGCAATGGTGGGAGTTACTGCATTATTTAAACAAAAGGTTGTCCGGATGTGTTCATTATTTATTTAGGGGAAAACAACATTATGTTTTCAAAAGGGTTAGCGTTATTGAAAGAAATGAAGAAGGATATGTTGGAGATCGAACAACAATGGGCAGGATGTTAGGTGATCTGGACAGAATTAATTCCGAGAAGAGAGTGGAGGGGGGGCAGACAGACCTGCACAATAGATAAGGCTCGATACAAGGTAAACAGGGATATGAGGGTTTTCTGTAGGGACAAGAGTTTCAAGAGAGTAGAACATCTGGATTTGAGGTATGATGCACCAGAATTTATTAGAGGGGACGGAGTGCATTTTTCTCGCTACGAGATGGTGCTATACCTATGCCAGGTGAAAGTGGTGTTAGATTGAGCTCTGAACGTGCATAGATGGAATAGTGGATCCTATTTGTGGGGTCAGAAAAGTCAGGGACACCTTAATTGAGTGGTGGTTGACAGATAAGTTGATGTGGTTATAGATTCAGATTATTGTTGGGCAAATAGAGAAGCAGGAAAATTGGGGATGTCAATAAAATTACACCTGAAGGAAACAATAAATAAATGTTAAGATGCAGGATATGTTAATAGTTAGATGTTAATGATGTAGGGAAACTCAATCAATCAATCAGGGTTCTTGTAAAGTGGGACTACTCACCCATAATGGTCTTAAGATGCAAAGTGGTACGAGAGTTAAAGTTCAACAATTCAATTACAGGGTAAGAGTTAGACAGTTTGCAAAATAAATATGTAAAGGGGGTGGAAAGCTTAGGGGTGGGGGTAAGAAATCGTAGGTAACTGGTTGTATAGTGAGGCCTCATTTTGTGAAGCGAAGGCTAAAGGGCTTCTGGCTGTAATGTGTACCTGTTTTCAATAAAGCAACCTTTTACACATGATAAAGAGAGTTTGTGGTCTGTGCTGTTCCTCTTTTACCCAATGGGTTTTGGGGGCAGCCGACCAAAGTGAGTTGTGCTCCCCGGGTAGTTTAGGTAATTAAACAGCCCAGGTGGCAAATGGGCTCTTTTTGAGCTATAATGTCCTCAGTAGGAGGCCCAACAATAACAAGGCCATTAAGATGAGGAGCACCATTTTGGGAGGTGACACGGTGGTTGAGGTAAATAATCTTGCATTCCCTCCCTTCCACCCTAAAAAGAGGCTAGTCACTAGTGTGCCAGTAGGTTTGTTTGGCTCCTATTGGGGCAGTTTCGCTGGGACAAGTGCACAGAGTTGGAATATGTATATGATTGGTGGAAAAAGTACGTGTCGGTTGGCAGATAAGTTGTCATGGTTATAGATTCAGATTATTGTTGAGTAAATAGGGAAGCAGGAAAATGGGGGATGTCAATAAAATTACTCCTGGAGGAAATAAGAAATAAATGGTAAGATGTAGGATAGGGAGATAGTTAGATGTTAATAGATGTCGGGAAAGTGGTAAGAGACTTAAAGGTCTACAGTTCAATATCAGGGTAGGAGTTAGACAGTTTTCAAGATGAATAAGTAAAGGAGGGTGCGAAGTTTAGGGGTGGGGTAACCAGTCGTAGGTAACTGGTTGTATAGTGAGGCCTAGTTTTGTGAGGCGAAGGCCAAGAGGCTTCTGGTTGTAATGCGTACTGTTTTCAATAAAGCAGCCTTTTACACACCATAAAGCATGATTGTGGTCTGTGCTGCTCCCTTTTTATCCAATCTGAATGCTAATACTTAGAGTAAATGACTTGTGTTATATGGTGACTGCTAAACTAAACTCGATGTATGTGATAATGAGGTGTCATCTAAAAGTGAACCAATGTCTTAAGACAGCATATGACTGGGTGGAATGTTTATAATAAACATATCATTTCCAACTTGTCATTCAGACCATTTAGGAAAGACTGTCCAAATACTTAATCCACCACCCTTTCGACCCAATGTCTGACATGTTGTGTACAATGGATGTAGAATCCTTGTACACGAACATTCCGCAGGCCATGGTAATGACCATTATACAAGGGGTACTTGACTGTGGGCCTCGCCCTCACACCGTTCCTACTCTCTTCATACTCCAACTACTTAAACTCTGCCTCACAAGGAACTTTTTCTTCTTTGATAACAAATACTACCAGCAGGTCAAAGGACCTCAATGGGGGCTGTTTTTGCCCCCAACTTAGCTATTCTTTTCATGGATCACCTTGAGATGACGGTAATGCTCTCCCCTACAAACCCCTTTTTTTCCGGTGTCACACTATGGCGCCGGTACATAGATGATTTTTTTTTATCTGGCACAACAGTGAGGATACTCTCAACCAATTTCTACACTGGTTAAATAACAACTGCCTAGGACTCAAATTCACTCTGTCCCTAGACAAATCCTCAATCGCTTTCCTAGATCTCACCATTTACCACTCCAACGGTGAACTACTCACAAGGCTTTACAGGAATTCCACAGAGCGAAATGCATTACTTCGCTATGAAAGCAACCACCCACGAGCACTACGTGACTCTTTACCATACTCTCAATTCTTACGTATCAGACGTAATTGCTTTACAAAAGAAGATTATTTTCATGAGGCCTCTACCTTATCCACCAAGCTTAAGGAACGAGGTTACCCTAAACGACTCATACGCAATGCTCAAAAGCGAGCATGGTATTGCCCGAGGTAAGTTCTGTTATCCCCTAAAATCAAGTCCAACACAAATCGCATAGTTTGCGTGACTACATTCTCACCAGTATCAAACCCTATTCGGAAGTCCATCTTACAACACTGGACTACCCTGAATGCTGGTAACTTAAATATTGAACGCCCTCTCTTTGCATTTCGCAAAAGCCGTAACTTGAAAGACCATCTAGCCTTACCTGTCCATAAGCCAGCTTTAACTCTTAATGCACATTGGGGCCTTGAATCACTGATTGGACACGCTAAATGTGGTAATTGTAATGTGTGTGATTTCACAATAGAAGGCAAGGAATTTACTTTTAACAATGTTGTAATCAAGTGACGGTCATTGTCAAACTGTAATACTTGCACTGTAATTTATTTGATTCAATGCCCGTGCCTCAAAGTTTACATTGGCCAAACAACGCAGAAAGTGAAGACCCGCATCGGACAACACCGTAGTAGGGTCCACTGTAAAACTCCGAATGCGCCTCTGGTAGAACATTTCAATCTTGCCGGCCATAACGAGGATGACATTAAATGGACAGTTATCAGCGTGGTGAAACCGCCACCCAGAGGTGCAGACATTGCACAACTTCTAAATAAAGAGGAACTGAAACTAATTATCGGCACGGATAATATCAGGAACGGATTGAACAGAAATGAAGTCTGGACCACCCTGCTCTGAGATCCTGACGCCGTATTGATGACTCTCAAGCAACGTTTTCCTTTTCTTAAAAATTATGTCTGAGATGTATTCTAATTTTTATTCTGATGCCATTAAGCCAATTGTCACGACCGCCAAACATGACCATGCCATTACCATTTAATTTAAATCTGTCTCCTCTCGAGTACACCCCTCTGTCTGGTTTTTTAAAACCTATCATGCTGCCCTCAGCTGTCACAATCACTTATTGTTAGTAATTTTCCTATTGAATAACAAGTATGCAATATGTATCTCTGTTTTTATCCATTCTGTATTACTTTTCATAATAACCTTCTTATCATCTATCCTCTCTGTCTATTCCTAAATTCCATCACGTTAGCATTTTTCACTTAACTAAAGTCTTTCTTCAGTGGCCATACCCCTCACCCAACATGGCCGCTGTGTCTTCACCTGCACTCACGTGTGGCTTTGAGCACTATAAACTCGAAGTCGCAATCAACCTCACCGCATCCCAGCCATCGAGCTTTGGATCGGAATCGCCCATGATAGGTAAGCGCGCATAACTTGCAAACCTATACACCCGAGCAATTTCTACGTGCTCGTCTGTACTCCTAACCCCCATTTTTTGTAACGTAGGGCCCATAGTGCATTGTCCACCTAGCCCCCGCCGTAGCCTTATTCTACTACAGCAAGTTTTTATCCCTTGGAAAGACCTACTCCAAGTAGCTACAACCTACTCCCCGAGGTAAGCGGCCTTACTTTCCCAGTGTTTGCTGCGATCACTAGCCTTAATCGTATATCCCTCTCACTCTGGTTTATCCTTAACCAGGTCCGCCAAGCGCAGCCACCTCCAGGCTCCATCTGAGCCTCAACGCTCCCGCCCGTAACAATTTTACATGGTTAGCGCTTTTATCTTCTTAATCACTGGGCCTCAAACGCTCCCGCCCATAACCGATTACGATGTTAGGTTTTTCACCACCACCATAGCTCACTCTCCCCCGCCTTGCACCACACGGTATTCTAATCCGGTCAAATTACCACTACAATTTAGCGCTTTTATCTTCACTATCTCCCTCGCCTTGCGCTACGCTGATTTCGAATCCGGTTAATTCACCACTACAATTGCCGCCCCGGCTTGTCTTTCAATATATATAAATTGGCCAAGTAAGGGAAGAAGCAGGCCTACGTGATTTCCACCCACACGGTTTAGCTACTTATTTTACACAGTCGGCTGCACAGGTTCATTTTGGCTACAATCCGAAATATTCACGTGCCGTTTGATTCACGTAGACATCTGCTCCACCACCTTCCGATATTAGGACAGCGATTAGTTTCACCGGCTCCTTTACGGCGCTACACGCACCACTATGCATGAGTTTTTGAACCTCTGCACCGATTATTCGCCATCTGTGACTCCATTGTGTTTAAACTTAGTATAATCAGCAGTGTGCACTAGGTTGCTATATTTGTTTCCCACCACGCACCTTTTAATTCTCTCCTCCTTGCCTTCCTTCCCTATATTCCATTTTTTCACAGGCATTACAGTATAAATTCAGGCTTGTATTGTACCCGATCTGATGATGATCCTAGTATTGTTTTAAGAGGATCGAAACGTCGATGACTTGTCTAAACAGCTTGCACATTAATCCAATGCGATAAAACAAGTTCACCAGCTGTTGTTTTTTTCCAAGCTTGCTCTAATTATTCGTATCTTCTACAAGCTACCCTTTTCTTGCCTGAAATGTTTATGTTCAAATGTAAGTGTTTTGTGTATGTGTAGGATGCAGGACTGTGTCCCACTGTACTGTTGTGCTCCTATTTATTTTTGCATTTATAAATTTATTAAACTGTTTGTCCGGCTGGACATCTTCAATATAGCACTGACTGAAGTCTATATTTATCACAAGATTATGGTGTCTTCTAAGGACCACTGTTTTTTGTAAAAAACTGACGCCCAGGGTCCTTAACTACCTTGTGGGTTCCCTTGTTTGAATTAAAATATAGTAAAATGAGGATGGGCTGTGTTACGGTGGATATCCAACCAGTGAACTACAAGACTAGAATTTATGTTCCTCTGGATCCCATAACGATTGATCTTCTGCCTCAAATGAGGGGTGGGATCGATTATACCTTGTTAAAATGCCTCCAGCACCAGACCGTCCACTTGTTCAACTGAATCCCCTGGAAGGCTACAGTGCCTGCCCCTCTGTTGGAATGAAGGAGCTGGAGAGTCAGAGCCTACAGATATCTTACCACCACCCAGATTAAACCATCACTGATTCAGCTGCTTGATCCAGCACTCCTCCTGATCACTATCTAAGAGGTCAGAAAAGGAAAAAAAGCCTCTTGACCATCCCCCCTATGGTCACCTGCTCCAAGCTGCCAGGGCACAGAAACTGAGAAGCTTGAAGAAAGCTGTGATATAGATTGTGAGCTCAAAGTCGTGGGGGGTCCGGCTTCAGAATGGAGAGGGTGCCCACATCCAGCAGGCGCTTCCTGCAGATCACATTGAGGTGGTAAGATAGAGATAGAGGGAGCCAATTTAGTGCCGGAAGATGTAGCTTCCTTAAGTCCAGGGCAAGAGGGGTTACTTACATATGCATCAGACAGGCTGAATCACTTGCCCCGGTCCATGGTTGCTGCAGCAGCATTCAGAGGCAGACCAGTTGTTAAAAACGCATCCATTGTGCACTGAGTATGGGGCAACCCAGTATCTTTTACAGATCCTGTAATGCCAATCTCATCTGAAGTCGATGAGCCCAATGGAACCTTCACTTTTTTCTGTGTGTTCGAAGAGGGAACAGAAGATGTAGGTGCTTTATCCCCTTTCAACCCACTGTGGTATTCACTGAGCCATTGCCCCCCTTAACCGTTATTAGGCGTCTTTTCTCCAGCTTAGGGGAGGAATCGGCACCTGCTGGGCATAGTTTCTTTGCTCTTTTGTGGGCATCCTGCCCGAGCTCCTTGTAGTGCCTCTGCTGCCTCCCTTCCTTAATGCCCAAGGCTTCCACCTCTATGTGGCCTCCATTCTTACCACCCACATGTGAAGTATTCACCGCCCAGCTAAAAAATGTTGGAACAGGCTGTTCTGTAGCAGAGGTAATGCAGCTGGAAATTCAGGCCTGCAACAATGTTGCCCTGCAGCCTGGAGTCAGAGCCACTCCCCCTGTACCTTGGGGAGGGCGCCAACTGGACTTCCTGCACCGGGCTGCAGAGCAGAGTTTACGTTCCCCCTCCTTTGCCAACATGCAAGGTGAAATAGCCAAAACAGCAGAGGGGCAATAGCATGCCACCACACTCTGGTGCCGGCTTCCGAGCAAAAGCTAATCAGCACCCCAACACTGCTGGCTCCTGTCCTCACGGCTGCTAAGCCGAGCGAGATCTGCTGGAGACCGAAGGCAGAGGGAGGCTGAGGAATCCCGGTTCAGAGGCCGCTGGTAAATCACTAGTAGAGAAGTGGGAAACTGGTGATCCAGGGTGGCTTGATGGAAAAACTCAAGCTGGCATACATGAACCGGGCGGGATCTCGAGTGCCAGGCCTTAGCAGCAGTCTAACCGGAGGCCACCATCTTTTCTGCCTAACTGTGACTGAGCTCACGCCAGCAAATTGCTTTCTCCTGGGGGCAGCTCCCCCATCCATGCCATCTTCATTTTCTGATTTGGATGTGGGGGGACATCCATCTGCTCTTGGTTACCCCGGCTCATTTGCCACAAGGCTCCCGACTCTGGAGGCTACCTATCATCTACTCCTGCAACACAGAGAGGACTATCGGAAGGACTCACTAGCTTTGAAGGCCGCACATCTTAAGACTCAAGTGGTTCTCCCGAAGCTTTCTAAAAACATGGCTATTGTTCAGTCACAACTCAGAGTAGCCTAACATTCCCAGTCAATTATTCAGAAGGTAGTGGAAACTATTAGCTCGGAGCTTACCCAGCATGAAAGGCAGATCACCACTTTTTCTTCAAGGGTGGAGGACTTGGAAAATCGGTCTTCATAGGAACAATTTGCTGGTGTTAGGGATTCCTGAGGGGGCTGAGGGGGATAATCACTGAGGTTTCTTTGTTTCTCTGTTCCAAGAAGCCTTCCCTGCACTAAACAATTGTGATATGGATTGTTTGATCCAATGTGCACACGTTTCCCATTTCCACTACTCAATAAGCCCTCCAGGTATCATCAGGCTATATTGATCTACAATGCCAATTTCATTCTTCGGCAAGAGATCTTCAGGGAAGCAACTCCTAAGCAGCAGCATCAACTTTTTTGTTCGATCAGATTTCTGCCACCAGACAGTCATGAGGCACTGGCAGCTCCAGAAGCACATGCCAGCACTACAGAAGCTTAGGGCCTTTGTCTCTTTTATGGAGCCTGCAACTCTGTGGATTCGGATGGATGGCCACACCTTTTATTGTTATGATAGTGTAAAGGCCCAGGAACTGCTAACTAAGTGTCAACCATGGGGCTGAGGACATCCTGTCTTGTTCTGCCTTTTTCTCTTCCTTTCCTTTTTTTCCCTTTCTTTTCCTTCTCTCTCTCTCTTGTTGGATCTAAAGGGCTCCTTCGGCATTTGCATTATGGTTTCTCCATGTTGGGGAAAGAGGAGTAAGGGAAGAGGAGGAGGGGGTAGAAGAGGGGGAAGGTTGAGGGAGAGGAGAAAGAAAAAGAAAGAGAAGTCTTAGGATTTAATAGGGAGAGGGATCACCCTTTCTATGTAGGGAAAGTTACGTACAAGTCCTAGGGCAGTCATGGCAGGGCTGTTTTTTTGGCTATGTATTTTTTTGATAGGGATTTTGGCCTTGGTCTGTTTCTTACTTCTTTCTTTCTTGGTTGGCTCTTTTTATCCCTTAAATCTTCTCTTCAAGTGGTCCTCATCTGTAGATAAACCCTGGGGGTAGGGGCATGGGCCCTCGGTATAGTGGGCATAGAACTGGCGGGCAGCGGTGAAAGCTAGGGTGGGTTGGAGGAGTGGAGTGGGGTGGGGAAGAGGGGTCACTTTTTTGTCTTACTGAGTATTTGGGCCAACTTGTTTGGTAATTGACTTTGAGCAAGGCCACTTACAGCTATAAAAACTGTTATCAGAATATTTGCATATATCTTTTTTTACAAACTGTAAGGTGGAGGAGTAGCCCATGGATCTTATGGATTAATGACAGCAGTTAGTATTGGCGGTGGTTCTGTCCAACAGCTACATATCCTCTCATATCCTCTCATGGAACATTAATGGGGTTAAATCACTACAAAAACAGAAACTGAAATGGGAGGAACTCAATATACTCCAGCCTCAAATTCTCTGTCTACAGGAGACTTATATGTCTCAGACAGAAGGTCTACTTTTGAAATAGCTTGATTATCTACTGCTGTCCCTCACTTTCTACTCTTCTGCTCAGAGGGGAGTCAAACTCTTAGTTCAGGATAGCAGGTGAGGGGTACTGCAGCAAAAGACAGATCTAGGGGGGCGTTGGCTGATAGCTACTATTCAGAAGGATAGTTAACAGCTCATAATTTGTGTGCTATACGGCCGAATACAGATGATCTGAAGGTCTTTGACCCCCTCTCATCTGAACTTCATCTCTAGATCCCACCCTATATCGTCTGTGGTTATTTTAATGTGACATTATGTCCTAAAAAAGACATGGCATCCCAGCATGTATCCTCTGATCAGCTTTTTGATGATCCCGCTCGGCAGGGCAAGTATCAGTTCCAAGGGGCAGTTCAGCAGTCACTCTCTTCATATGCGTTGGTAGACTTTTGACGGTTTAAGCATCCTCATGATCCGGGGTTTACATTTTATTCTGTACCCCACAAAGCTTCGTCCAGGCTAGATATGTTTTTGGTTAGCAGTCCTTTGGTTTCTTCCTCAAGTATTATACATAATGCGCAGGTCCTTTCAGATCATAAATCTCTATCATTGTTTATGTCATTAGAAGTGGGCAATCAGACATTAGTCCCTCATTGGTGGAAATTTAAATGCAAGCTTCTGTTGGAATATGGTTATGTTAGCTCTATTAATTCATATTTAAGTGAATTGCTTGAATTCAGTTTCGGATCAGCTCCACTCCAAGTGGTTTGGGATGCTCTTAAGGCCTTGTTTCGAGGACTGACTCCAATTTGCCTCCCGTCGACATAAGGTTGAAATGACGGAGGAAATGGCAGCCAGATGGGCTCTCAATGCTTTCAAAACTGATCTGAGTTAATGTCTTATGTTTGAGGATGGGCTATGGGCCAATCGGCTCTGGGAGCAGGCTACTATTTATAGAGCCTCTCTTAGAAAACGAATCTGCAATTGAGCGGTAAAAAACGCCAGGGCTCGGCAGATGATCTATTATGAAAAAAGTGAGGAACTGAGGTGTATCTTATCATTTAGAGTAAGAGATAGCTAGCTCAAATATTATTCAGCAGATCATGGATGAGACTGGGTCCTTAGTCACTGACCCTGAAGCAATCCTCCCCTGAGGGTATATCTTGATTTAACCAGCAGTATCTTGAGCGCATGGCAATTTGTATCCAGTGATCCAAGTTGGAGTTACCCATCATACTTGGGGAGGTTAAAGACGCCATTACCTCTCTGACCAGATACCATTAGAATTTTATGTTACTTTCTCACAGTACATCACACCAGTTTTGAGGGATTTTCTTTAATTCTCTGAATATGCTGGATACCGTTCTTGAGTCGTGGAGGGAAACAAACATTGTTATCTTCCCTAAAAAGGGTAAAGATTCCACACCTTGTGGGTCATACCGCCCTATCTCGCTAATCAATACTGATTCAAAGATTTATACATGAGTCCTCGCTAGGTGACAGTATGGTGTTATTGCTGATTTGGTAGATCCAAACCAGCATTGTTTCATCCCAGGATGGGACACAACTTCTCATGTCAATACTGCTATCATAGCGCTGGCGGTATCTTCGGTTGGGGTGGGTCAATTGGCATGATATGTCTGTACGCAGAGAAGGCCTTTTTATAGGGTCTCCTGACCCTTCCATTGGGGGGTCATGGAGACCATAGGCTTAGGACCCATTTTTTTCTCAAGAGTTAGACGTCTCTACTCGGGTCTCAATTCTAGGTCATGTAGTGGGGGGCAATCAGATCTCATTTCTATACTCTCTGGGACGAGGCAGGGGTGTCCTCTCTCCCCTCAGTTTATCACTCTTTCTATTGAACCATTTATTCACTCCCTAAAATGGACGTTAAAGGTGTAACCCTTTAGACTTCATCATTTTGATGTGAATATTTTAGCTTACATGGACAACATTGCTGTTTTGGCCCTACCCCAATTAGTGGTCTACAAGCTCTGGTGGAGGCGGCTGGGTCATTTGGAGAAGTTGCCAGTTACAAGTTGAACCTGGAGAAGACTCACATTTTATCCGCTGTGGTCTCTCCAGATCAGGACAGGAGGTGGGTCGAGTCTGTGGTATATCTTGGGGTTACCGTAACTCTCAACACTCCTGAGATTATAGAAAATAACAACGGTAAACTATTTCTTTCAACATTCAGGGGAGGTGCTTCTTAAGTGGAATCTCTTGCATTTGGGACTCATGGGCCGCTGCAATCTTATTAAAATGACTATTCTTCCTTGATATCTTTATTTTTTTGCTGAATTCCACTTCTCTTGCTACTTTTTTTATAAAAGTTGAATCATTAGGGAAGAAGTTAATTTGGTCTTATTGGAAGCCCCGGTGTAAAATCCAATTTTTACAACAATCAAAGGAAGAGGGAGGGTTTCACTTCCGGTCCTTAGGCTTTATTATTTGGCCTCTTTCTTCTTACGACTTCGGTTAGTACTAGGGTGGGGGCACTGGCCACTAGGTCTTTTGTTTTGTGAGTTCCTTCTGTTGGGGTAATCGATCACTTCCGGCACGGGCAAAGTTAATACCATATATTTCAAATGGACTCAGTTCAAGATGTTAAAAGTCTTTCATCCTATTTGGGGTTCCTTCAAGAGAATATTTCTTTGCATTACCCCTTCCATTCAGCTCCGTATCTGGGCTATAATCCCAACTATCCGGAGTGTATTCAAGAGGCGTTCAGAGAGACTTGGGCAAAAGTCAATCTCCTGACCTTAGATCAACTATTCTATGACTCTGTCTTTTCATCATTTGGTAATCTACAGCAAATGGTTCCTCTCCCTTCAACTGTCTTTCTTAGATATTTGAAAATGAATCATTTTCTTTTAGTCTTAAAGAAGCTGATTTGAGTTGTGTGGATGGTTCTTGTTTTGATCTTATCAGTAACGCTTCATCCAAAAGAAATACCGGGCTAGTTTATAAGCTAATTTATCTTTCATCTCATAACCAGGTGAATGATGTGTTTCTGGAGAGGGCTCATAAGTGGAGTATTCGGCTCAGCAGGGAAGTTGCATGTGCTGATCTTAGGTATAGCAATATTTTGTTTCATCAGCGTTGAATGTTTCTCGTATTAGGGTACACAATTTCAAATGTATGTCATAAGTCCCGTGCAGGGCCCATTGCCGGTTTCCCTATGTTAGCAGACTGTCCTCTGCTTTGTACACGTTACCTTACAGATATATTTTGTTTTATGCCACAATGTCCTTTTACACAAAACACGCTGTTCTTTCCCTGGGATTCAGTCTGAACATGTAGACAAGGTCAAACAACAATGCCCCTTGTTATTCGGTTCTGGTCAGGCCCTAGCACCTAGACAAAACACGCAAACGCAGCTGTTATTTGGGAACACATACTTTTGTCATATAGGTATGCACATATAGATAACACACACTTGGAGAGGCACCTTTCCAGGGAAAAGATAGTGACACGCATCTCATAAGTAGAACTTTCATCTGTGTATACTAAGGTACGGGGTCTGCTGCTAACACCTAGAGATCTTCTGCTATATAATCAGGGGTAAGACGGAGGTTAGGCTACCCTGTTGTATATAATTACAGCTCCATTTATAATTTACGGACTACTTGAATGCTTACCATATTTGTGTTAGGCATTTTCCTACTTGTTGTGGCATGTATATTGCATACCAGAGCACAATAGTTAAAATAAACATTTTAAACTTTCCTCGTGTCTCTTTCAGAACTTATTGTGGACTAGTATGAGTGTGTGAGCGAAAGGGTGTGTCCTGCAACTGCGATTCCTGAGATAGTCGGGAGTGTTGTGTTCTGGGGTGTCTAATCACTGGTTCCTCTGTGTGTGTGTAGGAGGGCCAGTGAGACACTATAGCTAGTCGATCTCTGGCTCATGGGGACTCATGTGGTAGGATGACTCAGTCCCTGCCTACTAAGGTCCCATAATCCCAGGCATAGTTCTGTGACTCCGCAGAATCCTTGCAACAGTATTAATGACTGGTATAACACTCCTCTCTCTCTCTATACTATAAAGATCTGACTGGATAGCCACTGCTTTCATTGTGGATGCACTGGTGCTGATGTGGTCCATGTCTTTGCTCCATTGTTCCTTTTGCTTTTGTCGCCCTAAGTGGGAAGGGTATGGCCAGGCATGGGTCCCGTGCTCCCTGCACAACTGGATTCAAGCTAGCCTGGCTGATGAGGGGTAATGCCCCAAAACTGGTCCCAGGATGCTTGTTTCCGGTCCAGGGAGGACCTGGCTTGGCAGTTCAGGCTGGACTGTTCCCATGAGGAACAGGGTCAAGACAGATTTGCATATGGCTGGGTCCAAACTGGGTTGGCGAGGATTAAACCTAGATCTTTGGTGACTGGGGTGAATGTTTGCATTGTTCAGCATTCCATCCATCAATTGTTCCTTTTGATTTTGTGGCCCTAAGTGGGAAGGGTATGCCCAGACATGTGTCCCGTGCTCACTGTGCCACTGGAATAAAGCTAGCCTGGCTGATGAGATATGATGCCCGAAACCGGTCCCAGGATGCTTGTTTCCGGTCCAGGGAGGACCTTGCACTTCTGCCTCTTAGTGTATCATTTGATCTTCTATCCAATTAGTTACTGAAGACCAAATCCTATCTCCCCAGCATCGCTTCTTATATCCCTTAATACAAACTTATTTCCATATTGTATATAGCCAAGAATCTGGACATGCACATTGACAATGTTGGAGGATCTGTTTTAAACCAATCCGATGCAAAGCATAGCTGAGCTACAGCCATAGCAATAAATACCAGATAAGATTCTCTCTTTAATATTACATTATCTTCTGCATCATCATCACCAGTACCCTAAACCCGGGCCCCCTAACCCTATTTCATTCAACAGGAGTCACTCCCTAGCACTTAAAAAACAACAGCTGCCCCCTGGGAAAATGATGGAGAGGATAAAAAGAGACAATCATGTTTTATAATATATAATGCAAACACTTGAGTGGCAATGGATACTTTTCATGTTTTTCTGTACTATCATAATAATGCATTGATTAACTAGCTTACCCCAGGCCCAAGAGCTCCTTCGCTTAACTTCTGAGATAAAGAAGTAAAACTTATCCTTAACAACTACTTTAAGCTTAACTGGATTCAATAAAAAGACCTGGGCCACCTTGTTTTGGAACAGAGGTATCAATTGTCAAAGCTGCCATCTCCTTTTAAGGGTAACATGTTAGCAGTGCAGTCCTACAAAGAACTCATACCCCTGGCAGAAGGTTTACGATCCGGGGGAGCCAAATCATGGAGGGCCTGGTGCAACAAAAAGTTATCAAGGCAAATCAGACTGCCCTGGGCTTCCGTCCCTCTTGCCCACCTCAAAAATGCTGTTTGAAGGAAAACCTGTGAGCCCTCTGTACTTCGGTGTCTCAATTCCAGGTGGAGAGTTCTGTAAAGGGTTCCTTGAGGAGTTCCACAATAAATCTATGGGCATCCACTACCTCCGGAGGCAAAATGTAATTGTTTGTTGTTGTCTGTTCAGCGACAGCTCAGCAGGCAGCAAGATTACAATAAACAATAACAGCCAGACTAGAGCCCCAGCATAGAGGGTATGGGTGAAGATTACTAGAACATTTTTCCCAGCCCTTTGGAGATAGGAACATTTTGCTGGCACTGTCTAGATCGCCCCATGCCAGGATTCCAGACCTGCTGTATCCCGTTTCCATTCTGAGAAGGACAGTGGCCTGCTTTACACCAAAGACTGGCTTCTAGATGACACATACCCTCGGGTAAATGGGGAGTTCGGCCACTCTGGGGATTCAAGCTAGTCTGGCTGATGAGTGATGATTCACTGAAACCGGTCCCAGGATGCGTGTTTCCTTTCCAGGGAGGTCCTGGCCTGGCAGTTTGGGCTGGGCTGTTCTCATGGGCAGCAGGGTCAGGACTGATTTGAGTATGCCTGGGTCCAAAATGAGTTTAACCCAGATCTGTGACTTGGGTTGAATGTTTGATTTGTTCTGCATTCTGTCTATCATTTGTGTATTTTTTTGCTTTGTCACCCTAATTGGGAATGGTCAGCCCAGACGTAGGTCCTGTGACTCTAAGCAATAAAATGCTCTGATTGTCATCTCTGTAGCACTGAGAACTAAGGACAGCATTCTAGATTTAGTACCAGACCAGTGGTATTTAAAACTCTGAAGCCAGCTGAAACGTGGTGGAGGTACATATATGCATATGGCAAAAGTGTTTGGAAGGGCAGCAAGAGGCTCTCAGTGTCAACACTAGTAGAGTAGTCTGTAAAACTCTTGGCAGTCAAAAGAATGAATAAATTAATGTAGGGTTTTAAAGCTGAAGATTTGGTTGGAAGGGTGGTGAGGCCAGCAGAGATCATGCAACAGTGGTTATGGGACTGACAGATGGACTCTTAGGGCCAATAGAATATTCTCAGAACTGTGAGAGGAATTATGGCAGAGGGTTTTTGAGGTGGTACAAGAGCTGATATTCATCAGAGGGCAGAGGTGTCTGAAGTTGGGTGAAAGTTTGAGGGTCATCTTAAGAGCAGTGGGCTGACAAAATGGAATGAATAAGATGAACTTTGATAAAAAAGAACAAATGATTGATGGAATTATGAACAAATCAGAAATTTACCCCCAGTCACAGATCTGGTTTTAATACATCATTTTTTTGCTCACCAAGCCACCACAGTTTGGACCCAGCCAAATGCAAATATTATGAGAACAGTCTAGCCAGAACTGCCAGGCCAGGTCCTCCCTGGACCAGAAACAAGCATCCTGGGACCGGTTTCAGGGTACCTCCCCTCACAAGCCAGGCTAGCTTGAGTCCAGTAGCACAGTGAACAATGGGACCCACGTCTGAGCATACAGTTCCCCCTGATGTTACTAAGATGAACTTTGAGGCTTGACAGTGGATCTATGAGGACTTGTCTGAACTAAGGTATTCATAGCATCAACAGAAAGATCTAATCTTCTGAAAGGGAAGTTGAAGAACCAGCATGTGATGTCATGTGGGTCAGAACAATTGTAATAGAGACTCTGATGGCCTGTGAATAGGGGGTTTGGATGGGAGTTTGTAGAAGAAGGCATAGATGAGGTTGAGATGGAGTCATAATAAATTGGACGGTTGTGGATGAATGTATTTTGAATGGGTGCTATGGATCTGGGTGAGACTTTGCAGAAGCATGGAAGCGAGCTGCTCAATAAAGGAATTTAGACAATCTTAGAGGTGAATATCCCCTGAATGGATGTGCCTGACTGCTTGTGAAACTGTTGTCCTGCCTTTTTTTATTGGCCATGCAAACACACTATTCTAGATTGTGTGGAGAGTCCTAGCCTGTCAATGGAAATGCAAGGTCCACAACCTGTTCTGTGACTTGGATGGGACCCCCAAGCATGCCCTCATGATTGAAGTGTGACTACTGTCAATGTCCTGGTTCATTGCATGAAGTGGTGATGGCAGCACACTGTGTTTGGTGAAATATTAGTATTTACCTTATCTATTATTATGTGCCAAAGAAGAGTGTGGTCTACTGACTTCACATGCTTAAAATTCTAATTTTGTATGTCATCAAGACAGTTACACTGACATTCAATGTATGTTGAGTCCCTGCCACGCTAATACCCACCCATCAGCCTCTGTGCCAAGTGAAGCTGCCTCGGAAGCTAAATCACAGCTGCAGGAGCTGGTTTGCAGTCTGAGCTTGCCAACGACTGGAAAAACGAGATCAAGCAGTGAAAAGACTGAGTAATTGAATGCACATAGGCAAATCTGCCTATAATATCCATAGACTTTGCTTGTCTGAACTTGAAATGGCATGAAGTATTGAACTGATCTATGCACTAGCCTGTCAATCAATGACTATGGCCATACTTTATTTGAAGAACCAAAGACATCAGGAGAACTCCTACACCTTGGAGAGGGATCCATAGGGATCTGTTGCTTCACTAAGAGTTTCAGTTGAGATTTTAACCCAGTAACAATATTCAATTATGAAATGTGCTATATTTCATTTTGCTCTTAGTTAAAAGTACTTTTTTTGTACTAAGGTAAGCACAGGGCTGGCCAATATGTTATTGTGTCTGTTGGTTGGCTTTTGAGTTCTAAGCTCTTGCTCTCTGAGTGTCTTTTCACAGGAAAAGGAGTGATGTCTTTTTTCATCCATTTTAACATAAGACTTGCATTTAAATATGAATATGTTCTTTATAATCCTATAAATTTCGTTTGTTCAATGTGTTTGTGACTACAGTATTAATAATTACAATAAAAGATAAATATTGAAAACAAATGTTGGTTTCTGGTTTTGAAGATTTTCTATTCAAGAACTGGTGATTATATAGCTGGATATATCAATGACACACCAACTATTATAACATTTTCTAAGTTCTCCCTCAAGAATTCAAGCTGAATATGCTTCACAAATTCGAGAGCAGTCATTTTACTATCAACCTTTTTTTATGAACAAGTTTCTGTGTTTTATTACCTAATATTGGCTGCCATAATAAAGGGTTGAGAGTTTGTTTTAGAAAAACAAAAAAAGTAAAAAATATGGTGGATGGCCATCGAAATCTGTGTTGCCATCCAACTAACTTTTAGTACATTCAATGGAACTTCTATGATGGTGGTTGCCTTCAACGTACAGAGAAAACTGCTTGTCCCGAGGACTATCTCTAAATTTGGTAAGTGAAGTACCATTAAGATGGCCCTGGTATTGCCCTCCACCATTCCAAAAGACACTAGTCCTTCCAGCAAATGCTAAACCAGGTCCTCAGTCTGATTAGTCTAGCCCCTTACATATGGAGGACAGAATGGTTCCATCCTCCACCACGTTGGATGTGTGCGGAGGATGGAACCGTTCCGTCCTCTGCACACACCCAGGAAATCCATCTGCTGTATATAGCAGAGGCATTTTTTTTTGTGTAATGTCGATCGGAGCCAATGGTGCGCTGATGTCATTACATTCGAAGTGAAATGAGCCAATCGGCTCATTGGAATAAAGGGTCAATTGTCGGTGGAAAAATGCGCTGTGTTCATGTTGCATTTTGCAACGTTTTGTGTCCCGGGCACTAGGACTACCCTTACAAAGTTAGGAACCCTTTTTATTGGGAGACATAGAGGGATGCCGAGTGAAAGGTAGTTTGTGGCTCCCTGCAGATTCCAGAACTTTCCATCACCTAAATGTGAGGAATAATTTGTTGTTTTAGTTAAAGTTTGAGGTTTGCAAGGGATTCTGAGTAATAAAATGTGGTGAGAGCCATCCAAGTCTCCCCACTCTGGAAAGTCCAAGGAGTCTAGTTTTCAAAAATGTACAGTGGCTAGGTTTCCCTAGGTGCCGTCTGAGAGAGGGTCCAAAATATAGGGGTATACAGGATAGTAGAACAAGTGTTATTATCCCTGTGTGGCTGGGTTCTAGAGCTCTGACCAGGCCCCACTCAGCCCTGGGGTGGATGCTCCCACTCTGGTCTCCATCCGCCAGCCTGCCGCACAGCGGAGTACCCGGGTCGGGGGGTCCATCAGGAACAGGGTGGTATCCCCTGCTTGGCTTGGTTCAGAAGCTCTGACTGGGCCCCCAGCTGGCCCTGGGGTGGGAGCCCCCATCCTAGGCTCGTTGTTCAGCCCGCCGCATGGCAAAGCTCCCAGAATGGGGTACAGTGGACCCAGGAGGCCTCCTCGGCATGGTCGGGCCCTGGAGCTCCGATAGAGCCCCGGGACCTCGCCAGACCCCGGGGCGAGTGCCCCCACCCTGGGCTCCGTCCTCCGGCTTGCAGCACTGCCAAGGGCCCAGGGAGGCTTCCGCTGCTCGACCAGATTCAGAAGCTCTGACCTGGTGCGAGCCCCCTGCCCTCGGGCCCACCATGTGGCAAAGCGCCCAGGATGGGGTCACACAGACCCAGGGAGGCCTCCTTGGCGTGGCCAGGCCCAGGAGCTCTGACTGAGCCCTAGGGCTGGTGCTCCCTCCCTAGGCTCTGTCCTGCCGCACCACCAAGGACCCATGACAGAGGTCCATTGGGCCGAGGAAGGCTTTTTGTGCTTGGCCAGGTTCAGAAGCTCTGATGGGGCTCTGCCCTTGGGCCCGCCTTGTGGCAAAGTTCCTGGGATGGGTTCCTGTGGGCATTGGGAAGCCTCCCCAGCGTGGCTTGTCCCAGGAGCCCGACTGGGCCCCAGGGCGGGTTCTCTTTACAACTTTTCCCATATTGTATGTGTGCTGTACAGTATAGCACACATGCAAAGTCAGAAAAGAAAGGAGAAACAAAAGCATTTCTCCTTGATAGTGCCTATTTGAAATGGGAGATATTTTTTTATGCAAAACCCTGTTTACTTTTTTTTGTAGATGGAGTTTTGCGGCAAAGACCATGGTTGGTTGCATGGGAATGTCCATGCACCACCCATGGAATGCCCCCTTGGTGCTAAGTAATGCAAAGCAACTAGTTTTGCAGTGGAAAATAAATTGGGAAAAAAGGTTTTTGCGCTATTTTTTCACTTTTGTGAAATGGTGCAATGGTGCAAAATCTTAGTAAACGTACCCCCAAGTCCCTAAACTGATATATTCTCCATCTTTGCTCATTTCACAGATGAACATGAGGTGTTTCGTTTTACTTCAGGTCTCAATTGATGCATTGATTATCCGCTGATGAATTTGGCAAGCCTGTCTTCAAGAGTTCAAGACAATACTTGTAACTGTGTTTATTTAGGAGTAGCATGAGAGAAGCTATCATTCTAGTCCTATACGCAGCCGCTCCGCTATCCTCAGGACCACATTTGCCATTAACCTCAACCAGTGGTTCTTATCTCCTAACTTAACAGCACAACCTGAAAGAAGCTAATTCTGTCCTTCAGCCTACTATAGCTGGATGACAAATACAGGATCAAGATGCTTAGTACAGTAAATATGGTCCAGGTAAATTGTGGTAACCTCCCTCCTGTTGCCCAGGATTAGTTACTTAAAGAACAGCAAATACGCAGTTGGATAAATCTGAGGGCATTACTCTTGATGAGGATGAGGATTCTGTCACTTGAGTGTGTACACGTTTGTGTGAAATAAAAATGGAATACTGCACTGTGACGTGGCTCAGTTAGGCCCGGGGAGAAATGCTGCCATTTTAACATGCACGCGTTTCCTAAGTTGCCTTCTCTTTCACATGATGACTTGTAACACACATTTGCGTGTGTGACAGTGCAGGATTGGTTTATCTGAAACTAAGTTGCTTTCAAAAACCACTTCATAGCAACACTATCACAACTCCTTGAATATCCCGTACATTGTGCAAATGTAGCTGTTTGTTATTCATCCATGACGTGAAGCAGCTATCAATAGAACATAAACAATGGCGGAGTGACTAAGGTCTTGGCTGGGAGCAAGGATGCTTTTTGTTATAAACAAACAAGCATTTCTGGGTTGGGGCAGAGGAGCATTTGCTGTCATTGCGAGGTCACCACATGCTGAAACCTCAGCCATGCTGCTTGCTGATCCATCTGCGAGGAGGGATGTCCAACCTGTGACCAAGATGGGGACCTACATTCTTTCATTTCAGATAATGGGGGTTGGATCATTCAATAAGGGATTTCTGGCAGAACACACATATACACCCTAGGCCTCTAGGTTAGGGAATGCAGAGTAGGTGTACGCTATATACTGTTTTTATATGCTTGCATATATACATTGCTTTAGCAAGATGGTAAAACTATTTATTTTTGTCACTGTTCTTATACTGCTAATTACTTTTATCTGCTTTTGTCTATTGATCATTGCCATAACACAAAGTGGGAAACCCAATATACCCTTGGAGGCTTGGGCACGATAACTGATAAGAGGTAACTGCGCCTACAAGGGATTTTGTTCAGTGTAATTATTTCAATTATTCAGATCAATTACTTTGTTATTAAGCTCTCAGTGGTAGCTAATATTTGTGTCAATCAAAATTTCAAATCAGTCATTTTTGACAAGAATAATCTATTATAAACAATTTCAAAACACGGGTGTAAATTCTCAAAAAATAAACGAATTTAATTTGTACAGACTAAAAAGGGGTACAGAAAGTTATTCTAACAAAACACCATGACAGAGATTAATTTGTTTTGTACAAAAAATTAATATCTTCAAATCATAAGTGTATGCATCTATTCCAAAATGATATCAAATTCAAAGAATACGTCCAGAAACACAAAGAACATTTCCTTGAAATAAACAAAGGAAGACTGGGGAAATAGATGAACTTGTCAACGTTTCGGTCTCTGTGGCATAAATGTCCATTAGACCATCTTCAGGACGAAGAGTAAAGTATCATAATGGTCCCTTAAGTCTGGTCATGCAAAAATTGATGAACCAGGCCTGTCACAACTTTTTATTAAAAGGGGATTTTCCAGCTCTCAAAACACCGGAAAGGGCTCTGAAAGATTCTTCAACAATTTCGGAGTCGAATGTATGCAATCACAAGGGATTTGCTAGTTGTGGCTGCTCACTTCCATCAAGCACTGCACATGGGCTAGGGCTCCTCAGGCGTATTCTCTACAAGAATCCTGATTGTTCAATAAATATTGAAAATGCCTTCTGTGTATTTCTTGTAAATTTCTCTGAGCAGTCAGGGCTGTCATGTTCGGTGGTTGCCAAATGAATTTGCTTCCTGTCTAGATTTAGGGGTGCTTATCGTGGCACTGTGAGCTAGCTGGTCTCTAGGATAACATATCCTGCTGGGTGCTCGGAATCAGTCTGGCACCATCCCCACATTTATGTTGCCTAACAAACACGCAGTTACTACTGGAAACTGGAAAGTACACAACAGCATGTATGCAGTGAAGAGAGTATCAAGGAAGTCTAATTAGAGTAGGGCACTATTTCCAAAAATATCTCTAGTAATTCAAAATAACCACCACAACCCTTCCATGTTTATTTCTGGTTAAAAAAACGATTGTCAACAAGTGTACATGCAAGAATATACTGCTGTTCCCAACACCTGTTTGTCAGAGCAAAGATGCCTGCTAATAATGCAGAGATTGTAAAGCATGGTGGAAGTAATTTATGTTTTATTAAAGGCGGATATACTAATATTATTCATGCTCCCCGTTTATTGCTAGCTTACAACAACAACTTTCTAAACTTCTTAGAACACATATATCAACATAGAACCAGCATCCACCTTCCTTCTTTGGTTTCTGCTTAAAGAAGAGGTTAGTTTCTGCTCCTTTGAGACACTGATTGGGTCAGAGGTGAGCACAAAATGTAAATAATATATAAAATTGTAGATATAATGTTAAAGGGGTATGCAACTTGATGGTATAGATGTAAAGAATAAAGTGCATCATTAAGGTCTCATTTTAATATTTTGGTCAAATAATATTCATTTATGACACTGCTCTCTTATGGAGTCTGCCTGAATTTTAATGTAAACAGTTTTAGCGTTTTCACTCTGGAGAACACTCTTATAATAATGTCAGAGGCCTTTTGCTATTATTGTACTTCAATGTCAAGGTGGTTCATATTCGCCGTATCATCAAAAAGGAATTCCTGATCATTATCTATTTATATAATTGATAGCAGAGGCTTATGCAGCTGAAATGCATATGCTCCTTGTGATCTTGGATATAGAATGTACTGTGCTTCCACAGAGAAGAAGTTGATAACAACTGTTAGAAATGGGATCTCTGGTTGGCTAAGGCTTGAGCAAAAGCCAGGCAGAGACCACCACTCTAGTCAGGGCAAGGGAGTTACACACCCAAGATAACCCCTGCTCACCCCCTTGGTAGCTTGGCATGAGCAGTCAGGCCTATCCCGGAGGCAATGTGTAAAGCGTTTGCGCAACACACACACATCAGCAACACACTAGGCACACTACAAAAGGAACTCCACACAAGGTTATATAAAAAATAGCCTTTGTATTATCATAAACACATTAGAAACAGAATCACACATTTACACTGTGCCAACTGGCACAGGCAGTATTCACAGGGGAATTATATACAGGACCAGGCCAATCGGGCCATGGTCAGAACCATCAGAACAGGTAAGTAAATGCAAATATAAAACAGAACCAGTAACTACTGGTACCATAATGACCTAAGCATTATCCTATTAGCATTAGACATAAACCCACATTAGGCCCAAAACTCATTAGCATAAACACATTACAGAAATAGGCACTACCCCAAAACATGACATGACATTAGGCAATAAATCACATTAGGCCAAAACCTCATTAGCATAGACACCCTCCTAAGCATAAACACATTACGCATTAGGCCTCACCAGCATAAACACATTATGCGATAACCTCATGAGCATAAACATCATTAGAGGCATAAACCAGGGTGCATACTCACATTTGGCACATAATACATATCAGGCAGGAACTCAGTAGTGCACCGCAGTAACACCACTACCAGGCACATACATCACCTTAGGGCCTTGCGCCCTTTCACCATCCTACCCATGACCCCAGGCCAACTGGCCTTCTCGCAGGGCTCAAATGCCCTATGTCCATCAAAGTCAGGGTTCAGCTGCCAATGCAGCAATCTCCAAAGGGCGCATTGGCACCAGCCTAAATGTTGCAGCTGCCCACTAATTGCTGGGCAGCTGTGAGAACCAAATGTGGACCCTGGCACCGGCGTGCCTCTGGGGTCCCTGCTGGGACTATTTGACCAAAGCTGTAGCCCAAGTTTCAGCTGCCCGCTACGGCGGTGCAGCTGTGAATAAACCACTGAGGCACGGGCACCCCTGTGCCCTTTGGGCCCCCACTGGGGCCCTCTCCACAACTAGCTGCAAAATGTTGCAGCTGCCCACTGTCAGCGGGGCAGCTGGGGAAGGTGACCCGAGCCCCCCCTCTGGGGCTCGTGGTACAAGAACTGCCCCCACGTTGGAACGGCCCGCTCTCCTGTGGGACCGCTCTGGCCACTAGGCACTCACACTGTTCCCACATCAAGCCCCACTCACCAGGCTCTCTGTGCGTCGGGGGGGACCGGCGCTCGTGGAGGCAGGGTAGGCTCCCGTCCTCCTTTCCTTCAACCGTGGAGGGGGCAGGCACCGACAATGTGCCTTGTGCCCCCTCCGCCGTCACCACCCCATACCGGCACCTATCCCCTTCACCCGGTCCCCCTCCTGGGACCCGGGACTTTGCCGCAGTGCTCACAGAGGCGGTGTAGGCTCCCGTCCTCTGTTAGGCATGTAGCCCAGCTTCCGGCCGCACTTCTCCTGGCAGGCCCCACCCACTGTCAGGCGCGGGTGCCTGACTTCCTGTTTCCGCATTTCTCGGCGGCGGCCTCACGCAGGGGGGCATGAACCAGCGAGGTGGGCTCCCGCTTCGATAATTAAATCATAAATGCGGGGTGGGCACCCACATAAATAAATAAACCCACAGCGGCCATGTGGGGTGGGCACCCACCATTTAAATATAAAAATAAGAGGGGTGGGCTCCCGCTCGATCACGGAGCATGGGGGAATCCCTACACCGGGGATTCCCTCTCACTGACGGGCAGCTCAGCGCTGCGGAGCCCTCGTGCTCCTTTTCTGGGGACAATCAATTAATTAAAGCACAGCGCTCCCAGGGCGCTAAAAATGCAGCAAAAGTCCTGCAGAAAAGTTCTTCCCGGTCTTTAGGAAGCAAGGGGGCCATGCTAGGCCCAGGGAGGCAGCCCTCCTGGCAGGTCCTCCTGGGCCCCAGCAGCAGCACGCCCCGCAGGTGTAGGAACAGGTACAGACTGAACAATTTCATGGGGTCACAGCCCCTTTACTTATACCACAGATTCGTTTGTCTGCAGTGCAGGGCTTAGGGAACCAGATGCAACTGGTTCAGGGGGGATTTAGAGCACTTTGTTTTTGAAGCTCCTCTTCCCCTTTGTCAGGTGGGGGCTCAGTGATCAGACACACCACAGGGGGTGGAGCCAGCATTCACTAGGGCAGGTACCATTCTATTCAGAGTCAGGGGATTACCCCTCCCACTACTCCTAGCCCAAGTGTCCCATTCAGCCTAGCGCTGACTCACCCTGCCCCTCCTGGAGCCACACACACCTCCCAGCCTCTGTCACTCACAAGCCAGACATGCAATTCACATCAGGCAGGCAGACACATAGCACACAGAAATGCCAACTTCTAAAAGTGGCATTTCTAAAATAGTTATAATAAATCTGCGCACACCCTTGCGCAGCATTTATTATCACTATTCCAAATATACCAAAGTTGACCAAGCTGCGCCTCTCATATCAGGAATTACCACTGAAACTCTTATCAGGGAATCCCCAATGCATTCTTATGGGAGGGCAGCCCCACAGTAGTGAGAAACAAAAATGGCTGTTTGTCACTACCAGGACATGTTACATACTTAAGGTACATGTCCTATCTTTTACCTACAATGCACCCTGCCCATAGGGCTAGCTAGGGCCTACCTTAGGGATGACTGACATGCAGTAAAAGGGGGGGTCACGGACATGGCACACACTTTAGGTGCCATGTCACAGTGGCAGTAGCACTGCGCGCACAGGCCCTGCAATGGCAGAGGCCTGAGATAGGTTTGAAAGGCTACTTTGGTGGGTGGCGCAATCAGCGCTGCAAGCCCGCCAGTAGCATTTAATTTAACAGCCCTGGGTATATGAGATACCGCTTTACAAGGGACTCACAGGTAAATTAAATAGGCCAAACAGGTGTAGACCAATCTTACCACATTTATCCCAGAAAGCACACGCACTTTACACTGAACAGCAGTGCTAAAGTGCTCAGAGTCCTAAAACCACCAACACCATGTCATAAAAATGGCTAGGAGAAAGGCAAAAAGTTTAGGGATGACCCTGCAAAAAGGCCAAGTCCAACAACGACCATTTACAATCTGCTAAGCTCACCATGTTCTTCTTGGATGGATTGGTTTCAATCAACTTACCTTATTATTTGCTGGAGATAAGCAACAAATTCATATTGTGTGCAATAACTTAATACCATTTACACTTGTCTATACTTTCTTCTGATAAATAACAAAGAGAAGTCAAAAATTGGGATGCATTACTACTTTATTCAGAAGAGACACAAAGGACAGCATGATCCTAAAAGGGTTTCTAAATAGTGAGACCAGCTTTCTCGATGCGTAAAAATCAAAAATAATCCCTTGTGTGAAGATTTGAAAAACAGAGGATTCATCCACCACCATCTCTGTGGAGTCCTAAAAGTGGCGCCGAGGTTGGGGCTGGAGATCTGCAGAAACAGAAACATATGGGATGTGAGTGACTAGGATTAGGACTATAATACACCAAACAACTGAGTAGAAAGAAGAATGCAATAACTCCATAAAGAAAGAAATATATACATCTAAAGAACTATCAGCCACTGTGCAGAGATACCCTATGGTTGGTTGCTCAGTTGTAGCCATGACTCAGTGCTGCCCTCTGCTCACACAATCAACAATCTCATTTTGTGATATTTAATGCCATGCTCAGAGCTCGTAAGATTGCGTGTGAAAAATTGAAGAACCAGATTCACTAAATTGCGGATGTTCATTTGCAAGGTAAATTCCACCTCAAAAGCTGTGTTTATTGGCTGATGAAGGTTGTTGAGTTTTACTTGGTATCCAGTGCTAAAGGCTCAGAGGTGTCAATAATTGGGACAGCAACTAGAAGCCACTTTAAAGTCAACAGAGTGCTTATGTTGGCTCAGGACTTGCTACATATCTTTTGTTTCCTCAGCTCTGTTTCAGGCATCTGTACTATTTAGACCCTGAGAGGGGCTCAATGAATGGATATTATCAGTCTTGTCAGCAGTCATCAGCTTCACATTGCAGTAAGTTGCCCAAATAGTTTTGACTTTTTTTCATTTGAGCTGGGCAGTGGACATTATCAGCAGATCAGCGACGTTGGGCATAATACTTAAATAGATGTTGACAACACTGGGGATACAATTTATAGGGACCCCTAACTCTTTTCTGTCCTTGTCCTCATAGGTTTCACTGGAGCAGCCTCCATACTGGATTGCTCGTTAGTGGTAAGTCTATTGAGAGACAGTACATCCTGACGATACACTGTACCCAGTCTCTCTTCTACCAACTCTATTTCTTTGTTAATTGTCCCCATAGTGCTAGTCAGGTAATTCGTAATGGAGGCTGTTAACACCCTCGCTCTGTCCTTACCCCCCATGATGGAAATAGAGTGCCTCTTATGAACACTCCCTGTATTCCTCTTCGCTTTCAAGCACTATTATTGTGGAAATTGGTAACTCTGGCTGAGAAAGTTAGCCCAACCAGGCTCATCCGTGCTCTGACGGATGCAGAACAGGCTTATTCTTGGCCCAGTCTTTGACCTGACCACAGCCCAGGCCCGCCCCGTAGCAGTGGATGTGCTATAAAGCACTGCGGGCTCCTTCTCCACAAGTCATCCCTCAGGAGCAGCAGGAATCATGGGCCTTGAAGTCCGCTTTGTCCCTCACTCAATCAGCAAGCCTTACTGGTGGCCTGCACTGCAAGCATATTTACAAGCCCCCTGCGCCACCAGTACATCACTTTTTGTGACTTACTGGTGGCGTATTTCACTGCTCCATATTTACAAAGACAGGAAAAGCCACCCTTGTAAAGATGGCCTCTTTACACCCAGCACTTTGCATGAAAGGGGCGTTCCATTGGTGATGCTGTGGGTGTTCCCACGCAACACCCATGGAACCAGACACATTACCAGATTTAATGGGTGTGAATGCTACGCCTCCCCTGGGGAGGCGTAGGGAGGCGCAACAAGGAGAAATGTTTTCATTTCTCCTCGTTTTTTCCTCTTTCAATGCGTGCTGCATTCTACAGCATGCATTGAAAGAGGAAAATGCCTGTAGTGACTCAGTGCGGTGCAGCCAAATGGCTTCCGGAATGCACTGTGTCACTTTCTCGTAAATCTGCCCCTGCGGGTGTAGTGGACGCACAATAAAGCGCTGCAGGCTCCTATTCCACCAGTCAGCTCTCAGAAACTGCAGGAATTATGGGCCAAGAAGCCCACTTTTGCCCCACTCAATCAGCATTCCTTACTGGTAACCCTTTCAGGGTGTTTTTTCAGGTTTTTTTGGAGCACCTAATTCCAATCAGCACCAATTGTAAGCTGCATTTCCCAGAGAAGAGCTTCAAAGTGTTTTTTTTTTTTTACTTTAATTGTAAATGCTTAACTCTCAAAGCCAAAACTATTTGCTGTATCAAGGCTCAATTGTATTCAATTTTAATCTGTCATCATCCATGTAACAATTCTGAAAGACAGGAGAAATAAAAGGACCCATCATTGTCTACATCTATCAGGGTTGGGGCTTAAAGTGGGTGTTTCAAGGGCTCTCATTACCACGTTCGAACTCATATTTAGAAAAATAAGTTCTTATGTTCCTGAACACTACATTTCGGGTTATTACAAGAAAGCATAGATAAAAACGGCATAAAGGCTCAGATTCTTCAACATTCACGCAGCACAGAGTCAAGTTGCAGGTCTGCTACACTAGTGCTAAAAAGCAGTTTTAAATGGACGCTAGCCATTGGGCTACAGTGCAAATTCAATGCAGCCGTTCCTTGCGTGATGAGTGTGCTCGATGTAAAAACCGAGTAAACATTTCAAACCGAGGTCACGTGCCAAATGGTAAATTGTATAAGATGAGCAATTTCACATCAATTACACTTCTTAAAATAGGAACAGCACAGTAGTCAGTGACAATAATAGCGTCGATCAAATAGTTCCAAATAAGGAATAGTTGTTTTTCTATTTAAAACCTTTTGGCTCAAAACCTCGGATAATCTCTTTCCCATTGTATCAATTATTTTCCTGCTCCATCAGACAAGGACCTTCACTGACTTTATTATAATTTAATTAAAAAATACATTAATAAAAGAAAGAACACCAACCATTTTCCATGTATTTAGATGGGGAAAACTTTTCACCCAGCATCTTCTTTTTCCCTAATTCTTCACGTTCCTTTCCCACCTGATCTTCCTTCCTTCTCATTTGTTAATTAAACACAAGGGACTACTTAAGAGTTAACTTGACATTTGTAAACCCATTGATTCTCCATAGGATTTCTAAATCTGTCTTTGGCAGATTATCTTCGCACTGTTAATCTGTCTGCAAAATTACTGCTGCTTTACGAATGACCCGGTGGAGGTAATTGACCTCGAGTATTATCCACTGGCTTAGAGTTCTCAAGTGACAGGAGTACCACATATGCGTAAATCAGTTTTTTTACCACCTGCTTTTAATTATTCACTAAATTCACTATTCTTCACCTTTTTGAGCATATCGTCATTCTATTAATTAATTTCAAAAATCTTTTTTTCCAAATATTTGACTTTTACTTATCATTTTTCAAACCACGTTCTTCAACACTTTATTACCACTGTAGCTGCCCCAGTTGGAGTGTAGGTGCCTCCTACAGTAATTTACCTCTAAAACAAATAATAAATGGACCAGATCACAAAACAATTTTGACAGGGCCTATCTATTCCTTGTCCTTGGTGGTAATTAACCGCCATATTATAAAAGCATATTTCTGGAGGGGCAACTGCGTGACAAGAATGTTTGTGCATATTTATTATGTGTTTTTTTATTGTGGTATGGATGTGGGCTTCTGTTCTTTGTGCTGCTTTATTTTTGTACTGCTTTATTGTTGTGTGATGCGGTGTTTGTTATGTTGCTTTGTGTATGTTGTTTTTTGTTGTGTTCCATTGTTTACTTTAACAAATGCTGCTACGTTTCCAGTCAAAGCCAGTACCTACCTCTAAAGGTCCTGTGGCAGAAAACCACATATCATTGTATAAGGTGGTAAAATGGCACTGTTACAGCTCCCTCAACTATTTAAGACACTTAAATATGGTAGAGACGTGGTGGTTGCGGTGCTGACTTTATGTGATATGCCCTCTCCAAAATCCAATAGTTATTTCATTTATCTTAGACTAAAACTCTTTATTGGAGTTAATTTTTACCTGTTCTGCATTTTACTACTGTAATGAAATGTGGTGTTAGCCTGCTCTTTTGACCCCATGTGGAAGCATCAATTTGCTAAAACCGTTATTTAACTATATTTGAATTTTGACTTTATATTTTAATCTGTCATAAAATGACATTACCCATCTACCCATAGTCTGAATTTTTATTGTGGTGATTGCTTTTAAAGAGCTTTACCATTAAATTTTTTTGACATTAATGCATCAATTCAATCAATAATTAATTGATTTCAAAGTCAGTTATTTTATTCATTAATTCATTATTCCATACAGGTGTTTTTCAATCAGGAGGTCAGTTACCTGTCATCTCCATAGGCCAGTCTCAGTTCACCTCTCTCTGGCTACTCTCTATATCACTGGTACCATGACATTTTGTACCATTTAGAATGCAATAGAGGGAAACATTACTTTGTATGATTCTTCTCATTATAGAGTTTACATATCTTCTGTTGGAAAAAGAAAACACCCTCATCTTATGTAAATATCACCGTCTTCCCAGCAAGGACTCTGCAATGGGGAATTCTTCTTAGCACTCTTTCACTGTTGGTTTCCTTTCACACAGGCTGATAAATGGATGTTCAGATCTCCCTAATTCATTTACCACCAGTGTAGACCCGTCTCTCCCAGTATTACAAGGTGCAGAGAATCACAAGAGGTACTACTTGTATATAATCCATATTCATTCAAACGTTTTTACTGTACATTTCCCTCTAGATTACTTTCTGATGCATATTCCTTCACATTAATGACACTCTCACAAGCAGGTCCAATTCACCTTTATTTCTTTAGTTAGTGCAGGTGTAGTTATTTATGGTTAAGCCTTTTACACAAGGATGCCTTTGGAAGAATGTAAAAAGCAGCGGAAGAGTTAAGAGCCTGCACCTCTCTATAATAATGGGCGAGCAAGCTACTGCGAGGTCATGACCCAAATTCTGTGTGAAATACCTTAAAGGTTGAAGAGAAAAAACGTCCTGCATACTTATGGTGTGCTATGGTCAAACTCTTTTTGTCTGTTGGCCAAGCCTAGAAGCACCCTATAAGAAGTTTAACGAAGAAAACATAATTTCCTAAAACAACACACATGGTAATTCGAATTGTAATTTGAATAAAATTCGATCTGGCAATGAACTAGTATGACTTAACCAATAAAAATTAACAACAAACTGAAAGAATAATTAATAAAAAGGCTGGTTCTTACCTCTTAGTTCTAAAAGGGAAAGGGATAAGAAAAATAACGAGAATGATTAAATAAACATCATTCAGTAATAAAGAATCAACATTTAATCCCACTCTTCTAAAAATGAATGAACTCTGTAAGTATGAAGGAACACAATAAAAACACAGAAATACATCCACACAGGAGCAGAGCATTATTAGTTCCAAAGACAGAAACATTTACGGACATGTGAAAATATGTCACACGAGACAATCTAGTCACAGGTGGGGCCTTTACTGAATGGGAATGCTTTGTAACGTGGGTTAACCCCCAAACACCTGCTAGTTTGCTGACATTCTCAAACTTTATCTCGGCACATTCTCACCCAGGATATTTATTTAATCAAGGGTAAGGGCAAGAGTCCCTGCCAAACTTGTGAGTACTATTGGAAGTATGTGATGGTCCAGTTTCACTGTTTTATTCTGTAAATTAAAAAAATGCAAAATATATCCTGAATATAAAACTAAAACTACAGGAGCAAATGTATAAGTTCTTTTCAAACTCAAGCCCCAAGTTTCTGCATTTCTCCCTGAGGACACCATATTTGAAAATATTTGGTGCAATTTTGGCGATCACAAAAAACATTAATGTATTTGATAACTTCACAAACGTTGGTATCTAAATGAGGGTCATTTCACTTTTAAGCCCACGTGCTGAAAATATTCTATTTGCTTAATCTTCAACGAATTAGGACCAGAGAGTAAAATGTAGACCTGCACATAGTTGTTATAAATTGCAGATGACATTGTGTGGGTCACCTCTTTTGAGTGGATTCATAATTTTGCCATACAGCTACCGTGGGTGACTTACCTTAGATTACCTTTACGTCATGCTATTTCAGGCCTCATTTTTGCATTCAGGGATGTGTATTGTTTAGGTTTTTTTTGCAGTTTTAAGGGCTCAGGGATGACTAATTTTTAGGGTAGGAAAGGGGTTTTTGGATTGCTAGTGTTAATGGGCAATATATGTTTTTTTAGAGTTGAGGTATGGGTAGTGCTTAGGGTTAATAAGGAGTTTCTAGGGTTCAGTGATGGGTAGTGTTTAGGGGTAGCAAGAAGTCAAGGGACAACTAGTGTTTGTGGTACTAAGGCATTTTTATGGGTCGGCAATGGGTAGCGTTCAGGGGTAGTAAGAAGTTTTCATGGTTCTGCGCTGGGTAGTGTTTAGGAGTAGGAAGGGTTTTTTAAAGCTCGGTTGACTCAGAGGAACATTAGACTTCCTCAGTAGGGAAGATAGGTTTGGCCATTGCTTCGATCAAGTGTCTATGCGGGCTTCACAGCCCTGGCCTCCTGACATTGGTAATAGAGGGGGAATTCAAGGTATTGTGAGTGAGATGCAATTGGACATCAAAAGCAGCCGCGCGTGACCTGCAACTATACCCCCTGGGGTTTAACCCCTTGGGATGGGCTTCTACACTCCCCATGAATGGGAGGCAGGCACCAGCGGTCTACCTCCATGCTAGGACTGAGGGTCCTGAAACAGTTGATCAGTTTCTGACCTTAGGGGACTATAGGAGCACAGAACACTGTGACAGCCCCAACGTGCTTGGCATTCAAGTGACTCTCATAAAGTAAACTTTCACAGTGTTCCCCGCTGCAAATGCAGAAGAGGAAGGAGAAAGGCAGTGTCCTCTCTCTGTTTTCCACACAGCAAGATAGATCAGCCCCCCCCACCGAGCTTCCTCTCTTCCAGTCAAACTCAATAGGTTATAAAATGTTCCAGGAGCTCAGCTCTGGAGCCATACCCTACAACACCAGACAGGAAAGCACTTTTCACAGATTCAGAGGCTGGCAGCCCTGCCTCTAATCGCCCTGGGAAGGCATGAAAACATTCAGGCAGGATGACACAAGTCTTCAAACCTCCACCTAGACACATGGAACTGAATATCCAGGTACTTGACACCAAGTAGGGGACACTACATCTGCACATCTGTCATTTGCCACACACCACTACTGCTGCACATCAAATTACCTGCTTGGGCAGCAGCAGAGAATCATTCCCCTGGGCTGCAGGAGGCAACTCATGTGACTACTGGGGTATATGTCTAGAAGTCTGAGCAGTAGGGGCAGCTCTCGGCCTGACCCTCAAAGGGACAACCTCATGAAACCCATGGTTTTTGCACCCAGTGGCTTTAAGCAGAATAGTGTCTCCTTCTGGATGAGCCAGGGTTTTCTCATGGGGTGACGCCTTCAGATCCAGCTTTCCTGCCTTCCAGGGTGAGCCGCTTTTTGATTTGTTTTGAAATTGAGGCAGAGCTGGATTAGGCATAGAAGAAACAGGTAGCAGAACCTCTTGGGGCCCAGCCAGGGAAGACACTGTAGTTCAGTTTCCAGGGATTGTGCTGGGTGTGGGTGGGTTAGGACTTGTGAGAGCTTTCTATCACACTGGTATGCTCCAAGGCCCATGCTCAACAGTTAGGGTCATCATCACATGACTCATGCTGGCAGACCGCTTTACCAAGCTCATCCTACGCCTCACATGACCTGGTTTATCAGGTGTCTGATATGACCTCTTGGGTAGGAACTCTTCCTCTGCCCAGACCTCACCCAAGCACCCAGCAGTCAGAGGCTGCTCCACTGGCTAGCATGCAAGAGCAAGGCCAGACCATGTGTCTGTGTTCAATCTGAGAGACAGCTGAAGTTAGACCTGTGTCTTCTTGGTGCTTTGCCAGGGCAGTTGCAGACACCAGCAGGGCTGATCCGAAGACTTTACAAATCCATCCAATTTTTAGTAGTGATGGGCAGTGTGTACAAAAGTCAGGGACATAATCAACACAAGCTGATGACCTGTATTTACTGAGAATTCTTCATTTCCAGGACATTATTTCATTTCCCAATCCCTATCACAAATGGAGTTTAGCAGGTAACTCACACCTGTCAGCAAACAGTAGAAACAGACTGCTCCGTTCATTTTGGCACACATAGAGTCTTCATCATCTAACAGCATCAAATACCTGTTATTGCTTTATTTCATGTGACTGAAGATCACCTGTCCTCTATAAGTATGCACGCTGCATAACTACTTAGCATGACAGAGTCCTGTTTGTTATCATAATTAACCAGACAAGTCTCTCCACCGACTAAAAATGGCTATGCACAATCTGCCAATCTTTTCTGTGTCCAGGATTGGCGAGTTTTCCAATGTTGAGTTGTTTGTTTTCTGGAACCTGTTTGGCAGGCCATAGAAATAACAATGACAGGTTATTAGTCAGAATTCTGTATAGGTGGAACTACAAAGATCATCTGTTAGAAGTTGGGTTTCTGGTTGGCAGAGGTATGCACCCAGGAACCACAATCCTAGTCAGGGTAAGGCACAACGCACCCAAAATTATCCTGCGCTAACCCTCTGCTAGCTTGGCATGGAGCAGGCTGGCTCAATTTAAGAGGCAATGTGTAAAGTATTTGCTCAACACTTCAAATAGAAACACAGTGAAAACATCACAGAAAGACTCCACACTAGTTTAGCAACAACAATTATTGTTATATAAATTAAACAAGACCAAAATGGCAAAAATCCAATAAGTAGAAGTCGAGTTATGAATTTTTAAAGATGAAAAGTGAAATATAGCACTTAGAAGCAATATACCTATAGGATTATCTGGCTGCTTTGGACTGGGCTAAAGTCAACAGTTCAAGCTGACTTTGATGGAGCGTGGGCCGGATACAGGAGCCACACAAGGCCTGCTGAACAAAAGTACCTTCATTCTGGTCGCAACAGTGAGGTGCAGGGTGCTGCCGAGCGATGTGTCGGTGTCGATCCTGTCGAGATGATGCGTCAATTTTCTTCACACAAAGATGGCGATGCACTGGTTCCAAAGACGAAGCGCTGGGTCCAAGATGCATTGGTTCCAAAGCTGATGCAGCAGGTTTTCTCCACACAGTTGAGGGGATGCGTTGATCATCTCTCCTGACGTACCAGGGATGCAGTGGTTTCGTTGCACCGGTTCTGATGGCGATGCGCTGGTTCTGTTCCTGCAACAGCGGCGATGCGTTGATTCTGCTCAGGCAGCAGAGGATGCATTAGTTCCACTGGAGCAAGCACCTGGATCCACTTCCAATGGAACAGGCACAGGATCAGAGGGTAAGACTTTGATATCCCTGAGTCTAAAAACAGGAGGCAAGCCAGCATGCTTTTGGAGATCACTCTGGGTTCATGTAGGTTAGTCCATTTCTTCCTCAGCAGGACAGAGGGCAGCAGGCAGCAGGGCAGCACAGCAGAAAAGCAGTTCTTCCAGAAGATCAGTCCAGCAGAGTGGCAGTCCTTGTAGCAGTACAGCAGTTCTTCCTCCTGACAGAGTTCTTCACAGGTCCAGTAGTGTCTGCTTTGGTGGGGTACTTATACCCAGTTGTGCTTTGAAGTGGAAGTGACTTCAAAGAGGGGCTTTGAGGTGCACAGAGGTACTATCTCCCAACTCTGGCTCCAGACTCACTCCAGGGGGTATGCAGCCCTTTGTGTTGGAACAGGACACAGTCTATTCAGGTGTAAGTGTCAGCTCCTCCTTCCCATCCTGCCCAGGAGGGCCCATTAGGATATGGATGGACACTCAGTCACACCTAAGCTCCCTTTGTGTGTGGCTCTGTAGAGGAAATTCACAAAGTCCAGCTGTCACCCACCACAGACGTTTATTGTAGACAGTCTGCAGACACACAGGGCTAAAAGCAGAAAAATGCCATTGTTCTAAAAGTGTCATTTTTAAAAGGGTAATGATAAATTTACCTTTACCACTAAAGAGGATTTATCATTACCATTCCAGTAATATGAAACATGACAGATCTATTCATTCTCAATCAGGAATTACAGCTTATAAGTGTAATAAGGAATTTCCAATGTTAATCTATGAAAGGGATAGGTCTCACTGTACTGAAAACAAATTTGGGTGTTTTTCAATACCAGGACGTGCAAAACTTAAAAGGACATATCTCACCTTTTGATTACACAGCACCCTGCCATAGGGACTAACTAGGGCCTACCTTAGAGGTGACGTGTATGTAATAAAAGGGGAGTTTATGGCTTGGTAAGGGGATTTAAATGCCAAGTCGACATGGCAGTGTAAAACTGCACACACAGGCTCTGCAGTCACATGCCTGAGACAGTCCTAAACATTTTACTTAAAAATTAATGATTTTAGGTGTTTTAGTCTAATTTGCAAACTTAAAGTACAAAACTAGTGACACAGAAGGAATAGATTTGGCTAACACACTCAGTCCACGGTGTAAAAGTGTATATAATGACCAGGAAAGAGGTCACTGTATTTCTTGTTTCACAGTACTACATAGTGGCAACTTGAATTTAACATTCAGAATGCACAGCTATTCTCATACACTCAATTATATGTTCCTTGAAGTTAAGCATCAATTTCTTTCCCTCAGTCAAGTCACCACCATCAGTAATGTCAAGCTTGAGTTATACCACTGGTTCCATTTACAATTTTCCTAATTATTTTGGTCATTAGAAGTTGATTGTTCATTGGCCTGACATTTTCAAGTGGCATGGGCTAAGGGATATATTTTTTCACCAAAGTCATAACCAGAAGCAAACCTCAAAGTTGCTGCACTATGTGAGAAGGAAGGAGCATGAAAGCATCACATAAACTAGGGTATGGCGCTGTCCTGCTCTCTCTCTAGAACTGGGGCACAATTAGGCTGCCTAGTGCCATGCGTAGATCTTTGCACCATAGTGCATAGGTGTGTATATGATGTCTCACATAGGCTTTATTCTGGAAGAGCACCCTTCCAGTACAAAATACTATGCCTAGACAAGCTTTAAAACTTTTACCACTTTGGAGAGTGCAGTAAAGAGCAGCACTTATGCAAAGCCAAAAAGGTTAAAGAATGAACAGCATGCCTACTATATACGCCACTGTCAAAGGGGCATTATTTTTTAATGCAACACCCTGTCTAATTTTGTATGTAGATAGGACGTTTTTGACAAAAATAATGGGTGGCTACAGGGTAATGCCCATGTACCACCATGAACATCCTCCTAATGCAAAGCTTTGCAAAACAACATTCCAGTACAAAACAAAGGACAGAAAGAATATGAGGTAAAGAAGCAGAAATCCTGAAATTAGAGATTAAAGCAATCACCTGTACTTTGACTGTTTTATGGGATTTTAGTTGCAAAGAAAGAACTTCGGGCTCACAATGCTGCTTTGTAGAGGTAACAGAAAAATGGAGCTAGTGCTGATTTTATAAGGTTGAATAAGGCATTGCATTGTTGAGCAATATATTCCTCCCATAAGGCCCGTCATATGGTTGTATTGTGATGCATCTGTTACAGAATTTTTATCCTTTCCTACGTTGCTGTGCCACAAGATGTAGAATAGAATTTGGATGAGGTGCCTATAGCAGAGAAGAGGGCCAAGATTCCTAATGGCGCTTAATGGGACCTGATAAACACATACAAATATTAAACTTTGCCGTAGCCTGTTATGATCTGTAAAGCATTCCATTTGTGACAGCACAAAAATGCAATGCAGGAGAGCAAGTAATAAGAAACTGGTCTTACCCCATAAGTGTTCTAAAAGAAGGATAAAAAAATGGTAAAATGTAAGAAATGGCACTCAAATAGAACTGAACAGTAACAAATTGCCATATAAATCTAACACTGTAGAAATAGCTGAGCTCATTTACCTTTGAAAACCCAACATGACATACTGAAATATATGCATTTTAATTTTTGGATCACATTAATTGAGCATCCAAAACTATTTAACAGAACCATACTGAATTTAAATTGCAGACAATATTTTGAATTAAAGAGGATGCATCTTTGTATAATATTATTCACCAACATCTTCAAAAATTGCATCACTGTCTTTGACAAAAATGCCTCAGTAGCCTCTGTCAGTGTCTCAGTTTCAGGGACAGATTAGCTAAACAAAATTGTGAGGTTGTGTCAATCATTCACAGAATACAAGACCTATCATTATTCCAAGCAGCCTCAGTCCTGAGTAGATTAATACCAGTATTAATAAGCAGAAGCACGTGATGTTAGATAATATTAATTGTATGAACAAGGAATAGTTGCCTTAACGCTGGCATGATCTTTAATAAAAACTTTAACTAGCGAACAATTGTTCTTATACAAACCCAACAATGTAACAGGCCATTAAGGTTACTTGAATCACTGGAGTTATACAATATGACATCTGTACCAGCACTTGTGATGGACTTCCTTGAGTTGTTGCACTTGTGTGGTTCCTGTTTCTTGTTAGGGCGACCATCACACACCAGGTTTTTATGGACACTATTCCCAGCCCTAAACATTTTACTTACAAATTAATGTGTTTTAGTCTAGTTAGTATACTTAAAGTACAAAAAGAGTGAAACAGCCAGACAGGATTAGGCTAACATACTCAATTCATAACTGGAAAGTGTATATAATGACCAGGAAAGAGGTCACCCTATTTCCTGTTTCACATTACTACACAGTGGCAAATATAATTGAACAGCCAGAATTTTCAGCCATTCTCATGCAAACGCTCAATGATATGTTCCTAGAAGTTCAATAAAGTCAGCACCATCAATAATATCAAGTCTGAATTTTGCCAATGGTTCATTTTCAGTTTTCTTAATTTAATTAATTTGGCCATTAGAAGTTGATTGTTTATTGGCCTGACATTTTCAAGTTGCATAGGCTAAGGGAAATAGTTTTTTCACCAAAGTGATAATCCCATTCATCTTTGAGTTTGACTGGTATGAAAACGTCATGAAACAAATGACATGGAAGGATCTCAATAAAAGAGGCAAGGTCAGAGGTAAATCTCATCAGGAGACACACTGACACTGCATTCATAGGCATGTCTGACAGTTTGCGCATGTGAAGGATCTTCACTATAACAGCTAAACTCAATTAAGACCATTGGCAAGGATGAGAAAGAATCTGAGGAACAGAAGCAGAAACTCTATCAACATAAAATGTTGCAGTCACCTCAAGTTTGATGCCATTTTAACATTGGTTCTATTTACTATTATCTCCATTTCTTTGGCATTTAGAAAAAAATTGTTTATAGGCCTGAAATGTTCAAGAAGGCATAGGGGTGAGAATGGATTTTTTCAGCAAAGTGAGAATGACTCCATCTTTGAGTTCAGCTGGCATGAAACTCTCATGAAGTAAATGAGATGCAAGAATCTCAATAAGGGACAAAATCAGAAGCAAGCATCATCATGAGACATGCTGACATTGGATTCAATGGGCATTTGACAGTTTACGCATGCTGAGGATCGTCACAATAGCAGCTAAACTCAACATAGAGAGATGGAAAGGGAGAGAGATAATCCGAGGAACAAAGGCAGACACTCTAACAGAAACTTTATCAGTCACCTCCAGATTGCCAGGATGTTTTTGCACTTTAGGTTCAAAGAAAATACTCGGGGTCTCACAAACCTACTTTATACGAATAACCGATGGGTAGGAGGTTAATGGAGATATTGCTGATGTTATGCGGTTGACTAAAGTACTGCATTTAATATAATATTACACCGTTTTGTTTGATTGGACAAAATTTGTGCTATGATGTATTCCTCACAGACTGCCTGTCATGGTTCTACTGTGCTGCATCTGTTACAGTCCTGCAACATTTTCCAGGTTTCTGTGTCTCAAGGCATAGAATATGATTCGCATGATGAGCCTGCAGCACAGGAGTTGCAAAGACAAGAGGACAAAATTTCCTAAAAGAGCTAAATGGGACCTGATTAATAGCAATAACTATATACAATATATCACATGACAAACAACCACAATATACATGTCACTAAATGGATTGCCATTGTTCTACTCAGTCAGGACCCGTCAGAAATTCCATTTGTGACAACACAAAGGTACAATGCAAGAAAGTGACTAAAACAAGTTGATATTACGTCATTCTTCTCGTAAAGAGGAATTAGAAAGCAATAGGAAATGTCACTGAACTAACACTGAATAGTGGCAAATCACCATCTAAATAGGACTCAGTAGAAATAACTGAGCCAACTGAGCTTTGAAAGAACAGCATGAAACTTTGAAATAAATGTATGCAAAATTGTAGCTCATCAATAATTCAGCAATTGACATAATTTAATAGGACCATGCTAAAATTAAGATGTAGTTCATATTTTGGATTACAGGTGATGTATCGCCGTACAGTAGTATTCACCAACATCTGAAATAACTGCACAAATGTCTCAGGAAAATGTCTCAAAAGCCATTGGCAAAGTCTCAGTTTCACCATCGGTTTAGCTCTCCATCACTGTGAGGCTGCAGCAATCTTGCACAGAATACAAGGCATGTCCCTAACAAAACAGCTGCAGCATCAGCCCTGAGTATTCAAATATTACAAAGCACACCCACATGATGTTAAATATTATTTGAACAAGGAACAGGTACTGCATCACTAACATGATTTTTAATCAGACTTTAATTAGTGAAAAATTGTTCTTATGCCAAACCAACATTGTCAGATACAATTAATGTTTATATTATTCATAGATTATGATAGCCGCACCATCACTTGTGCAGGGCCTCCCGTTGTTCCAGTTGTGTGTTTTGCATTTCTTGTTGGATAAAAACCAAAATCCAAGTCATTTTGGACACTGTCTCCAGCACTAACCCTTTCTCTGTGCCTGCATCTATAATATATCACTGGAGCAGAGGCAAAGTAAAATGGGCACCGAGGTCACAGAAAGCAGATGCACATGTGCATTGAGCCCTAGGCTGTCTGTAATATGGCATCAGGTGTGTTAGTCAAATTATATCAATTAAAGTGAAACAAGACGCAACACTCAGAATGTGTTAGGCTATCACACTGAAGTCCAGACTAGTACCAAACGTGACATATAGCTCCATCTTTGAGTTTGGCTGTTGTAAAAGCCTCTTAAAATGAATCATGTGGAAGAACCTCAATACAAGGGACAAAATCAGAGGCAAAACTACTCTGGAGAAACACTGACTCTTTACCGAAGTCACATCTGTCAGTTTAAGCATGCTGAGGATCTTCACTATAACACCAGAACCTAGCATGGGCAGGTTTAAAAGGAGATAAGTAATCAGCAGTCACCCCCAGTTTGATGACAATTTTGTGCATGTATAGGTATGAAATGAGAACCCAGGGACTCACAGGGCTACTTTGCAGGAGTAAATATGGGGTAGTAGGTAAATGGATATACTGCTGACTTTATATAGTTGAATAAGGGACTGGATTTGCTAGCATAAAATACGTTCTTTTTGGATTGGGCATGATTTTTGGAGTGATATATGCCTCAAAAAAGGCTTGTCATATGGTTGTACTGTGCAGCATCCCTTACAATATGACAATCCTTTATAAATTGCTGTGCAACAAGACAGAATATAATGTGGATGACATGCCTGTATCACAGGAACTACACAGAGAAGATGACCAAGGCTCCTGAAGACTAATGAGCTATATGTCATATGACTACCAGTGATAATATACATGTCACTAAGGGGCACATGCATCAAAGTTAAATTTGCGATTACCAAATAGCGATTATTAAGAATCGCTTTTGGTAATCGCAAGGCCTATGCATGTAGGAATCACCAAACATTTTGCGATTCTGTAACATTAGCTAATAGCGATTTGGAAATTGCGAATCGCTATTAGCTGATGTGACTCCATTCATTCCTATGGACCCACAGGCCCATAGGAATGAATGGCTTTACATTCGCTAATTGCGTTTACCAAATAGCGAATGCAAATCCAAGAGTGCCTGGGGGCCTAAGGCCCCCCTGAAGCACCCCACAAAAAAGGTAAATGTGCACATGTAAAGCACAAAAATGCCCTGAGGGCATGTGTGCGCCACATGGCACTTTGAAAAATGCATTTTTGTGCATTTTTCAAAGCATGCACATATTACCATCAACTTCAAGTTGATGGTAATTAGTGTTTCCTAAATGCACAGTTCGCATTTAGGAAAGGCTACATGCATCAATTTAGGTAATCGCAAAAAATTGTGATTACCTAAATTGCGAATGACAAAACCTACATGCATTGGAAAAGGCCTTTTTCCATTCGCAAACAGGCCGATTCTTGAAGTGGTCACCCCCATTTTATGCTGACTTGTATTGCTGGTTTTTTAGCTTTGTACACTGAGGCACTGCTCTTCAGGCCCCAATGTATTTATTCTGACCCCTAAAACGTGGTAAAATTGGCACATACCCAGTATATATATTTAACTTCATAGTACTGCCATAGTAAATGGGGAAAGAAAATAACCCAGTAGCATAGAAGATTAAGGGGCATATTTACAAGCCCCTATCGCCACCACAATGTCACTTTTAGTAATGTTGTGATGGCGATAGGGGCTTTGCTTTTTTTTACAAGGCTGCATTAAGCCACTTGTTTTTAACACCGCCTTGTATATAAAGCACCATATTTACAAGGGTGGTGTAAATAGGAGGCAGCGCCAAAATTAAGACCAGGGAAAACCTGGTCTTAAACAGGCGAAACGAGGAGAAATACTTTAGTTTTTCCTCATTTTTGCTGTTTCCATGTGTGCTGCCTTGTGCAGCACACATAGAAACAGCAAATTGCCATTGATTGTTTATGTGCATTAAGCAGCACACATAGAAGTTTAAAAACGCCATGAATAATTGTTTATGTGCAGGAAGGGAAACCTTCCTGCACATAAATAATCATTTCCCCCAACGCAGACACCCTTGCACTATGGTGCAAGGGTGCCTGCAGTGGTGATAGGCAGGGGTGTGCCGCATTCTTGTTAATAGGTGCATCCCTGCGTTTTTAGAAGTGAGAAGCGTGGCGTTAGCAATGTTTGCTTAACGCCACGCTTCTCCATTCTGTTGTAAATATACCCCTAAATGTCAACAGTGGACTTCATCACTTATTGTGCCTTCCAGCTGAGTGACAAAGAAAGCATGCCTTAAGGCCTACCTGTGTAGCCTCACTACCACAGCTTTTAAATCTACAGGCATACATTTTTATTAGGAAAGAAAAATTGTACATGCAAGAATTCAGTCTTGCCATGTATCACAGTAACTAGCCCCCATTACCTATTTTCCCTGTAAAGGGTTATACCTGCTGTATGAGAAAATCCAAAGCTCGGAATAAAATCATAAAACTGTTATTTTACCAAAATAAACCAACCATTAATTTTAATGATTATTAAAAATCTATTTTTAAAGTAATATTTTTAATAAATATTTATAAATATTTAAGAAAAGTAACATTTAAAAAGTTAGTGAAGAAAATGATTATCATTTGTGTTATGAAACGCCAGATTTTTTCCCTATCTGTTTTTGCTGGCTGTAGAAGTATGTACACTTTACCCCTGCTAACCAGTTGTAAAGTGCCTGTGCTCCCCCTTTAAACACGGTTGAATTTGCTTAACCTTAATTGGCTTATTCTACTTACCAAAAAGTCCCTAGTATATTGTACAAAATGTACCCATGGCCTATGAGTTGAATGCCAATAGAGGACAGCAGCACCCAGTGTGCCATCCCCTACAGTGGTACCACAAAATTTGCTCCAGGCTTACCATTGTCGTCCAACTAAAGCAGTTTTCAAACTACAATTCGACCTAAACCCTTTTGACAGGTCTCAACCTTCCTTTTAAATAAAATGAAGTAACCCCTAAGTAGGGCTTATAGCGAAGAAGGCAGGGAGCATAATATTTAAATGTAGGACATGAGTAAATTTAATATTGAACATGTCTTTACGGAGACTAGCACCTAAAAGCTATTTTTACTATAGCAATGCTGGCCATTCCATAGAGAAATACTTGGATGCAATATTACATTTAATAATGCTATATTCTGCTGGAAAGCTGCTAGAAATATAATTATTGGACTATGCAATATTTATTAAAAGCTCAATTCGTTGTTGAAGAAAGATTGTTAATAAATATTAAAGAAAGGGTACTTTGAGAAAACTTTCTTCTTCCTGCTTAAAGCCTCTGGAGGCTAAGTTGCATTAGTTTCCTGTTGCAGCCCTCTGACTGCTCACCCTTGACTTAAGTGTGAAAAGCTGACCCCAGGGCAGTGGCAAAGACTTGTGTCTGTGAGTTGGTTTTGCTCCTCCTGCAGGATGTCCATTTTGGCAGGGCCCAAGAACTTAGGGGCATATTATAAAGGAAATGCTGCTTAGCGCGACTTTGCACATCGCCGGCTATGGCTGGATTCAATCGCTGAGATATCGCGTTATTATCAACGCATATCTCCATGGCGATCAAAAATCCAGCGATAGTGGCAAAATACGGGTTTATCGCTGGGAATCCAGCGATACACCGGCAGCGTAAGGGGAATCCTTGTTAATAGGGAGATGTGGATTGAGCCATACAAACCACCTCCCAGGATTGTCTTAGACGTTAATTCCTGGCAATAACCGCGGTTAGCGCGGCTTTTTGTAACGCTACGTGTGTCCTGGGCTGTCTTGTAAATACGGCGAAGGACAGTTAGCGATAATTTCCTTTCAGTTTTGGCAGGGAATGCCTACTTTGCATCTCATTAGAGATGCAATGCGAGGCGTGTTGAATACGGCTGCTAACATGCGCTAATGCATGTTAGCGCCGCATTGGTAATAGGGCGATATTATTATCTCCGCCTTTTGGCTTTTAAAGCCAAAAAAGCGGAGATATGGCCCTTGTTAATATGCCCCTAAATTAACTTCAAAAGGTCCTCCCCTGTCTCAGGCAGATGCCAGGTGACACCTTCCCAAGTCTGATCTTTGTTCCCCATGCCATCCAGGCTCCAATCACAGTGAGGAGGGAGCTGTCACCAGAACTGGTCAGAAATAGCTACAGAGGAGGTGTTGCTCACTTCTGTAGCCACACTTCTGCAGTGGGCACACATACTCTGCCTGCACAAGCGGAAAAGGGTTTTAGCAACCCCTGGAAATATTTACCTCTTTGGTTAAGGACAAGCCACAAGCCATCCACACCCATAAGCTGGTGCCAGTCATAAAAGTGGGATCGCAAGTACTCTCCTCAGAAACATTTATGGCACTGAAGAAGAACAGAAGAAGACTGAAATTAGTATCAGCGACCTGAGAGGAAACCTGAAGGACTAGACCTGTTCCCAGTACAAAGACATAGACCACAAGGTTCATAAGGCTGACCTCCTGTTTAAGCTACAGGGACATAACAATCTACACGAGACTTTTCCTGTAGATGCCCAGGTGACAAGTTCCAATTTGACCTGCCCTAGATATTGCTGCTGGCTTCTGCTGGTGTGAGTCTTAACCCCCAAGTGCTATTCCTGAGGTCACGGGACCCTTGACTGTATCAAAGTTTACTCCTCCTAACATCCTGAAAATCTGAGACTATGAAACGTTTTGGCTCCAAAAACATGCGAAGAATCAGGACAAAACCTCCAAGCTGATCCGACCGAGGTGTGTTGCTGCTGGGCATAGGATTCTGTTTTCCCCCGTTCAGAGCTTTTATGCAGTTGCAATTTCTATTCAGTGAGCCCTCATGGAGAAGATATTTGGCCTCTTGAAACCCTCTTGGGGTACAGCCTGCAGTATTGATCCACTGGAGGAATATGAGCTCCAAAAAAGTGACTAAGGGCCTTATTAAAATGGTGGTGGGACCGCCACCATCAGGCCATCTGTGGTGGTACCACCTGCCATTGGCCCCTGCAGGTTTGCCCACCGCATTAGGATGCGGTGGGTGGAGAGACCATCTGAAGCCCATCCGACGGACTCAAGAAGTCCACCAGACCGTTGGAGGGACAGTGATCCCCATAATAGGGGCGGTGTCTGCTCAGGCACTACCGTAGGGATTACAATGTCCCTTTCCACCTGCCCTTTCATGGAGGTCCACCTGCCATGAAAAGGCAGGCAGAAATTGACTTTGCCGCCTGGCCCTCCACTATGGGGTGCCCCCCTAAACATCCCTGCACTGTGTGGCAGGCATCACATGGTGCCTGTCACAGGGTGCAGGGATGTTTACAAACATGCCTCTTAGCAGTGAGGCTTGTGCGTGCAGGGATGTTGACAAACATGCCTCGTAGCAGTGAGGCTTGTGCTGAAGCCCTTTTTCGGGCCGCTGCACAAGTCTCATTGCTATGAGGCATGTTTCTGATCACCTCCATGGCAGCCGGATCATAATTTGCATGGCGGGACTGCTGACGCCCTGTCGGCCAGCCCCGTTCCGACTGCCATCATAATCAGGCCCAAAGTGTGAACAAAACAATCTTGATGAAGCAAAGGTGCCATAAGTATCTGGTTGGCAAGGGACCTTTCTTGAGCTCAAAATTTTAATTTCTCCCACTCTGTGCTTTCCACCCGAAACCAACAGCTTCATGGCTACATCCCATGGCCTTGCACCGCTGAAAATGTTGGACTTCCCAAGGTAAATTTACGACTGGGTCGAACCTGGTTTCTGTATCTGACTCGCACTTTACACAGTCGGCTTCAAATTGAACCTAGGTCCCAGTTACTGTAACCAATTGACCATAACTGGCGCTTAACACTTTTTGGTGTGATTTAAAAAAAAAAAATCCATAACTCCAGTTCCCTTTACTGGATTTTTTTTGTTTGGGTGTCATTTTATCTATTAAAATGCACTCTACTTTTCTAACTTGGTTTAGGATTTTTCATGTGTTGTGTTTTGACTTTATTACAATTTTTTGCACTGTATAAATATTTTACGCATCACCTCTGCTCTATGCCATTGCTACCAGGGAGTTGAGCGCAGGTTAATTAAGTGACCTTAGTGATTCACCCTAACATACATCGTGGTTATTGCTTAAGGTGGGTCCATACCCCCTTAACTAATACCCAATGATTTATCTCCATGAACCTCCAGTAGGCTTATCATTACTAGCCTGCAAGCATCTTGCCCTTTTATGTAGGCGTAAGGTGTGTGACTCAAGTGTACAGTTATTCAAAAACTGTTTAAAAACTGTTTGTTTTTAAATACCGGTACCCTTGAGCAATGCCACAGGGCCAGCCTGAACCTTTGCATTATATTAACCTGTCTTTCGTCTAAATTCAGTTGCAATACCCTAACAAGATTTGCTTCATACTCAAGATCATTGGTCAAGTGTTGGATTAATCTCATAGTCTCAAAAATACGGAACTATTGAAGAAAAAGGGTTTGTGCTTCTAAGCTTGTGGACTGCGATTGTTTGGACTAATATGAGTTACTTGGGTGTTGGATGTTAGAACTTATTGACCTTACTTTAATGTATGTACTTCGTTATGAGTAAAAATATTTTGTTTGATACTAAATGATTCCATTGCTGGTCCTTTATTATTGTGTTTGTAGTTACGCAAGCTCCAAATGGGTTTTTGGGCTTCCCTTATTCTTTGTGAGTCTGCACACCAGTAATAAAATTCAGCAAAAGACTAGGTGACCATGCAGAAGAGGCATTTTCTCACACAGGCCCTTCCTAGCTAAAAAGCCAAAAGGCAGCTGCCATTCCCTTGGAAGTTCTTATTGTTTTAAGATGTTAAAAAGCCCTCAACATTGGCAGAGTCAGTTCCAGACTCACTTCCTACTGCCTGAGGGGAATGGGACTACCTCAACAGTTTTGCACCTGCTCTCCAGTTCTGCCATTAACAGTACTGCCACTCTATCGAGCTCAGTCACAGCCACTATCCTTGTCCATGAGGAACCTACCCAGTCTCCAGACCCTACCTGGGATTGAGCTAACCCTAGCCTACCCACAGATGCCTCCCAGGCAGTGAATTAGACCATCATGGCCAATAAGATGATGTGGCTCAATCTGCCTCCTATGTCAGGAAGGATTCTGTTCCCAACTGAGGGACTACCAATCAACAGAAGTCACTGATAACTGTCAGCATCAGGAAGCAGGTCCCTAGTCATCCACTGACACAAGGAATCATACACCTGCTCCTGATTTTGCTTTATCATATTAGGCTACTCAGGATCATGGGCTACAACCTCAGGTAACAGACATCATCCTTCTACTCTCTCTTCTACCATCTCAGAGGGCCTGATTTAGATTTCGGTGTATGGGTTACTCTGATATCCTGTCCGCCAAAAATATAAATCCCATAGAGTATTATGGGATTTATATTTCGGTGGATGGGATATCCATCAACGTTTGCTAAAATCTAAATCAGGCCCAGAGTCTGTATACTCAGATCGAGTCTCTGCCTGATGGTACAAGATTTCTAGGGTGGACTTGCAGGGCCATAATTATCATTATTTCACACAACACAATGCAGCAAGACACCTGTGTGAAAGGGAGATGGCAGGAATGTACCATATCTATCAAGATATGGAAGATTGGCACATTCCGGCTCTCTATCGGCGCTGGTGCACAAACTGCTGCCTATTGCCAACGCAGGCACCCTTGCACCATGCTGCAGGGGTACCTAAATTACAGGCAGGATTGTTTTTGTGCAGGAAGGGAAATGTTCCTGAACAAAAACTATCCTCTAAGACTTTTTCCTCTTTCTAAGTGTGCTGCAGAATGCAGCACACATAGAAAGAAGAAAAAATGAGAAGAAGCAAAGAAAATTCTCCTTGTTGCGCCTCCCCTGGGAAGGAGTAGCATTCTGATGCATTCTCAGGTCTGCCAGTATTGGTAAGTCTGGAAATGCTTCAGAATCCCTGGATGGATGCATGGGAACACCCATGCTCCACCCATGCAATGCTTCCCTGTGCAGAGTAATGCAAGTCAGCGACTTGTGCTGCTTTGCATTACTACTGATTTACCAAGCTGTGCAAGGCCACGCAAGGTGGCCTTGTATGCCTTAGTTAATCTCATTATAGGTTTTGCGTCATCCTGCTCCCCCTTACATGGTGCAAGTTTAACGCAAAACCCTTGATAAACAAGCCACAGTCTCCCTCAAGTGTTACACCCTCTGCAAGTGACTTGTGGGAATGAGTCTGGCCCATATCCCCTGTCTCCTGTCACTGTGACAGAGCGGGCAGCAACTACAGGTCAGAAGTGCACTTTCAAAGGCCAGTATTGGGATCCTCTCCTGTAACAGCTGGTACACTCCTAACCGATTGCTCCGTTCAGCAAATGCCTTGCTGATGCTTACCCCCAGAATCAGAAGGTCCAACTGGGGGGGAAGGAGTTTCAGTCACAATACCATAAAGGAATGGAATGCTCTCCCGATCCCTCTTAAGAAGTCCTCCACCTTGCTGGAGTTTAGGAAATTGCTTAAAACATGGCTTTTTAGAAACTAGCTGCTCTGACGACAGATTTGGAGTCCGCAAGCGCCTAGACACCCCTGGGTAGTAGTGCACGCTATAAATTGCCATAACATAACATAACATAACATCAGGTATCCCCTGGCCCTCTGGGTTCCCCACTGTGGATGGAATCTACCTCGCCCCCCTTATTCTTCTTCAGGGCCACTATACCCTACACTTAGGGACAGTACACCTAGAATCTGCTTAAATGTAGGTAGTGCTGTCCCCAGAAACGTTTGCACCATTGATTAAGTAAGAGCCATGAGTCACCCACAGCCACCAGCTAGTGGCAGGCATAAATGTTGCACCCCAAGGTACCTCCTCAGAACACTTACTGGACAAGTAGAAGTTCAGAAAAAGAACAGACCTGCTGTCTGTGACCTGGGAGGAACCTCAAAGACTGGACCTGCTCTCTCTTATACTCAGGACAAAGAAGTAGATGGCAATGGTCAGTTGACTGATCTCCTGTCTGGCTTAAAAGGACACCTCAAGCGGTACAATGCCTTTTCCTTGAAGGCCCTGCTGGCCAATGGCAACTGGACATGCACAGGATCCTGCTATTTTCCTCTGCCTGACATCCTTTGAGTGTCTAAGGGACTCCCGTGAGGACCTGGGGGCCTTAAAAGTGTACATCTGTGGTTGTTTGGGAACCAGAAGAACGTTTCTGGAACTATTGAAAACATTTCTTCCAGAGCTTCAGCGGAACCTGCCAGAAAAAGTAAAAGATCGGCAGTTCCACAATGTCAGATTCAACTTTAACTTGGTAACGCTCAAGGCTTCCAGCAGCTCAAAAACATGACATTCTGTGTTGGGACTTTGACAATCTTCAGAGGAAATCTCCAAAGCTCCAACAGAACCAACCTATTTCAAGTATTTAGTCTTCAGTTCCTCAATAAAAGCTGCAATTTAGCAGCAGATTGCTCAGGGAGGATTTTTCTTCTCAACAAGTGACAAAGTCCTTTCCTTCATTGGAACTTAGAAGAAATGTCAGCACCTTTCCTCAAAAAAGTGACCATGTCCCTTTCTGAAGCAGGACTTTTTGGCTAACAGACTTTTCACCAGGAAAAATTCACTAGCTGCATCCGACCAGGACTCAATCGCAGTCAACCTCAAGTTGTGCCTAGGTCCTGGTTTACCACTTCATAAAGACTACCATTGTAACCCACTTCTCAAAGATTACCATTGGAACTTTGTGCTCTTTAGTGCTATTTCTAATTAAAATGTTCAAAAACTAATATTTCTGGTTTCCCTTATAGAATTATTCTGGCTTTAGTGTCATTTTGTGTAGCAAAACGTTCTTTATTTTTATAAACTAGAGTAGGATTTTTATTGTGCTGTTTCTTTGACTTTTTGACTATTTTAGCACTTATTAATTCTTTACACTTTTTCCAATGTCTGCTCTGTGCCATAGCTACCAGGGGTTGAGCTCAGGTTTAAGTTACGGAAACCTTTTACTGGACCGTATAGGTTAGTAACTTATTACTTGTGATGGACTACCATCTACATCAATTAATAATTCACTGTCTTATATTGGTGTTCAGCGGTGGGATCTAGAACCTGTATTTAGTAGTACCACTCAATTTTAAAAGTGAAACAAAAAATCCCTATATTTCATTAATAGCAATAATTGATGTTTAGATGAGGTCTTTGACTTGGTCATTTTTTATTTTTCTAAATTATTTTTTAGTCTAATTTGTGCACCTTAAGTCTGTGTGAAGACCGTGGTGGGGGATCTGGCTGCCCTGGCTAATCATAGTGTGGTGATCAAGGCCATGTGCTAAGCAAGGAAGATGAAGCTAAACCTGAATGCCAGGAAGGTGAATTACAAGAAATCCCTCAACTCTGTGAGGATGCCTGACAAGCACAGATCATCTCTAAGGATGTGATGGATGACGAAACAGTGTTTGGGGGCAGTGCCTCCCACAGAGGAACATCACCTGTGTTGTCCTGGATGGAAGCAGTGTGTTCTCTCACAGCATGTCCCATCACAGCTCGAAGCTCACCAGCTGGAGTTAGAAGACAGGAAAGCTGAAAGATAATGGAGGCTACCATTGGCTTCCCTGGACCTAGACCAAGGAAAGCAGCTTGTGCACTGGAGGAGAAAAGGTGACTCTAGAAGAGAAGAATCTGATTCCGAAAGAGAAGAGAGCATGGTTGAGGCCAAGTCCCATGAATATGGTGGCAGTGATAGAGAGGTGGCCACTGGGGGGCACACACCCCTCACATCCCAAAAGATGTTGTACCTACCTTTGTGGTAGGGGAAACATAGATAAATGGTTCACATCCTGCAAAAGAGCATAAAGAATGTGCAGGGTGGATAAGCAGCACTGGGGAGCACTGTTTTGGGATTTTGTACCTACACTGGGGAGAGATGCAAACCTAAACATAAGGGATGAAGTAGCTGAGTGATAACCTACATAAGGGAAGCCCTATTGCACAAGTTTGGTCTCACACCTGAGGGGTACCAGAAGAATTTCCTGGATGCAAGCACCAGGCACATCAAAAATGGTTTGATTTTATATATATCTCATTAAAAGCCATAAAGGGCTGGGTGAAGTCAATGAAGTGAGTACCTATAATGGTCTATATAGTTTATAAAGAAACGAACAGGGAAAACCTGGTCTTAAACAGGTGAAATGAGGAGAAATGCTTTATAGTTCCTCGTTTTTGCTGTTTCCGTGTGCGCTGCCTTGTGCAGCACACGTAGAAACAGCAAATTGCCTATGATTGTTTATGTGCAGGAAGGTCCCCCTTTCTGCACATAAACAATAATTTTAAAAAAATGCTGTTTTGCAACTTCTATGTGTGCTGCATTAAGCAGCACACATAGAAGTTACAAAATGGCATTTAAAGATTGTTTATGTGCAGGAAGGGGGACTTTCCTGCACATAAACAATCTTCCCCAATGCAGACACCCTTGCACTATGGTGCAAGGGTGCCTGCGTTGATGCTAGGCAGCTGAACTCAGCGCCAGTGCTAGGGGAAACACAGGGGTATGCCGCATTATTTTGAATATGGCACATACCTTTATTTTCAGAAAGGAGAAGCGTGGCTTCTCCATTCTGCTGTAAATATGCCCCTTAGGGGCTCATTAAGATGTTGGGTGGAATAACTCTGCCCACGACGTCACAGTCATGGGAGCAACCGACACCCATTCGGCAGTCCTGACCGCCCCATTAGGATGCGACCGAACACTGTCCGGTCACATTCCTATGTTTTACTATGGGAGCATGCATTACAGTCGTAAGGTGCCTGCCACAAGGTGGAGAGATCAACAAAGGGGTACCATAGGTGCCCCCTCAGCCTCCAACCAGAGGCCGTGCACCAAAGAGGGCCCTGCTGGGGTTCCCCAAAGACGCTTTCCGGCATGGTTTCCATGCCAGACAGACCGGCATGGAAACCATGTTGGAAACCGTCATTGCAATCTCAAGGGTAGAAAGGCCCACCCTTGAGATTACTTGCGGCATTCTGACTGGCAGACGGGCTCTCCGAGCCTGTCAGAAGCCAGCCAGAATGATCAGTCGGATTCCTTTCCGACCGCCTCCATTGTAATGAGGCGGTCGGAAAGGAATCCGACTGGCACATTTTGATGCAGTTCGGAAGGCTCCAACCGATGGTCGGAGCCTTCCGAATCGCATTGTATTCGGTCCCTAATTATTAAAATCGGACTGGTTCTCCAGTCGCTATTCTCTATGCCTTTTTTCCTTCAGGTTCCAGAGTAAGCTTTTCTAAGTTGTTTTTTTCATTTGAGCCACTTTTGAATTCTGTCTTAATGATGGCCCCAGTTAAATAGACTTTTAGTGCCTGAAACATCAACAATCCCTTGTTACAATACGGACTACATAATTTTCAATATTGTAAAAAAAAAAATATAGGAACCATTGTTTGACTCACATGGAGCAACTGCACATGTCATTATATGACTAAATTGAGCTTTTTCTCTTTAATTACGTTTTTACCTACTTTTTAGATATACTAATTTTCCACTTTGTTTATCATTATTTTGATTGTATCATATGATAACACCAAAGCACTACACTGTTTAAATATTTAAATATTGCTCCTTGAATTCTGATATATTGCAATTGCTGCAAATTTTCAGATGTTTCTTTTTATTTTCTTTATGGGCTTACCAAAGCAAAATTGGACAACTAATTGTTTGTTTGTTGTGTTCTACAAGTTTGTGATTGTTACCCTGCCGAGTGAATCACATTATAGGTGGCAAGGTCATGACATGCCTGTAGGCATATATATTAATGTGATCTGAACAATGAGAATTCTTTAAACATAATTCGGTTGTGAGATGCCAATATATTTCTATTCTTTGAATCCCTGCAACTGGGCCATCCCAGGCAACAATGTTTCTTTCCAAAGCATTACCTCATGTGTCAACTTACAGGCTCACTCTAGCAACTTGTGAGTTTGATTCTAACAGGCCACCACCAGACTAATTACGGGGGGGCTGGGTCACCATGCTGAAGGCCACCGTAAACCGTTGGAAAGTATCAAAGCTGCTGTTAGAATGCAGGATCATCCCTACGTCTGAATATCTATTCATTGATGACCAGTAGTTGAGATGCCAAGAAGTAGAGACAGATGTTGGGTATAGGGTGTGCAGCAGGGGCAATCACCTCAGGACTACCTGGCTCAGCCATCTGCCTCAGGTACGCCATCAGATCTGTTTCGATAGGCTGCTACATCAATTCGGACCATTAGACAGCTTGAGGTGCCAGACTGATGCAGCATTGGGTTGGATAAATTAGAGGCCAAAAGAGGTCAGGGTTAAATGGCATCCACTATGTTGCTAAGTTTGGCCATGCCCCTATGTGTGACCTTTCAAATTCCTTACCTTGTGGTTGATTCTTTACATTACACTTTATCATGGATAGAAAGAAGTTATGCCTTTGTACATTTCTGAAATGGGCAATGTTGCAATACAAAAGCTACATCTGTAACTGTTTTGAAGTGGAGTATGTACATTCATTATCTTTTACTTTTCTATGAGTATTATCCTGTAAACATCTGTAACATCTTGATAAATAATAAACAGGATTTTTAGGGATAGTACTTTATTTTATTTTATTTGAAAATGATGCTCAATGTATTCATTATTTATATTGTCTCATAAGCCCCTCCACTAACATCCATCAACCACAGTAAAGAAAGTAGGGAATTCCTGAGTCACCTATTAAAAACTGACATCTGATCCATCAAGACTGACTGCATAGGGGTGCCCTGATTAGAACCCTAGGAAGGAAGCTAAAAAAAAACTATGGCATGTCACATCCTCAGGCACGCCTGCATTTTTAGACAATTGCCTGTTCCATTCTCAGATGTTTTAGAGAAAATCTTTACTTCAAAGCAACTAATTAGGAGATGGGAGTTTTTCCAATGTGACAAGTAATTGGAGTGATTATCCCTTTAAGAATTGCAAGATCCACAATAAGAGTGGGGATCTGTATTCTTTCACCCAAAGATATTTCGTACTTAAAAGCCGGCAAAATCAATGTGCGAAACTCTTGTGAGGAATGAGGAATTGCTAGGGTAATTTGGTGAAGTATTCCTTATTTCTCAATCACTACTCATGTATAAGTAGGCCTTCAAGTTAAAACTCTTAAAGCAGTGGGTGTTCAGCCCCTGGAGTTAACAGTTTCTTCGAAATTGTTAACTGGAGTGGGTAAGGTGGGCAGAATTATCCAGCCAAATTGTGGGGCATATTATCAAGAAACGGCGTTAAAATTATCGCCGCTTTAGCGGCAGAAAACTGCAGCTAAAGCGGTGATAATGGGCTTGATAATATGCCCTTGAGAATTCCAATAGAAGCCCATGTTCTGGTGTCAACATGGGCTTCTATTGGAATTGCCATCAGCACCAATATGGGAAACGGTACAGGGACTTGCATGGCCCAAGAAGCCTTGCAGTCTGCGCCTTCTGATGTCCTACACAATGCCGGCAGATGCTATGTAGAAATATTTGTGAGCGGTCCTAATATGGTGCCAGGGGCTGAAAATGGCCTGATTCTCAGAATTTGGCTGTTTGCGACTGCAATAATGCTTTTTTAAATGTACAAACACCAAATTGATATTCAGTAACTTGTTACTGAATCACCCTTTGTGTTTGCGACCCAATTCTGATTCAGTATTTGGAAGGGGCATATTTAGGACATCCCTTTCAAATACTGAATAGAAGTGGTTTGTATTAATGTTTTGTAACTGAAATGCGGCGACAAAACATGAATATTTTCCCAATACCCGAAAAAGGGGGTTGCTATCCGTTTGCAAACAGGAATTTTGCAGGGTAACCTTTAATAAATGTAAAAAAAAATGTGTTAAGAGCAGACAGTTGTCCCATGGACCACAACCCACTATTCTTAAAAAATGAATGTTAAAAGTTTCATTTTTTATTAATGCATCTCATTTTCCTTTAAGGTAAATGAGCTGCATTTCAACAAAAAATGAAAGATTGCTTTAATTAAAAGCAATCACAGACATAGGGGCCGATTCCGATCTCGGCCGGTAGGGCTCCGAATCGGATTCGGATTTACCGGATCCGATTCGGAGCCCTGTTTCCCGACTGAATCGTACGCGGGTCCGGCCGAGCGAGTACGATGCAGGCACCCGCGAAAACTCCGACCGACTCGAACGCGGCTTCAACACGCTCCGACCGACTTGCATGGACACGACTCGCACCGCGCTATGGAGACGTTTCCCGGCCGGGTAAGTACGATGCGCGCCGCGAGCGAGTCCGATCGACTCGCGCCGTCCGGCTCGAAAAAGCTGTCGGAGCCGGACTTTGGGGGTCCGCGTCGGACCCCCTGTATGCGTAGGCGCGCAAGTCGCACACAGGGGGACCCATGGGTCCCCCTACCTGTGCGTGTATGGCGCGAATCGCTTCGCCGCGTACACGCTGTAGGGGCGCCCTTGTCCACCTCGCACCCATTGAGTCAATGGGAGCCCGCGTACGCGTTGTACGACAGGCTCCCATTGACTTCAATGGGAGTCCGACCGACTCGAGTCCAATGGCATGCGTGCGCATCGTACTCGATCGGTCGGACTGCCCGAGTCCGATTCGGACGGAAATCTCTCCGGGTCCGGCTCGGTCGGAGAGATTTCCGGCCCGAATCGGAATCGGCCCCATAGTCGTCTGCTGACCCCAGTATGTCACCATCCCTGTTATAGCTAATGTGATCCCTAATTTGTCACAAACTGCAACCTACTTCAATAATATTCATCAGACAAGTCAATGTGTGACTCACTAGGATTCATTATTTAAAAAATAAACGATTCATACAATAGGAATACAATCTACTAATTGCGATTCAGAGAAAATCGCAAGTAGGAAATCACTGTTCCTAATGTTAATACATTTGACCCTTGATTCCCTCCGAGGCTGGGAAGGACAGGGAGCAGCAAAGACATTTTAATGCATTATATATTCCATAATGAGGTTAGGAATCATGCCTATCTTTCATGATGTTAAAAATGAGGTCTGTGATCATGTTTCAAAAGTAGCCCCAGAACAGCAAGTAGTCTTATCCTAAATGCTTTATTACAGCAGGACAAACGGGCATCAGCTCGATAAGGTATATGGCCTACCACGGGAAAAGTGGAACTACATAAGTGCTCTTTTCTATAAAGCAAGGACTGATCAAAATAGGTATTCACAAAAGAGACACCCAAATGATAGCTCCACAGTGAGGTTTTTACTCCAAATCCCCATCCCAAAACATAAACACCCAGAATTTACTACAGCAATTTCTAAAATATAGTAAGACAATGCAACCAGTCCTTAATTTAAGCCGGTGGCTGCAGGTGGGGCCAACCAGAGCTCATTTGTGGAGACCAGTGCTTATTTTTCCTCTTCAGACTTACAGCCTGAGTAAGAAATAGAAACACACAAAAGGGGGAAAGAAAGAGGATGAAAAAGATGAAAAATTACTGATCAAGGGAGATAGGAAGGATTACAAGGAGCCTGCAAGAGTGAGAGAAAGGGACAGGAGTTGTCTGGTGGTGTATAAATTAAAAGAGGCATGAAGTAGAATCACAAATACACAGCTCTGGTATTTGGCACCCATGATATTCAAAGGACTTACTGTGGGGTTTTGGCCCAAAGTCTGGATCTCAGCACTATCGTTTTACAAATTACGCACTGAATACCACAATCCCAAACATTCTACTCTTCTTGTATTGGAAATTCACTGTTTTGTATCTGTATAGGTGGTGTAAGTTGGTTCATGAGATGTCCAAATATAGTTGATGACCAAAATTTCCACAAATTTTGCATCAAAATCGAAGCTGTATATAGCCATCTTGATAAGATAAATAATCGGGAAATCTTCCCCATTTCCATGATATATCATTGTGGAAAATGTATCCGTGAAAAAGTAGTCAGTACATTGTGAGGCTGATGGGATGTGGAGTTAAATACCACAGATTCTGGCAAGATTATTAATGCTGTTGAAACTTACTGTGTACATGCTAAACAAAAGGTGAGCCAGTGGTAATTGCTCCTTTCCCCAGCACTACAAAAATGATTTGTGCTAATTGAGAGATTTAGTACTAGAAAATGCAGAGTTAAATAAAATCTGTAACCTTTTAACTTGAATCTTCAATCAACAGTCACAAAGTTTTCAAGTATTTTGCTCAGCTAATTTCAACAGTGGTAGCCAAAAAATGTAGGGGCATATTTATCAATCTTTCGCAAAGATGAACGCAGCATGCCACCTTGCTGTGCTGCACTACGTGAAAGGGAAAGAGCAGGTATTCTGGCCTTTCTTAGCTTTGGTGCACTTTTGGCTGCCTAGCACAAATGCAGGCACCTTTGCGTCATGTTTAAGGGTGCCTGTGTTGTAAGTTTTTGTGCAGGAAGTAATGCCTTCCTGCACAAAACACTCCTTAGAGGCATGTTCATCTTTCTGCCTTTGCTGCAGAATGCAACATATGTAGAAAGAGGAAAACACAAGGTGAAAAAAAGATATTTCCTCTTGTTATATCTCCCCTGGGCAGGTGTAGCATTTTGAAGCTTTCCCAGGTCTAGCACTAATGGTAAATCTGGCAATGCACTGAAACCCATGGGTGGATAGGTAGGAACACCCACTCTCCACCCATGGAATGCCTCCCTGGGACAGAGTAAAGCAAGGTAGAAATTTGCTCTGCCTTGCATTAGTCTAGATTTATCGAGCCATGCAGGGTTCCACAAGGTGGCCTTGCTTGCCTTGATAAATCTCACTTAGATTTTGCATCACCCTTGTGCCCCCTTGCATGGTGCAAGGTGAAGCAAAACCTGGAAAAATATGGGTTGTAATACTTAAGAGCAAACTCCCCTCAACATTCACTGAACCAGAAAAGATGTTTGTGTACCCTTGCAAAAGGTATCTTCTCACATAGAATTTCCGTAAGTGAGCTGGAATTGCACTTACAGACAAAATATCCACACTCAACATCCCATTATGCAGAAATAATTGAAAATGTAATTATTCTTGCATATGTCATCAGTTTCCAATAGGACACAGGGAATTGGATTTCTAATAAAGCTGCACATGTATTCCATCTCTTCTAATGGACATGGCAAAAGGTGTCAAAATGCCCTTGCACTTTTGCTTCAATGATTACAAACTGGCATTTGACCACGCTGGCTGGATGCTTGAAAGCATCTCTCTAGGAAAATCCCAACTACTCATGGCTTGAAGCAGGGGTGCGTCCTCGCACTGACCCTTTTTAATCTCTTTTTGGCGGACCTGACAGAGCAGTTGCAATCCTGCAACGACCATGCCCCAAAATTAGGGGGCATGGCAATCTCCAACGTTCTCTACGCCGATGACGTGGTCTTGGTCAGCTACACTCACGTGGGGTTGCAGCGGCTGCTCAGTGTCACGAGGACCTATTCTGTGGCCAACGTCCTGACCATTAACCTTGAGAAAACCAAGACCATGACCTATAAAAAACAAAGTTCGACATGATTCTGGGGAGGTACCTGGATTGAAAATACAGAAGAGTATAAGTATTTAGGGGTCATCATTGAAAAAAGGCTCCTACTTTGCCCAGAAAGAAGTGATCAAAAGGAAAGATGTGGCTCTTGCTGTAACACTTAAAAATCTCAAAAGGAAATTGGCAGGGCCGTTATTGGCACCCCTCTTCAAGGAGTACAAGCCAAACCTATAAGAAGGATTTCATACATGAGCGAACTACTATGAGGCCGATATGCTAGATGTATAGAATCATCTTTTCTTTTCCAAGCTTTAGCTCCCTGGCAAAGATTCAGCTAGAGTTTGGCCTGTTGTAACAGACCCAGGCCAGGTGGGATGCCTACCTAATTTGCTGGAACAAAATCAGGAACGTCGAGCCCGACACACTGAATTACCTGCTATGGAAGGAGCTAAAGGATCACAACTTGTCACCGGCAAGGGCCTACCTTCAGGAATCACTAACAACCACTGGGCTTATGCAGCTTTGGGAAATATCTACTAGCCATCAGGTCTTCAAGAAGCTAATCTGCTTTCTTGCTAAAGATATGGCTTCATTGATATTTAGAGCCCACTCGCGCCACAGAAGAAAAATATAGGAAAGGGGAACAAAAGAAAAATATAGGAGAGGGAACATGGTGGCCAGCTAGCAGAGATGGTCGAGAGCTCCACTCCGGGGGTTCCAGGAGAGTCCAGGAGAGTGCGGCGAGATTGCGGTGATGAATGATGGTGGCAATTAGCAACTAAGGCTTACCTACTGTTCCAGAGAGTGAAGAGCGAGCCAGATCAAGAGTGACTGGGAAGAAGTGGGGGCGGAGTGCCTTCTGGTTTCGAGAAGCCGATGTGCCGATGTGCGGGCGCTCCGGCCTCCACTGGTTTACGGCGGCGAGCGAGCTCCACAGTTTCAGAACAGCTCAGCGTGCCCTTCCCCGACATGGAAGTGGTCTGGGGGGTGCAAGTGTCAGAGTCAGCACTAGCAGCGCTGACTTAGGAAGGGGCAGCAGCTGCAGCCTGTGTAACATGAGTTCTGTAAGAGGAGCAGCACGGCAACAGCAGAAGAAGGGAAAAAAGGGTTATTTTGTTATTTCCCAGCTGAGTCCACCGAGCAGGGGGAGGAGAGAATGCCAAAATTACATAGCAAACCCTGATCACATGGAACCAGTGAATCTCCGTTTTGGATGGTAAGGTGGTTGAAGGGGGGGAGGCATTCACAATAGGAGTACAAAGAGAGCTGGATGTGGCAGAGTGGGCAGTGAAGGAGCAAGATTTGGGGAAAAGATATAAGCTTAGATTGTGCTCCTTCCTATCAAAAGATTCAGAGATTGGCCCTATTAGAGTTAAGGGCAAGCTGCCATAAGAGTCCACTCAGCGTAAAGTCAAGAGACCTCTTAATAGAATACCTCAAAAGAAAGACATTGCTCTAAAGGAGAAAAGAAATAAGACTGCCTCAAAAGGTCCTAGAGTAACTCCCCCACTGATATCTTATTTTAAAGTAAACACCATGTCTAATATGGAAACTCCAGGAGCAGTACAGAAAGCGATGTCTCAGGAGAAGGATAAACCAAGGGAAGTGGATAATCTCGTAATTCACCCAGATATACTAGCAATTAGGTAGGGGGCATTGTAGAGAGCACGGCAGTGGTGTATGTGGAACACAAATACTGTCAGCCACTAGATCAATCTCAGGGAAGATCAGGCAGTGACACGTCAGGTTTGGAGATGGTCCAGGGTATGATAAGTCAACTCTCAACAGAGATTAAAGAACAATTCTCAACAGCAGAAGCTAATCAGAGAGAGATATAGGACATGTGTCAGAATCTAGAGGAGAAGATGTCGATCCTTACACAACGCACATAAGCCCTAGAAGATAAAGTTCAGGAGCTGGGGTTAAGTGTGAGTAATAACACCCGAGAGGTAGGAAGGTTAAAACAAAGGGAGAAGGATCTAGCAGAGAAATTAGAGAGGTTGGAGAAGAATGCTAGAAGAAATAACATTAGGATCCTGGAGGTTAATGAAGGGGTGGAGGGGACTGATATTAAGTCATTCGTGGGAGACCTTCTGACTAAAACTTCCCTCATGTGGTTTATGATGTGAAGTTAGATCCTGAGATTCAGAGAGTGCACCAAGATCCCTTTAAACTGAATCCCGGGCGGAAGAAGCCCAGGAAAATCTTAATTAACTTTCAGTCTTATACAAATAAAGAAAATATCCTGGGAGCAGCATTAAATGAGAAATCACTCCAAGTCCAGGATCTTACTTTTAAAATCAGGTCACACATTTCCCGCACCACCGAGGACAGACGGTGGGAGTTGGGTAAGCGAATGGAGCCCCTCAGGAAAATGGGGGCACAAGTGCAGTTAAGGTTCCCAGCAATTTCAAAAGTTTTGTGGGCCAATAAAATGCATAACTACCATGCCCTTGAGGACGTGAATAGTTTTATAGCCCAGAATGCTGTAAGGGAGAAGTAGCACATCACGTAACGAGAAGTTATGAGTCAGTTATTACTGGACTATCAGCACTGGAATCATGGGTGGTAGCACAAACTGGCATAGTATACCAAGAGGAAGAAGTGGGAGGGTTCCCGGGGAAGGGTGGCACATGTGGTAGGGAGCATAGGGAGAAAAAGAAAAAAAAATTGTCCTCATATAGGTTACATTGGGTCACGGGTCATTGGGTCATTGGGAGGTGTTTGATAATGAGTAATGGTGGGGGAAGAGTTTTTGCGGGGTGAGCTACTCGATATTTTGAGCTGGAATGTGAATGGTTTAAGAGTCAAAAGAAGACAACATTGGTCCTTCAATATTTGAAAGAAAGCCCTTCTAAAGTTATTATGCTACAGGTGATTTATTTATTACGATCTGAAAGTATAAGGCTCTTTACAAAACAAAGGTGGGTAGAGAAAGTTGTAGTTACTGATCAGCAACACTGTACAAAGGAGTTGCAATAATGATGAAATTAAACTCTGGGCTAGAGCTACGGAGGTATAAGGCGGATGAAGGAGGGCACTGGCTAATTGCAGAGGTTAAAGCTGGGTAGACTCTGTATACCTTAGCCAGTTATTAAGGCCCGAATGTGGATGATGTCACAGCATTGAACAATTTATTTTCTAGCTTGCTAGACTTTGAGACCCCATTGATTCTGGGAGGCAATTTTAATGTGTTATTAAATAATACCTTAGATAGGTCATCAGTCTGCACTCAAATTAATTCATCAAGAATCAGGGCTTATTTTTGATCAATGTTAGACAATTTGAATCTCTGTGATGTGTGGCATAAAGTAAAAGGCAAGACCAGAAACTACTCCTTTTACAGTAAAAAGAATGGTCACTATTCTAGGAAAGATTAATTTTTTTTGGAGCTACCGAAGCAGAAAGAGTTATCGATATTGAATATCAACCTATCCATATTTCGGACCATGCTGCCATATGCTTAAAGTTAAAATTACTCTCACGCCCTGTATTAAGAAGATGGACATTAAATAAAATGCTACTTCTGCCACCAGGATTTATAAATCTGATAGAGGATGAGCAACTGACTTCTTCAGGTGGAATCTAGCCTCTGCCCCTATTTATGTGTTGTGGGATGCTTTTAATGCCTGGCTAAGGTGAGCTCTAAGGAGCTCCTCTGTGGCCTGGATAAGGGAAGAAAAAAAGCAAATCTCTCTGCTGGAAGAGAACTTAGCCGTGTCCGAAGCTGATTTGAAGTCAGGGCATTGCCAGGGAAATACAAGAAATAGCCTAGAGGAAAAAGTTGAAGACCTACAACTTCAGTTTAAATTTAAGCTGGAGGAGAAACTGCAACAGCAATGGGATGTAAGCAAGTTGAGGGAGTATGAGCAGGGGGAGAAATGTGGAAAATTGCTGCCCATGAAAACTAGGATGGGAAGGTCTCACAACTATATAAGGAGAATAAAGGTAGATAAAGAGGACAGAGTGGTGGAGGATGTAGAAAGGATAGAGCAAGCATTCTTTAAATTCTTCCAGGACTTATATTTAGAAGACCTTGAGGTGCCTGAGGTTGAGTTAGCCCTCTGGCTCTTAGGGAAACAATTTGCAAAACTGAACTGGGAGGACCAGCAGTATTTAAATCAGGAAATAATGGGGAATGCAATACTCACAGCAGTTAAAAAGCTTAAAAAGGGGAAAGCAGCGGGGCCAGATGCGACCTCAAATAAAGTTTATATAAGGCTCTCCGAGGTAGCAATCCCCGTCTGGCTAGAACTATTTAATGACGTGCTAGGTAGAGACTTTCCTAAGCCAGAGTCCTGGAATGAGGCTGGTATTTTGCTTATCTAGAAACCAGGTAAGGACCCCACGCAATGTCAATCATATCTGCCAAAATCGTTGCTGAATTGCGACTATAAAAATTTTACTAGCATATTGGTATCCCATTTAAGAAAGACAGACGGGGTCCTAATTAATGAAGAACAAAAGGGCTTCCTTCCAGGAAGACAGATGAGGAAACTCACACACACCCTGATAGGATCAATAGATCTTGCTTCTACCCAGGGAGCCCTCCTAGCAATACTAACCCTTGACGCCGCAAAGGCTTTTGACCATGTGAATTGGAAATACCTGAAAGGCATATTAAAGGCATTTGGCATTGGCGGGGTGTTCTGGAGTGCCCTGGGCAAGATATGCTGTGGACAGATGCCGACACTTGCCGCATTTACTATTTGCTTGGATCTCATTTCTGAACAACTTTTCTTGGTTCACCACTGTCAAGTAAGGATACGAGGCACAGCTCAACCTTCATTAGCATATACAACTGGCGCCCCGGTGGGGACACCTTTCCTGCATGATGTTGGGACCCATTGTACAGATTTAGCAGTTCCGGTTCCCGTTTTACAAGACGACTAGACGTGTCCAACCGCCAGCCTTATAAATTTAACGTATCTTCGATGCAGATGGTTGGTATACAGTTTTTTGTGGTTTTTATTATGATGATACTTCAGGATATTTCCTTCTCCTGATCAAGCCTTTATGCCGAATCTAGGACGAAGGCTATCTGCACTATATTGTAATTGAGCCCCCTACACCACATATCCTTTGGAATGTGCATGATATACAGATTGCTGGTTGCCACTGAATCAATTATGACTTCTGCGCCCTGATGAAGGAATTGCTTATGTACTCCCCATTTCCGAAACGCACGTCGGCGCTTTTCCTTGTTAGTTTATCTGTATATCCAACTCATTGCATAATCACTGTATTGTAGTTTGGTATCAATGTATTTGTTGTTGTTTATAATTGTCTAGCAGTTTTGATTTTTTTGTCTTGATATTTGTTTTGTATTTATCTTATTGATTGTTACATTATGTCCTGTGATGGATTTTTATGTTAAGTGGGCTCTTTTCAAGTGATGTGTTAATATTTATATTAATGTATTTGTTTGTTATGTTTATATGTGATACTGAAAACGAATTTATAAAAATGATGTATAAAAAGAATGTGTATTTTTTATAATAACATTTTCAAATTACATGTTTGTGGGACAACTATATGTTTATTCTGGATGTATTACCGGATATTTAAATATCAAGGGGGAAAATTTTGTTGTTTCAATTGTTGTATTTTCCCTGCTCTCTTCTTCCTACATTGGGATTTTCAAGGACCCTCTATTGTTTTTTGGGGGGGGAAATCCAAGTTCATGCTTGGTCACCCTGGAGCTTTTGCCTTTTGGTAGACCCTATTTTTGCTGGATTTAGAACTCTGTGCACTTTACACCAGTTCACCAGGAGTAAAGTGTCTGTGCCCCCCTGTTAAACATGTTACCATTGGAGTATATTGTGGAGAAAATATGCCTAGTGCTTGGAGGCCCCATTGTGTCACATGTTACAGTGGAAGTACCAACATGGCTACAAGCTTAACTTGTGTAGCCTGACTGCTGCAATGTAAAACATGCAGTGTTACCTGTCAAAATAACCTAATTTGACAAGTAAAGACCTCTGTAAATATTAGTAGGCCACCTCTATGTATGCCTTATAGCCCAAAAGGCAGGAAGCATGGCATTTACAGATGGGGTAGGTAGAAAATAAATATTAACTTGTGCCTACAGTGATAACACCCAACAAGCTATTTTCATTGTAGCAGGCCTAGCTGTCTTATGTACAGAGCCAGAGTACAGATTAACCCCTTCGATGCGCGTGACGAGCTCAGCTCGTCATGCTGCGCGGTCGCGATGTGCGCATGACGAGCTGAGCTCGTCACGACCACACCCGCGATCGGAATGTCCAGCACACGAGCGGAATTCCGATCGCGGTCAAGGGGTTAAAGTACTAACACTGCTTGGGAGAGGGACCAGCTAGAAAAATAATAACATCACTATTTTAATAGTTATTACAAATCCAATTCAATGGCGAAGTCAGATTTTTATTAAATATTAGGAAAAAGTAACTTTTAGAAAGATATCCTTAACCTGCCTAAGCTTTCAAAAGGCTAAAAAACATTAGCCCCTGCTAACTGCCAGCAAGTCCTCATCCTTAAATGAGGGGTGTAGGAGGTGTGAAATCCTTCCAGGAGCTACACAACAGGTTGACCTGGATGGGCAGTATCGACTGCTCTAAACTCTGCAGAATCCTCAGTGTGGGGGTGAGGGCATCCTGTTTACACCACTGTGTCAAATCCTGCCTGACGTCTGTTTGAGCCACATTTAACACTTTTGGCACACTTGAATGGGAGATAATGGGATGCCAGGACAATTCTTCTGTTTCCCCTGCCTGCTGTAGGACCCTGCATTTTTCCTACCAGAATTCCATCTCCTACTTGCTAGGAGATGGAAAAAAAAGTGGATTTTTTTAAGTACTTTTATTTTTTCAAGAAACATTACAAAAGTGCAATACTTAGGCAAAGCATTGTATATAGCACATCAACTTGTTGGTGGAGTAGGCATCCGCATATCCCCTAACCCCAACCAACAAGCACAGGGTGCTGGTGAGCGATCCACAGCTGGCAGATTAGTCACTCCTCACTTTCCTCCCAGATTATATATTCAGGTACACAGTATGATACAGTAGGCTCAGTGTTGGCTCCTGCTGCAGACTGAGCATGCATCTGTGCCACTCTCTGAGTATTCCACACCAGAAAGTATGATCCTGTAACATTTTGGCCCATTCAAACCAATCCTCCTCGACTTTATCATCTGTTCTGATCACCCGCATTCACCTCTCTTCTGGTAAAGCCCATTCCCTCATGTCCTTAACCCACTGTAGATGTGTGGGGCCTATGGGAGATAAGCAGTGAATAGTGAGACTTCTGTTTGCTAAGAACAGTCCCAGAAACACAAATCTGCAGAGAATCTGCCTTCACCCGGGCAGGAGAATGTGTGCAGTAGGCAGTGTCTAACAGTGACTTATATTATTATATCTGTCACCTTGTATAGTTGCTGTGCAATGTTTTCCCAATAAGACACCATGTGGGAGCATCTCCAGAGTATGTGCAAAAAATCTACACACCTCCTCCCCAAATCTGGGTTGGGTGGAATCTATACATTTTCCCTGTTGATAGATATGTGCGGTGGTGTAATACATAGAAACGAGCGAGCGGAAATCAGGCATTACTGGACACTTCTTGTACTAAAGTGGGAGCTCTATTCCACTCTTTATCCTCCAATGGTAATATAAGGTCCTCGTCCCACCTTTTTCTTGCAGGCAGTTAAACCCTGTGTATCTCTTGTTCAGGGCCGTGTATAGTCAGGACACTAGTCGTCAGGAGGATGCCATATCAAGCAACACCTCTAGAGTCTGTGATTGCTCAGGGATATCTGGGAAGCACATCCAGATCTTGTTGGCCATCTTAGTCATCGTGGCAGATTGCAGGACCACAAAACTCTCTGATCCTCTGAAAAAGTAAAGAAGTAATGCAGCAGTCTCCCGGGTATAAGTTTTCAATTGTGTTACATCCACCTCCTCTCCAGTTAGTTACTGACATGCACTTTCCAGTATTTATGAAAGGTTGTAATCCCCATAGCAGCAATTGTCTAGCAAGAGGAGGCTTAGCATGACAGACTTGATCACAATATCTCATTCCTGTGTAACCTGTTGTACATACAGAGATGGAAGACATCCATCAGGCACCTCTGCAGGTCTCCTACCTCTGGGATTCCTGTCAGTAGTCTTTTTTCCAAGTTGGTACTTTTGGCATGCCATTTGGGTGCATGCTGGAGTTGTGCCACAATACAGGTTAATTCCAGGTCGGTGCATGCACCCAGACATACACATGCAGCACACCACAGCCATCCCCACCCACCGTCAGTCAACCCATCACATCTGCACCCAGTCAGCCATCCCCACCCACCATCAGTCAACCCACCACACCTACACCCAGCCAGCCATCCCTACCCAACTGTCAGTCAACCCACCACACCTGCACCCAGCCAGCCATCCCCACCCACTCGCAGTCAACCCACCACACCTGCACACACATCACATTACAACATTGCAGATCATTATACCTCCTCTACCTCCCAACCTTGCTTTTCCTGGACCCTCTGCCTAAAACCTATTCCTCATGTGCGTTGCACTTTGCCCTGTAGGTAACCTTCCTTCCAAGCCCCCACCCAGGCCCACCTTTACCATCCCCATTCCATATACCACCATGGCTAGATCCACCCCTACCAAATCGGTCCCCCGAAAGAGGAGGAGGGGGAGGAAAGCCCACCCTAGGAAAAAGAAGGCCTCTTCCAAGGCAAAGTTCATCCCCCAAACTACCGCCTCCCACACCTCAGCCCCCCTCTTCCACACACTAGTCTGACCCTCCCATATGTGGCCCATGAGGTGCCTGGCTTGCCCACCTGTTTCACTCCTGAAGTGGTGATTCTTTGCAGTGTACATTAGGCAAGTGTGTAGGCAGAACTACCTATCAAAGCAAGTAGTTGCTGTATGGACTGGCCTAAGACCTTTAAACCTGTACATAGTTCACTGATTTCCATCATTATGATTACATTTTAAAAAAAACATAAATCCTCCCACCGTTGATGTATTCAGTGTATAGATGTCTTGTTATTTGGGATGTCTGGTGACATGTGCTGTCAGAACATCTGGAGTGATGTTGCTTTAGCTGAGGTGGTTGTTTTAAAGTTGCTGTCAACGGATATTGGATGCCACCGGAGCAGGGCAATAGTTCCAGAAATTTAGCTGTTGCCAAACATGTACTTGACTGGAAGGTCATAAAGTGTAAATCAATGCAGTTCATCAACAATGTTGACCAATTCATGCTTCAAAACCAGATGTAAGTGTGTATTGGCCATGTTGCAGATGTGTGCTGCTACAAACGTCCATCCCCACACTTGGCTAGATGTACGTAGGACTGTGGGTGTTAGGGCACAAATGTACTTGTGTCTACATATGCGTATTTCCCTTTCAATGAACCAAACTCCATATTGCAGGCAGGCACTACCCGCTACTTTTGCTGTATATATATACAGCTGCACATTTCATTTTTGTGCCTCTCTGTAGATGATGTTCAGATGTGTAACCTCTGTATGTGAAACACACTTCTACAGGGCACATGCTGTTTGATTGCTAAATGCTGCATTGACGGTAGACCTAGCTCTCCAAGCTGTTCATAAACCACATATTTCAGTGAGTGACATCATGTCGTAGGATTCACTTTAATTTGTGCCATGCATTGTGACATTGGTCCCTCACATGAGTAGTAGGTCATGAGTTGAAATGGAGGGTGTGACATACAGTGTAGTCAATGAGCAAGGCTCAGCAGATATATATGCATTACATATGTCCTGTAATGTGTGCGAGGGTCAGCTGTAACATCAATGCTGAGAGAACAATATAACAGTATTGTGCAGAGAAACCCCTGCAAATTTTTGTTCAACACACACATCCAGGATGCTCATGGCTGTCACCATTACAGTGGATGTCTCTCCGTGATCTGAACTTCCTTTGAATGGGATTATTGGAATCAAATATTGCTCCCCAATGGAGGGGTGCGTGCATGACGTAGGTTGTGTATGTGGTGTATTTGTAGATGGCACTTGCCTACTGACACTACTGCGATACAAACTTCCTCAACTGTTGCTGCTGTTTGCCTTCTCTGCGAGCCATCATGTCCCGTTCAAAATGGTTGAGGGCCCTGGCATTCTATCCGGAAGAGCTAGAAAATCTGGTCAAAGAGGTCTTCATCGTGTAGGGACAACTGTATGGCTTAGCAGAGGAGCAAGTTTGTACATCAACTCGGCTATTTAAATTTGTTTGGATGCATGCCTACCTGTGTCACAGTATGAGTCATTGAACATGTGTGCTATCTGTCATGTGATATGTGTAATGGTGTGCATACATGTGACATATATATGTGATTTAGAGCGAGAAGGTCTACACTCTCACTGTGAAGAAATGTAAGTGCCAGTTGTCTATGAATTTGTGTGTCCTGGTTATTATGCAGAATGGTTTGCCTGGATATGATTGTTGCTGGACATTAGGATTTTCCATCGTGGCCATGGTGCAGGTCATTCATGGGTCTTTGGCTCACTGTCTGTTCTATGTATGTGTCCTGTGATGGGAAGGTGGTGATGATGTCAGGCATGTGTATAGTTGTAATGCTCAAGCATTTGTGATCAGTGCATGCTACACCATGTCAATGACAACCTACATGGCAATGGTCACCTCAGTGCAACCCATTAGGCTGAAATGACATATGGGGGGACACATGTACCTATAAGCAGCCTGTGTACCTACTTATTATTGGATACATGTAGTTTTTTTGTGAGAACCCTGGGTGCAGCTGCCAAGGGATTGTGCATGTTTAGGCACATCCTTTCACATGACAGAGGCAGGGTTACACAATCAATAGGCCTGGCCATGTGAGTCTATTGTAACCCCCTGGAGTGATGATTTTGATCTCCATGTCCCAATTTAGACTCAATCCCCAAACTGCTCTCTCCATTCCTTGTGTACATGTTGTGCTATGGTTGTGTCGAATAATGCCAGCCCCTTAACATGGATTTTTCCATATTGTCCCACACTGTGGTGATATGTGTTAGAAGAAAATCAGGTCAGAATGGCCATCAGGTATGTTCTAACAGTTTAGGGCAGTTGAAGGCTGTTTAAGGCAGAGTGAATACTGAGCTTTTGCTCATGTTCATGTCTGACAGGACTTATACTCGGCCATGTGTGCCCTCCACAACCTGTGTGGTTCTCTAGCTCATTCAGACTTGTGCATTGCAGGTGGATTTAGTAATGTATGGAGGTGTCTTTCCTGTGACAGTGGTGGCAGGTGGTATGTCCTCTGCAAGTATCGGAGTGATTTTTGTTGCTGAAACACATTTATTGCTTCACCTTTAGGTTATTCTCATGGCCATTGTTTGTCAGTTTGTCAACTGATAATGTGACACATGCGGGTACACATTGTGTGTCCTTTGTTTTGGTCATGCACATTTTATTGACTGTCAGGCTGCATGTGGCATATGCTGGTTGTGCATGTGCCAGATGGGTATAGGGTATGTTCAGCCATACCCAAGTGCGTAGCCCATCATGCGATGTGTATGGTATTGTGTGTGCCTCAGTTTCACACAGCTGTTTGCAATGTGAGAGTCCATGGCCTATATGGTTTGGGAAGTATATGTACCTGGCGGATGTGCACAGGCAGGATTTTTGGATGCTGCAGATCATAACCAGAGTCTGCATGCCTCATACGGTGGCGACATTGAGGTAAGGCCTACTCATGTACAATATGTTTAGATGCCACATCATTGTGCTAGGTGCCAGCAGCATTGTTCCTGTCAGAAATCAGTGACATTCTATTGGTTGATGTGTTTTTTTCTGTGCAGGTCAACACCCATCAAAAGCAAGCATTGCGGAAAGCCATCACCCAGAAAGTGCAGGACTTAGGAGTCTATAAATGGTGCAGTGACCACTGTCGCAAGAGGTGGGAGGACTTCAGACGTGGATGCCACAACATCGGCGAGTACCAGCTGGGAATGTCCTCCTCACGTCTCATGGACGTGCGCGAGCCGTTGACTCCCCTGATGGTCGGTGCCCTGGCGGTGGCCTATTCGGAGCTTGATGGGCAGTTGAGAGCCCAACAGCAACTAGGAGGGAGTGAGTGTTGAACAGAGTCTACCATTGTGCTCTGACTTTTTCCTCCCTTTCCAGGCAGGTATTTCTACACAAGGGATGTGGGTGACTCCACTCTTGAGGCTAATAGGTGTTATACCATGGGAAAATTGTGAGATGGTTGTCTGTAATTTGGGCATGGGTTTGTTTAGTGCTCCGGATTCAGATCTGAGGAAAAGAGATCAGTGTTAAGCCGTCACAGGGCTTAGTGATGTGGCATGACGCCTGCAGATTTGAATTGATGTCTGCAACAGAAGTCCCACTCAGAACAGTATTCTCATTTGTGTCAAGATAATTGATCCATCAAAGATGTGTTGTTTGTCAGTAGAAGTGCTCAATTGTGCCATTGTAGGCAATAGCCAGTGGACGCAGGCACAAATCCTGATTTGACCTTGTAATGCTGGGTATGTTGGACATTGTGATTTATGAATGTACACTAGTGCCATGTGTATTGTTGGTCACATGATGGTATGTGTAGCTGTAAGGTAATGTGTGCCTTCTTCTGCCCTCGGACATGTCCCATTTTATTCACCTATACATGTTTGTGGAAGAGAGTGGGTGGGCTAGGCATGCATTGGCAGATGAGTCAAGGGTGATGTTATTATCTTTTGTGCATGTGTGCTGTTGTGTGCACACAAACAGTGTGTCATGTGTGAGTTAGAGTTACCAATGTTGTAACGGTGTCCTCTCCCTTTAGTAATGTGCTACTGTTGGGGCGATGTTTGTTATGGATTGTGGAGTCACATTTGTGTCCCACATCCTGTTGATCGATGGCAGGTATGTGGTAATGTGTAGTGGTGTGTGGTAAGCTTGTCCAATGTTGATGTAGGGATCACATACGGTAGATGACAATGTGGGATGTAACATACTGATGTTGTCTGGTTATGTGTGGGTGTTTGTACACTGTTGAGGCCTAATCTTATTGTGTGCTTATAGAGTATGCTGTTCATGTGCCTTCTATGTTGGTTACAGGTGTACCTCCTTCACAAGTGATAGTAAGTAGCTGTACATCCTACGCCTTGCAATACTTAACAGCGATGCATAGCTATACTGTGGTGATGGTGTTGCCGACAAGACCAATGTGCATTAGGGATGTCCCTAGATGTGTTAGGGGTCCCTTGCCATGGAAATCTGTGATTGAGCTGACAGTGTTACCTAAGTCCCCTTGTGGCCATGCAAGTTGTACTCGCCCATTTGGTGCTGTTGTGTGTGCCACATTGATGTTGCAATTGTAGAGATGTGTTTGAGATCAGTATGCCCATATGTCTCACAGCTGTTTTCACTGTTATTTCAGCATCAACGGAGCCAGGCAGAGGAGATCGTGCAGGTGATGTTGGAGAGGCAGCTGGACAGAGTGGCTCCGGTCAGGAGACTGACAACGGCAGAGTCACAGTCTCAGAGGGTGAGGGGGGTGCCCTGGAGGATACAGACTCGTTGTCATTATCCTCATCCTCACCAAAGTCAGGCTCCAGTGGCACTTCTGTAGAGGTTGTGGACCCCACAGCAACTGTGTCTACACCACCCTTTTCCGCCACTACCTGTTCTATCCCCACCCTCCCTGCTGTTCCCTACAAAGTTGTCCGCATCCGCTCCCATAAGGGGTGTGACATCATCTTTGTCCCAGGCACCTCATTCCCAGCCCCGGTGCACCCATCTGCCCTGAGTGAGGGGCTATTTCCCTCCTGAGGCAGATCTCTATTCGGCAGACTGCACTGCTGAGTGCCCTCCAGTGGCAGTCCAAAGTAATGACACAGGCGCTGGAGTTCCTGGAGAGCATTCACAGTAGCATGTCTGCTCTACAGTGATCTTTTCAGACAATGGCCTCCTCACTAATGGCAGCCTTCCCCCAGTCATCCTTCCAAGCCTCAACCTGACTCTTCAACAACCCAAGTCCCATTAACCATACCTGTCCCACCAAAAAGCAGACATAGACACACGTACACACCATCATCTACAAGCACCACACTGGCCCCAAAATGCAGTAAGATTAGCATGCATGCACACACAGACCAGACACTGACCTCACTCAGCAGCCCCACTACACACATACCCACAGAGCACCCACCATCAGACACAGCCCATACACAAGCAGCTTCAGACTCACAGACACCAGCAACAGGCACACCCATATCACAGAGAGACACAACCCCTACCTCCCAAAGTCTACCCCTTGTATTCACCCCTTCCCAAACTCACATGGAAGTCAATGAGGCTCCCATTATCTCTGCCTCAACCACTGCCCCTCATTCTGCATTTGAGCCAGCCACTCCCAATCCAAACACCCGGCTTACCCTGAGGTTTTGTTTATGAGGTGTCTGGACTGCCCACCTGATGCCACTTCCTGGGGAGGTTTCCCTGGCAGTATCACTTAGGCAAGTTGAGTGGTACTACAACATCCTGGATCACAAATCTGCATTGGACTGGAAATTGTTCTTGATTGAAATATATATATTTTTTTCAATAAAGTTTGCCATTGATTATTACCTTAGTTGATTCATTAATTATCATGCTAAATGAAGTGATGCTTTCCTTCGGTTGGTTTGCACCTCTTCAGGTTATGTCGTGGATGAGGGGACATGTGAATGAACTCGATGTGTGCGATCAACACCAACTGGTTATGTCATTGCATTGTGTGGGTTTACATTGGGTAAGTATTTCACATTGGAAGATGTCTGCCAAATGCTGCTGGCCTTCTCCCAGTGATGATGGTGTGATATATATGTTGTGTGTTGGATTGAGATGTTTGTGTTTTCACACATGGAGGGTGTCACCTTAACTTACGTTTATGTGTGTTAGCCTTGCATTGTGTCCATTTGTCTGTGTGTAGGTTTGTGCTACTACCTGTAGCTGTGGGAGATGTGTGCTATCCTAAGTTGCCACTACACTTGCCTACACATGGGTGGGACTATGTGAAGCATTTGGCTGTTCCAGATATGCTTGATTCTGTAAGTCTGGAGCAAATGGTGTGTATGGGCATGTGCTATCTTGTGTAATGTCACACTGTCCTCAAATGTATGCTTTGTACTTTAGATGGTGTGATTGATATCCTGCCTGAGGTGTTTCAGATGTGCCCTTGGATGTATTGGTCAATGATTTGGTGTTGTCCCTTTAGGTGACATTGGCTTTTGATGTGGGGTATGTGTGTGAGTATGGTGAATCCTCTTCCTGGTCACAATGCCTCATAAGGGTGTGGTTTTCATTCTGACTTGGTGGTGTGTGGGGTGATGGTGAGGTGCAGGAATCATGACATTCAATGTGTACCTGGATCTGTGATGTGTTAGTTGTAGAGTTCTGTATATGCAACAAAACGAGTTGACATTTTGTGGGGTTAGTGGTGTGGATGGTCTCTAACTGCAGGCATTACATTTAACTTTCATTGTTGATTGACACCTGTCCTTTATTGTGAGGTGTGTAGTGGCTATTTTGGAACTGCGAGGGCACCCTTCGCCTCCTTTTGGGCATGTCATTGAGGTACAATGACATGCAGGGCCAATATATAAATGGCTGTGGTTTTGTCATTGAAATGGGGGGTAGCTTAAGGTTTCGCTACAATAGTGCTGGGATATGGCTTGCGAGATAATACACGATAGGCAAGGTGCCTGAGGGAGGCCTAACGAACAGTGTTAAGCTTGAGGTATGTGATAGGTAGTTTGATGAGGTGGGCAGAGATTATATTTTGATACATGACCAATTTGATTTGTGTGTTTTTTTATAGAGTGTGCGAATGCGAGTGCATTTAGGTCTGTGTGTCATGACATTCTCCTGCATGAAAACGCAGGACTTCCTACATTGACCGACTAAAGGTCCCTGTACCCAGACATGTCACAGAAGATGACTAGTCTCGGTGAGCGGGTCACACACCACACTCCCCCCATGGAGCTATGAACCTGCATGTATACGATTAATACACTTGGGGTACATACCTCCATTGGCTAATCCACGGCGATGCATCATTTTGCATGCAAAGTGCAAAGAATATGTGGTGGTGTGACTTACCATAGATGGAGCTCATGACTGCGTCTGCTTCGGAAGTAATTCAACAAGTAAATCAGTGGCACAGCAAGTACGACGGCCTCCATGACTGCAGAGGTCGTGTCTTGATGTGTAAAGGTGAGTTTCGGCTACATATCCCTTCCTTTCCGCCTCCAGTGCTGTGGTGGTTGGACCGCCACACCTGTGCCGACTGAAAGGCAACTCAGAATTGGCTCAGCGGTTTGAGCGGCCGACTTTACTTCCCAGGGCCTCATTGGAGTGTTGCGCTGAGACAATGCGCAGACGGAGCTGGCGATGTCGGTAGAACTGGGCCGGCGCTCACCCCCCATACATTGCATCTCGTAATATTGCAGACGGATGACCACTGTCAAACCGCACTGCCGCCATGGCGGTCCACGGACCACTAAACTCGTAATCAGGCCCTCTGTCTTTTTGTAATTTCTAGTTTAAAGATTGAAGGCAAACAATATGATTCAATGACAGTTATCAACAGGTGATGTATACCTACCATCACAATTCAAAGACCACATAGAGGAAATGAGGTACAACAAAAATACTAAGATTCACTCAACAGTGCAAAATGTCCAATTTCATAGACTGAGTAAATCTAATTTTGACTTACTTTTGATGTCTAGAAGAGCAATAAGAAAGGAGATGTAAACAATTAGATATAGATTAGCATCATGAAAATTCCACAAATACATCGCCCTTTACAAAATGCAGAATTATTCATGTCATGTACATGTTAACAAAAAATATCAAAATACCATTCCCATTTAGAAACCTATTAGGATTCACTCAATAGTGCAAAATGTACAATTCTAGAGACTGAATGAAAAGTTAGACTTATTGATGATGACTGAAAGAGAGATCAGAATCTGATGTTAGCAATTGCAAGGGGTGTAACACTAGTCATGCCTCTTTTCGAAACCTGTCCATGAGTGTCAGCTACATTTGAATTGATACAAAATGATTCTATCAGCAAACACCTTCATTTAAATGGAGAGGAAATAGAAAAGGATTTAACTCAAGTGGGTGCTCACTGGCAGAGAGGCAGTGACAAGCTTTTTTGACTACACTCATCTATAGTGCTGTGCTCCTATTTATTAATTTTTAGGAATTCTTCTATGAGGCACATCGAGAGTCTGGTTTGGTGATGCTTAACTTAGTTTTAGAAAAAAACATATATAGAATAAAGTAAGAGTATTGCTTTGAGAAGTTTTCCTAAGTTATGTTGCTCATTTTCCGGGTGTCAAAGTGTAAATATTAGCAGCACCAGCGATGGATTGCTTCAGGACAGTTCCTTCAACCTGTGTTACATTTATTTAGAGCACATTTATGTGTTTCAAACCTCACAGAAAACTAAAAACTGATAGCGGAACAAATAGGTAAGAAGGAGTGAAGTGGTGTATTGTTTAGTATTTGTATTCTATCAATGGGCTGTAGAAATAACAAAAGACAGCACCTAGGTAATTTGTATCTTTAAAGATCTGCCACGCTTATAGTAAATATGTCTATAAGTGCTGAGGAAGGGTAATGGGTAATCTCCATGGATCATACTGTTCTATATTGTATGTGAAATGCCATTACATTCATAAAGCCAATTTTATGCTTGTAAGTGTGTAATTAACCCGCACACTCATTTGGCTGATTGGAAATATAGAAATGGTTCATAGCATGAAAATGAGAATTCAAAACAAATAGGGAGTAAATGAAAGGTACTATTGCATAGATTAGCATCATGAAAATTCAAAATAAAATCACACTTTACAAAATGCAGAATTACTCATGTCATGTAAAATACATATTGTAATACGATTCTCATTGAGAAACCTATTAGCATTCATTCAATAGTGCAAAATGTACAATTCCAGACACTGAATAAAAAGTTAGACTTGATGATGACTGAAAGAGAGATAAGAATATGATGTTAACCATTGCAAGGGGAGTAACAATAATCATGCCTGTTTTCGAAACCTGTCAATGAGTGTCAGCTACAATTTAATTGATCCATAATGCTTCTGTCAGCACACACCTTCATTTAAATGGAGAGGAAATAGAAAATGATTTAACTCAAGTGGGTGCTCACTGGCAGACAGGCAGTGACAAGCTTTTTTGACTGCACTCATCTATACTGCTGTGCTCTTATTTATTTATTTTTAGGCATTCTCCTATGAGGCAAGGGTTTTGTTTGGTGATGCTTGACTTAGTTTTACAAAAACAAATATATAGAATAAAGTAAGAGAATTGCTTTGAGAAGTTTTCCTAAGTTATGGATGTTGCTCATTTTCTGGGTGTCAAAGTGTGAATATTAGCAGCCGATATGGATTGCTTCAGGACAGATCCTTCGGACTGTGTTACATTTATTTAGAGCCCATTTATATGTTTCAAACCACATAGACCACTAAAAACCGATATTGGATCAAATAGGTAAGAAGGAGTGAAGTGGTGCATGGTTTAGTATTTGTATTCTATCAATGGGTTGAAGAAATAACAAACAACAGCACCAAGGTAATTTGTATCCTTAAAGATCTGCCACTCTTATAGTAAATATGTCTATAAGTGCTGAGGAAGGGTAATCTCCATGGAAAATACTGTTCTATATTTTATGTGAAATGTCCTTACATTCATAAAGCCAATTCTATGTTCTGTAAGTGTATAATTAACCAGCACGCTCATTTGGCTGATTGGAAATATAGAAATTGTTCACAGAATGCAAATGAGAGTTCAAAACAAATAGGGAGTAAACAAAAGGTTCCATTGAATTTGAGACTTTCCTAATAATGCATAAAGTGCAATAGAAATTCTGAACAAAAGAATATGCTTTTACTTTGTTGGAATGATGGTAGAGCGATAAATAAACAATGGCATTTTTTAGATACACAGAAACTAGAAATAAAATCAACAAGAAAGTATCAAGGTGGAAAATTCAGAGCATTGGGCCCTATTTCATGAGGTAAATCAGGGTATGAGTTTAAATTCATGGCTAAATACATTGATGGTAATTGCATCAACTGTTGTAGATTTATGGTCCAAGAGTTTGGAGAAATTTGCAGTAGTTAATTCCCACTTAAGTGAAGTAAGGTGGGTGTTCAAAAGCATGGCTTTCTTTGAATGTTTGGAATCACCCTCAAACATGTATGTTTGTGAACATTCTCTCGCTGATGTTTTCCCACTCCGAAAATAATTGGAGCTTTAGTCATATTTCCATAGGATAAAAGATCACCCCAGGATTTTGTGGGCCTGAAGGGGGAAGGGCTTTCTCCATTGGAAAAGTATGTTCTTGCAAATACAAAAAAACTGTGGGCCTCATTTTGCCGCAAGGAATCTTGTTATGCTGCCCTACGTCAAAACAGAAGGGCAGTGTGAGAAGTTGGCCTGGTATATGCTGTCCACTAATTAAAGTGGGCACCTTGCACCAGTTCACACAACCCTTATGGTGATTTAAGAGGTCAAAGATAACCTTAGAAAGCTATCTAAGTGGTAGCTGTGTAGAGAAGCCTTCAGGCTTAGTCTTGAAGGAATGTTAAGCAGCTTGTTTTACCAGAATGCAATCTTATTGTATTGGTCAAATGAAAGGAGAACCACACAGTAGTTATACAAATATGTATTTATTATTACAACACACCTTAAATACCTCACAGTATCTGCTACATGCAGATAAACACAAAGCACACAATACTGTAGCACAGAAACAATTGTAAGTAGCACTAATGCACAGTGGGCTCCCGGGGGAGACCAAAGCATATACTAAAATAGTTGTATAAGAAACACGACTCGAGTCAAGACAGTATCTAGAGGATGTAGAATCTTTGGGACCCCAAGGAACCTCCCAAGGTGAGTAAGTAGGGACCCCACAGAGGACGGGTGCAGTATGAGAACACAACCGTGTGCTACGTACAATTCAATGGGAGAGTCGCGGTTGCAGTTTTGAAGTTTAAGGACCTTCCCAGTGGATTACAAAAAAACCTTTTTGAACATAGAAGGTTGGAGAGCCACCCCACCCGTGGATACTGAAGTACCAGAGTTGCCTATTCCAGGGAAGCCGGGTGCATAGGGTCGATGTGCCGTCGGAAACAACAGTCGTTCTCAATAAGAGTCTTCAAAGAAATGCCACTGCTGGAAAGAAGAAGAGTGTCCTGTGGAACCCACAAGTGGATTCTTGAAGTAAGGAACCTGAAAGCAGAGGGGACAGTGTCTGGACCACTCAGGAGTGACCAGGGGCTCAGTAGACGAATGCCCACCGATGTCAGGTGCTTCAGGTGTGAAGATGGAGACCTAGGGACCCGGAGACTTCGAGGATGACCAGGAGCCGGATACCAGCTGTCCCATGATGAATGTAGAGTGCTGAGGGGTCGGTGTCCAGCGGGAGCACCAACAAGCCTTGGCAGCAGCAACCCACGAAGATGGTCAAAGAAGGTTACGGTCTGGCCCAGCAAGGACCAGGGGACTCACCACAGCAAGTGGAGTCAGGGCAGGCCTGGAGCAACCAGGGGAGCCCAAAAAAGCAGTGTTGTCCCTCAAATGGACCCACAGGCCGAAGGCACAGGAGTCGCAAGAGGACCTCTAGCAGTTTCACAAAGTAACAGCTTGCAGGGCACAGAATGTGAGGAGGCCAAAGTCCTTGGTACAAAATGTGCGCAGAGGTTGGGGCTATAGATAGCCCAATGCTCTTAGTTGGCGAACACCAACAAGCATTTGCACTTGCAAAAGTACGAGGTGCACAGGGGTTAAGGTTATGCAGTCCCCACAAGGGATACTGGCCTCAAGCTTGGTTAGAGGGCAGCTCGACCTCAAGGAACATAGGAACCCACCTCCTGTGTTGCTGGATTCTTTGGACTCCGCAGGAGCTGAGGATCAGCAGACCGGTCAGTTGCATTATGGTGCCTGAGAATGCAGGGGAGTGACTCCTTCACCCAAAGGGAGATACTTTAGTTGTCCTTCATGCTCCACAGGTCCTGCATGGAGCCTGTATGGTGCACAGGCACAGATGATCCTTTGGATGGAGAGGGAGACGAAGTCGGGCCCAGTCGAAGTCCAGCAAAGTCCAGTGTCCAGACGGTCGAAGGTCAGTGGTTTCTTGTTCAGAATCTTGTCCACATCGAATCTACAGCCAGGTATCCCTTTTGTACCCATGGGAGAGGGTTGGACAGATTCAGGAGACCCTCCCAAGGGAGGGTCAGGACAGTGGGGAGGTTGCTCCCATTTCCACTGTCCTTTGTCGAGTTTCGCGCCAGAGCAGGAGCCAATGGCTCCTAAGACTGGTTTGAACTGGACTATGCACAGGGACACTAGATGTGCCCCTCATGCAGACTTTCAGGCACTCTGGAAGTGCACCCACCCAGCCCCAAAACACTAAATCCTGTCTGAGAGGTGGTCACACTTCCCTGTGCAGGATGCCTATTGTTCTGCCTTTCTCTGCTCGAGCTTGGCTCAGCAGCAGGAGAGCAGAAATGTGTCTCTGGTCAGCATCAACCATTTTGTGCTGTCCGGATCAAGAAGGCTGGTACCGGGAAGACCAGGGACCCCATGAAGCTCACTTATGAAGGGTGGAATCATACCTCCCATACTGGTTACTGGTGTGGAGGTATGATTCCAAGGTGTTTGTTACCAAACACGACATGGTTTGTTGCATCCGATTTCGAGATAGCATTTTACGCTAGCATATAATGCACCTCTACCTATATGTCTGTCTGCATCACCGACAATCTTGGAGAATGGTCTCCGAAGGCTGCAGGGGTGCTCTGCTCATGCAGGGGCACCCTCTCATGTAATACCCAGCACCCTGCCTTCAGGATTGTCAAGGCCTGCTATAGGGGTGACTTATAGGTTTTAGGTGTAGTGACCTATAGATATAGAAAACCTGTATCTAACATAAGTGGTGCATGCACCATCTTACACAGGCTGCAATGGCAGTCCTGTAGTTCCATTTTGCATGGCCTCTCATTGGTGGCATAATACATGCTTCAGCCCATGGGAGGCCTCTGGGGTACCAATGCCCTGAGTACATGTGTACCATATACTAGGGACTGAAAAGGGTACACCAGTATCCAATCTGGAGTGTATCTAAGTACATGGCATAGCATTTCCGGGAGAAAGCAGATAGACTGGGGTCCTGATTAGCAGGATCCCATTCAGACTAGTCATAAACAGTGTAACATCAAGCAAAAAGTGGGGTAACCATTAGAAGCAGATCCTACTTTCCTACAGGCCGGAATGCACCATAACTATAAGATACGGCGCATTCCTGTCCTTCTCCCCTGCACCGGTGCACAATGGGCTGCTGTGCACCAACGCAGGCACCCTTGCACCTTGGCGCAAGAGTGCCTGCGTTGTGGGGATGATTGAGTTTCTGCAGGAAGGGACACTTTCCTGCACAAAATCAACCACAAGAGGCAAGTTCCTCTTTCTATGTGTGCTGCAGAATCCAGCAAAAATAGAAAAAGGAAAAATGAGGAGAAATGAAAACATTTCTCCTCGCTGTGCCTCCCTAATGCCACCCATGTGGTGGCGTTAGGTTCTGACGCATTCCCAGGTTTACGATGCCTCGTAAATTGGGGAATGCTTCAGGTGCCATGGGTGTTGAGTGGGAATACCCACAGTAACACCCATTGAACGCCCCTTTCATGCAGTTTTCTGCATGAAAGAGGCACATATTTATAAGGCCATGAAAAGCCACATAAAGTGGCTTTACTTGGCCTTGTAAATATGCCATGGCACATTGCGCCACCAGAACGTCAAAAAGGTGACATTCTGGTGGTGCAAAAGGGCCGGTATGAGCCCTGTGGCTTTTTCATGAGGATTTATTCTCTCTCTGGTGGGTTCTCGCTTCTAGAGTATTCCAAAAGGGCAAACAAATGACCTTGGGAAAAATCGAATGACATTCCGCCTATCATGTGTGAGAATCTACAGTCAGAGTAGCATTTCATGCAGACTACTGGGAATACTTGTTCATTAAAAAAGCAAACAGAAAATATACTAGTCTAGAAGCATAAATCTCAAACTGTAATTTTTCATTTTTTTCTGTGAATTGGGTCCAATACTTCCAGCCCAATATTCTGATTTAAAAGAACGCAAACATACCAGTGAAATGGTGGGGAGTTATTAATTTCATTGCGATAAGAAATAAATATGTCAGATTTCTATTTTATTGCTTCTATTTGGAAGTCACATTTACAATCCATGCTTTGAATATGGTCATTATGACAACAAAATGAAAAATTCAAATAGGATGGCACTTGTAAGTAAAGTATTCTTTTCTGTTTGATTTATCAAGATTATTTGTAATATGTGGAGTTTCATAAACCTTGTGAGAGGTGTGCTTTTGTTTATCTTTCGGCATAAATGGTGCCAAAGTGTATATAAATGTGAATAGGCACATAATTTCTTATGTTTCTCTGTTACTGAAGCATATAGTAAACTTCTAGTTTTTACAAAATAATATTTTCTGAGAAATTTTAATTACAATACAATTCAATGCGCAAGTAATATAATTGTAAGTGATACCTAAAGATTAGATGATTTAAATAAGAAAAATACATTTTTCAATTAGGAACATCATAAAACTGGTTCTTACCTCATATGTAGTCTAAAGGAGAATGAGAAGAAAAACAGTAAATTAAACAAATGCACTCTACAGAAAGACATTAATTATTCAAAATCTATAATGGATCACTCACTTCTTTAGTTCAAATCCATATGAGGCTCCAATCAGATTCAACATCACATTTTAAATTCAAAGCTTGCCTTTTAATCAGAGAATTGTGAGAAAGTTCCTCTTGTTGCTTTAAAAATAAATCCGCATTTGTAAAGAGCGAACTACTCACCCTTACGGGTCTGAAGGTGCTGGGGGTCGTCGTGGAAACTAAGTGAGCTATTGCCCAGAGTCACAAGGTGCCGAGCTGAGCTGCCGCCAGACCGGGGATCGAACCGGGAGCCCTGCGCCCTGAAGTCAGCTGCCCTGACCGCTGCACCACACCTCTCCAACTTTGTCACCCCCATTTCTATGCTGACTGCAATCACAGGTTTTGAACCTCTGCAGACAGTGGCCCATGCCTTACCTAACGTTATCTCAGCTTTAAACCATTGCAAAATTGCTTAATCCTAATTGGCCTACCTAACTTTCCAATAAGACCATATAATATGGTGTAGAAAATATACAAGTGGAATGTAAAAGTTAAATGTTACCTGTGGACACTAGCACATGTTGTGCCATCCACTAGGTGAAGAAGGAAAACATGGCTTCAGATCTGCCTGTGTAGTCTGCCTCCAATAGATTTAAAACTTACCGCCAACTGTTTCAAAATAACCATATTTGACAGGAACTAACACTACCTTTTCATATTAAAAAAATCACCCTTAATTAGGACCCTTATCACAAATATTAATCCACTTTATTGATTCAGCCAATTGTTTTACCACTTATTTTGTGACAAAAATCTTTGTCTTTTCAGTTTTAGTTGAAAGACTGAAAGCAAACAATATGATTCTGTGACAGTTATCAACATGTCATGTTTACCTCCCATCACAATTCAAAGACCACATAGAGGAAATGAAGTACAACAAAAATAGTAAGATTCACTCAAAAGTGCAAAATGTCCAATTTCATAGACTGAGTAAAACTAATTTTGACTTACTTTTAATGTCTAGAATAGAATTAAGAAAGAGATGTAAAGAATTAGACATAGATTAGCATCATGAAAATTCAACAAAAAATCACCCTTTACAAAATGCAGAATTACTCATGTCATATATATGTTAACAAAAATGTTGAAATACCATTCTCAATTAGAAACCTACTAGGATTCACTCAATAGTGCAAAATGTACAATTCCAGACACTGAATAAAAAGTTAGTCTTATTGATTGTGAGAAGTTGGCCTGGTATATGCTGTCCACTAATTAAAGTGGGCACCTTGCACCAGTCCAAAGAACCCTTATGGTGATTTAAGAAGTCAAAGATAGCCCTAGAAAGCTATGCAAGTGGTAGCTGTGGAGAGCAGCCTTCGGGCTTAGTCTTGAAGGAATGTTAAGCAGCTTGTTATACCAGAATGAACTCCTATAGTATTGGTTAAATGAAAGGAGAACCACACAGTAGTTATAAACATATGTAATTATTATTATAACACACCTTAAATACCTCACAGTATCTGCTACACACAGATAAACACAAAGCACACAATACTGTAGCACAGAAACAATCATAAGTAGCAGTAATACACAGTGGGCTACCGGGGAGACCAAACCATATACTAAAATAGTGGTATAAGAACCACGACTCGAGTCAAGACAGTGTCTATAGGATGTAGAATCTTTGGGACCGCAAGGAACCACCCAAGGTGAGTAAGCAGGGACCCCACGGAGGACGGGCGCAGTGTGAGAACACGACCGTGTGCTACGTACAATTCAATTGGAGAGTCGCTGTTGCAGTTTTAAAGTTTAAGGACCCTTCCCAGTGGATTACGAAGAAACCCTTTTGAACATAGAAGGTTGGAGAGGCACCCCACTCGTGGATACCGAAGTACTAGAGTTACCTATCCCAGGGAAGCCTGGTGCATAGGGTCGAAGTGGCATCGGAAACCGCCGTCGTTCTCAATGGGAGTCTTCAAAGAAATGCCACTGCTGAAAAGAAGAAGAGTGTCTGGTGGAAACCACAAGTGGATTCTTGGTGAAAGCAACCTGAAAGCAGAGGGGACAGAGTCAGGGTCACTCAGGAGTGACCAGGGGCTCGTTAGACGAATGCCCACCAATGTTGGGTGCTTCAGGTGTGAAGATGGAGACTTTGACTCTACTGCTGCAGGGACCAGGAGATGTCGAGGATGACCAGGAGCCGGATATGAGCTGTCCCATGAAGGATGTCAAATGCTGATTGGTCGATGTCTGGCGGGAGCACCAACAAGCCTTGGCAGCGGCAACCAATGAAGAAGGTCAAAGAAGGTTACGGTCTGGCCCAACAAGGACCAGAGGACTTACCACAGCAAGGAGAGTCAGGGCACACCAGGGGCAACCAGGGGAGCCCAATAAAAGCAGTGTTGCCCCTCAAATGGACCCACAGGCCAAAGGCACATGAGTTGCAAGGGGACCTCTAGCAGTTTCACAAAGTAACAGTTTTCGTGGCACACAGTGTGAGGAGGCCAAAGTCCTTTGTATGAAATATGCACAGAGGTTGGGGCGATCAATATTCCAATGCACTTAGTTGGGGAGAGCCAGCAAGCATATGCACTAATAAAAGTACACTGTGCACAGGGGTTTGGGTTATGCGGTCCCCATGATGGAGACTGGCCTCAAACTTTGTTAGAGGGTAAATCAACCTCAGGGAACATAGGAACCCACCTCCTGTGATACTGGAGCCTTCGTAGTCTGCAGGAGCTCAGGATCAGCAGACCAGTCACTTGCATTACGGTGCCTGCGAATGCAGGGGAGTGACTCCTTCACCATAAGAGAGATAACTGTAGTTGTCCTTGATGCTCCACAGGTCCTGCCCAGAGCCTGTATGGTGCAAGGGCACAGACGATGCTTTGGACAGAGAGGGAGATGAAGTCGGGCCCAGTCAAAGCCCATCGAAGTCGAGAGTGTCCAGCCGGTCCAAAGGTCAGTGGTTTCATGTTCAGAATCTTGTCCATGTCGAATCTAGGGTCCTACAGCAAGGTAAGCACTTTTGTACCCACGGGAGAGGGTTGGACATATTATGGGGACCCTCCCAGGGGAGGGTCAGGACAGTGGGAAGGTTACTCCCATGTCCTTTGTCCAGTTTTGCGCCAGAGCAGGAGCCAACAGCTCCCAGGTCTGGTTTGAACTGGACTATGGAGAGAGGCACCAAATGTGCCATTCGTGCAGACTTTCAGGCAATTTGGCAGTGCACCCACCCTGCCCCAATACACTAAATCCTTTCTGGGAAGTGGTCACACCTCCCTGTGACAGGATGCCTATTGTGCTGCCTTCCTCAGCTCAAGCTTGGATCAGCAGCAGGAGGGCAGAAATGTATCTCTGGCCGGCAGCAACCATTTTGTGCTGTCTGGGTCGAGAAGGCTGGTACTATGAAAACCAGGGACCCCACAAAGCTTGCTTCTGATGGGTGGAATCATACCTCCCACACCAGTTACCGATATGGAGGTATGATTCCAAGGTGTCTGATACCAAACACGACATGGTTTATTGCAGCCGTTTTCGAGATAGCATTTTACGCGAGCATACAATGCATCTCTACCTATATGTCTGGCTGCGTCACCGACAACCTGGGAGAATGGTCTCCGAAGCTGCAGGGGTGCTCTGCTCATGCAGGGGCACCCTCTCATGTAAAACCCAGCACCCTGCCTTCAGGATTGTCAAGGCCTGCTATAGGGGTGACATAGATTTTAAGTATACTGACCTATAGATATAGTAAACCTATATCTAAAGTAAGTGGTGCATGCATCATCTTACATGGGCTGCATTGGTAGGGCTGTAGTTCCATTTTGCATGGCCTCTCATGGGTGGCATAATACATGCTTCAGTCCATGGGAGGCAGAGGCCCTGGGTGCATGTGTACCGTATACTATGGACTGGCAAGAGTACCCCAGTATCCAATCTGGAGTGTACCCAAGTACATGACATAACATGTTAGGGAGAAAGCAGATAGACTAGGGTCCTGATTAGCAGGATCCCAGTCAGACTGGTCAAAAACAGTGTAACATCAAGCAAAAAGTGGGAGTAACCATAAGAAGAAGATCCTACTTTCCTACATTGATGATGACTGAAAGAGAGATCCGAATTTGATGTTAGAAATTGCAAGGGGAGTAACAATAACCATGCCTCTTTTCGAAACCTGTCCATGAGTGTCAGCTACATTTTAATTGATCCAAAATGCTTCTGTCAGCAAACACCTTCATTTAAATGGAGAGGGAATTGAAAAGGATTTAACTCAAGTGGGTGCTCACTGGCAGACAGGAAGTGACAAGCTTTTTTGACTGCACTCATCTATACTAGTCTAGCAGCATAAATCTCAAACTGTAATTTTTCATTTTTTCTGTGAATTGGGTCCAATACATTCAACCCAATATTCTGATTTAAAAGAACACAAACATATCAGTGAAATGGTAGGGAGTTATTAATTTACATAGCGATAATAAATAAATATGTCAGATTTCTATTTTATTGCTTCTATTTGGAAGTCACATTTACAATCCATGCTTTGAATATGGTCATTATTACAACAAAATGAAAAATTCAAATATGATGGCACGTATAACTAAAGAATTGTTTTCTGTTTGATTTATCAAGATTATGTGTATTATGTGGACTTTTATAAAGCTCGTGAGAGGTGTGATGTTTCGTTTACTATCGGCATAAATGGTGCCAAAATATTTATGAATGTGAATAGGGATATCATTTTTTATGTTTTTGTGTTGCTGAAGCATAAAGTAAACTTCTAGTTTTTACAAAATAACATTTTCTGAGAAATTTTAATTACAATACAATTCAATGCGCATGTAATTTAAATGTAAGTGATACCTAAAGATTAGATCATTTAAAATAGAAAATTCAATTAGGAACAACATAAAACTGGTTCTTACCTCATACATAGGCTAAAGGAGAATGAGAAGAAATACAGTAAATTAAACAAATGCACTCTAAAGAAAGACATGAATTATTCAAAATCTATACTGGTACAAATTAATGAACTGCTAAATATTGAGAGTGAGATGTAAATTCCAAAGAAATTGGCCATTCACTTCTTTAGTTCAAATTCTCATGAGGCTTCAATCAGATTCATCATCACAATTTAAAATCAAAGCTTGCCTTTTAATCAGAGAATTGTGAGAAAGTTCCTCTTATTGCTTGGTCTACCCCTTTTCTATGCTGACTACAATCACAGGTTTTGCACCTCTGTGGACTGGGGCACTGCTGCCCATGCCCTACTTAATGTTCTCTCAACTTTAAAGCATTGCAAAATTGCTTACTCCTAATTGTCCTACTTAACTTTCCAATACAGGCCCTAGAATATGGTGCAGGAAATATACAAGTGGAATGTAAAAGTTAAATGTTACCTGTGGACACTAGCACATGTTGTGCCATCCACTAGGCTGAGATAGAAAACATGGCTTCAGGTCTGCCTGTGTAGTCTGTCTCCTGTAGATTTATAACTTACCGCCAACTGTTTCAAAATAACCATATTTGACAAGTAACTAACACTACCTTTTAATATTAAAAAATCACATTTAATTAAGTACTCCTACCCCAAATAATAATCCACTTTATTTGATCAGCCAATTGTTTTACTACTTATTTTGTGACAAAAATCTTTGTCTTTTCAATTTCTAGTTGAAAGACTGAAAGCAAACAATATGATTCTGTGACAGTTATCAACATGCGATTTATACCTCCCATCACAATTGAAAGACCACATAGAGGAAAAGAAGTACAACAAAAATACTAAGATTCACTCAACAGTGCAAAATGTCCAAATTCATAGACTGTGTAAAACTAATTTTGACTTACTTTTGATGTCTAGAATAGAATTAGGAAAGTGATGTAAAGAATTAGATATAGATTAGCATCATACAAATTCAACAAAAAATTGCCTTTTACAAAACTTAGTATTACTCATGTCATATATATGTGAACAAAAATATTGAAATACCATTCTCAATTAGAAATCTATTAGGATTCACTTAATTGTGCAAAATGTCCAGTTTCATAGACTGAGTAAAACAAATTTTGACTTACTTTTGATGTCTATAAAAGAATTAAGAAAGAGATGTAAACAATTAGATATAGATTAGCATCAGGAAAATTCAACAAAAAATCACCCTTTACAAAATGCAGAATTACTCATGCCATGCATATGTTAACAAAAATATTGAAACACCATTCTCATTTAGAAACCTATTAGGATTCACTCAATAGTGCAAAATGTACGATTCCAGACACTGAATAAAAAGTTAGACTTATTGATGATGACTGAATGAGAGATAAGAATCTGATGTTAGCAATTGCAAGGGGAGTAACAATAATCATGCCTCTTTTTGAAACCTGTCCATGAGTGTCCGCTATATTTTAATTGATCCATAATGCTTCTGTCAGCAAACACCTTCATTTAAATGGAGAGGAAATAGAAAAGGATTTAACTCAAAAGTGTGCTCACTGGCAGACAGGCAGTGACAAGCTTTTTGACTGCACTCATCTATACTGACTGTGCTCCTATTTATTTATTTTTAGGCATTCTTCTAAGAGGCACATCAAGAGTTTTGGTTTGGTGATGCTTGACTTAGTTTTACAAAAAAAAACATAAAGAATAAAGTAATATATTTGCTTTGAGAAGTTTTCCTAAGTTATGGGTGTGGCTCATTTTCCGGGTGTCAAAATGTAAATATTAGCAGCACCAGAGATGGATTGCTATGGGACAGATCCATCGAACTGTGTTACATTAATTTAGAGCACATAAGTGTGTTTCAAACCCCATAGACCACTGAAAACTGATAGCGGATCAAATAGGTAAGAAGGCGTGAAGTGGTGCATGGTTTAGTATCTGTATTCTATTAGTGGGTTGTAGAAATAACAAAAAAAAGCACCAATGTAATTTGTATCTTTAAAGATCTGCCACGCTTATAGTAAACACGTCTATAAGTGCTGAGGAAGGGTAATCTCCATGGAAAAAACTGTTCTATATTGTATGTGAAATGCCCTTACATTCATAAAGCCAATTTTATGTTGTGTAAGAGTATAGTTAACCAGCACACTCATTTGGCTGATTGGAAATATACAAATGGTTCACAGCATGCAAATGAGAGTTCAAAACAAATAGTGAGTAAATGAAAGGTACCATTGAATTTGAGACTTTCCTAATAATGAATAAAGTGCAATAGAAATTCTGAACAAAAAAATGCTTTTACTTTGTTGGAATGCAGGTAGAGAGATAAATAAACAATGTACATTTTTAGACAGAAATGTTAAATGAAATCAAGAAGAAAGTATCAATGTAGGAAATTCAGAGCATTGGGCCCTATTTCATGAGATAAATTAGGGCATGAATTTAAATTCATGGGCAAATACATTGATGGTAATTGCATCAACTGTTGTAGATGTATGCTCAAAGAGTTTGGAAAAATATGCAGTAGTTAATTCCCACTCAAGTGGAGTAAAGTGGATGTTCAAAAGAATGGCTTTCTTTGAATGTTTGGATTCACCATCAAACATGTATGTTTGTGAATATTCTCTTGCTGATGTTTTGCTACTCCGAAAATAATTGGAGTTTTACTTCTATTTGCATAGGATAGTAAGATCACCACTAGATTTTGTGGGCATGAAGGGGGAAAGGCTTTCTCCACTGGGAAAGTTTTTGCTTGCCAAGAAAACAAATTGTGGATTTACACAGGAGGATTCATTCTCTCTCTGGTGGGTTCTTGCTTCTGGAGAGTTCCACACAGTGCAAACAGATGACCTTGGGAAAAAATTTAATGACATTCCGCCTATCATGCGTGAGAATCTACAGGCAGAGTAGCATTTCAGTCCTACTACTAGGAATATTTGTTCATTAAACAGAAAATATACTAGTTTAGCAGCATAAATCTCAAACTGTAATTTTTCTTTTTTTCTGTGAATTCTTTCATATACATTCAACCCAATATTCTGATTTAAAAGAACGCAAACATACAAGTGAAATGGTGGGGAGTTATTAATTTACATAGCGATAATAAATAAATATGTCAGATTTCTATTTTATTGCTTCTATTTGGAAGTCACATTTACAATCCATGCTTTGAATATGGTCATTATTACAACAAAATTAAAAATTCAAATGTGACGGCACATGTAACTAAAGTATTCTTTTCTGTTTGATTTAATCAAGATTATTTGTAATATGTGGACTTTCATAAAGCTCGTGAGAGGTGGGACTTTTTGATAACTATCGGCATAAATGGTGCCAAAATATATATGAATGTGAATAAGGCATATCATTTTTTATGTTTCTATGTTCCTGAAGCATATATTAAGCTTCTAATTTTTACAAAATAATATTTTCTGAGAACTTCTAATTACAATACAATTCAATGCACAAGTAATATAAATGTAAGTGACACCTAATGATTAGATGATTTAAATAAGAAAAACAAATTATTCAATTAGGAACATCATAAAATTGGTTCTTACCTCATACATGGGCTAAAGGATAATGATAAGAAAAACAGTACATTAAACAAATGCACTCCAAAGAAAGACATGAATTATTCAAAATCTATACTGGGACAAATAAATGTACTGCTAAATATTGAGAGTGAGATGTAAATTCCAAAGAAATTGGACCACTCACTTCTTTAGTTCAAATTCACATGAGGCTCCAATCAGATTCATCATCACAATTTAAAATCAAAGCTTGCCTTTTAATCAGAATTGTGAGAAAGTTCCTCTTATTGCCTGGTCACCCCCTGTTCTATGCTGACTGCAATCACAGGTTTTGCACTTCTGCAAACTGGGGCACTGCTGCCCAAGTCCTACTTAATGTTCTCTCAACTTTAAAGCATTGCAAAATTGCTTACTCCTAATTATCCTACTTAACTTTCCAATAAGGACCTAGAATATGGTGCAGGAAATATACAAGTGGAATGTAAAAGTTAAATGTTACCTGTGGACACTAGCACATGTTGTGCCATCCACTAGGCTGAGATAGAAAACATGGCTTCAGGTCTGCCTGTGTAGTCTGTATCCTGTAGATTTAAACCTTACCGCCAACTCTTTCAAAATAACCATATTTGACAAGTAACTAACACTACCTTTTAATATTTAAAAAATCACATTTAATTAAGACTCCTACCCCAAATAATAATCCACTTTATTTGATCAGCCAATTGTTTTACTACTTATTGTGTCACAAAAATCTTTGTCTTTTTAGTTTCTAGTTGAAAGACTGAAAGCAAACAATATGATTCTGTGACAGTTATCTACATGCGATTTATGCTTCCCATCACAATTCAAAGACCACATAGAGGAAATGAGGTACAAGAAAAATACTAAGATTCACTCAACAGTGCAAAATGTCCAATTTCATAGACTGAGTAAAACTAATTTTGACTTACATTTGATGTCTAGAAAAGAAAAAAGAAAGAAATGTAAACAATTAGATATAGATTAGCATCAGGAAAATTCAACAAAAAATAGCACTTTACAAAATGCAGTATTACCCATGTCATGCATATGTTAACAAAAATATTGAAATACCATTCTCATTTAGAAACCTATTAAGATTTCACTCAATAGTGCAAAATGTATGATTCCAGACACTGAATAAAAAGTTAGACTTATTGATGATGACTGAATGAGAGATAAGAATCTGATGTTAGCAATTGCAAGGGGAGTAACAATAATCATGCCTCTTTTCGAAACCTGTCCATGAGTGTCTGCTATATTTTAATTGATCCATACTGCTTCTGTCAGAAAACACCTTCATTTAAATGGAGAGGAAATAGAAAATAATTTAACTCAAGTGGGTGCTCACTGGCAGATAGGCAGTGACAAGCTTTTTTGACTGTACTCATCTATACCGCTGTGCTCCTATTTATTTATTTTTAGGCATTCTTCTAAGAGGCACATCAAGAGTTTTGGTTTGGTGATGCTTGACTTACATTTACAAAAAAAAACACAAAGAATAAAGTAAGATAATTGCTTTGAGAAGTTTTCCTAAGATTTGGGTGTTGCTCATTTTCTGGGTGTCAAAGTGTAAATATTAGCCGCACCAGAGATGGATTGCTTCAGGACAGTTCTATCGAACTGTGTTACATATATTTAGAGCACATTTATGTGTTTCAAAACCCATAGACCACTAAAAACTGATAGCGGATCAAATAGGTAAGAAGGAGCGAAGTGGTGTATGGTTTAGTATTTGTATTCTATCAATGAAATTAAATTTCTATAGCGCGTTACTACCCTGAGGCCTTGTAGCGATTAGGACAGGGCAGACAGTGTCATGACAGGTTAGTAAGTGGTACCAAAGAGATAGGTCTTAAGGAGTTTACGGAAGGACTGCATATTGGATTCCCTGCGAAGAGTAGAAGGAAGAGAATACCAAAGATTAGCAGCATTGAGCGAAAAGGAGCGACCGCCCCATCTGGATCTACGTACTTTCCTTGTAGTAGCAAGGAAAGCAAAGCTGGAACGAAGACTCCTTGGAGGATGGTAAGGAGTGACGAGGGGGTGGATAATGGCAGGGCCGGTCTTCCAGATGGCTTTGTGAGCCAGACACATAGCCTTAAATTGTATTCCGGACTTGATTGGGAGCCAATGAAGTTTCCTTATTGCGGGTTTTGCTGATTGTCTCCGAGGAATCTGGAGAAGTAAACGAGCCGCGCAGTTCTGGATCACTTGTAATTTTTGAGTGGTAGCCTGGGGGGCGCCCAGATACAAGGCGTTCCCATAGTCCAGGCGGGACAAAATGAGGGCTTGCACCATAATCCTTCGCGCCTGGAAAGGGAGCAAAGGGAGAATTTTCCATAACATCCTCATCAGGCCGAAACATGTAGCTGAGAGCATAGTGGCTTGATGATTAAAATTTAAGGAGCTATCAAGCCACATGCCTAAGCTCTTAATCTGGTGCTTTGGGGCAGGCATAGTGCCGAGACAAATGGGCCATGAGAATGCCGGGGAAGGTGATGGAGCTTTGCCCAGGAACATCAATTCCGTTTTGTCCCCGTTTAACTTAAGGTGAGATAGGTCCATCCATTCGGCTACCGCCTCTAGGCAATTGCCCAGGGCGCAGGATGAACCCTCCGGGTGGTTTAGTGCCACAACCAGTTGGGTATCATCTGCGTAGGTAATAATTTTTATGCCGAATGGACGTACTATCTCTGCCAAAGTCGCCATGTAAGTATTAAAGAGCGTGGGGCTCAGGGAGGAACCCTGGGGAACCCCACAGCTGAGAGGCCATCGATTTGATGCAAAGGTACCCTCGAAAACCTGAAAAAAACGGTCCTTTAAGAAGGACTGGATCCATGTGAGAGCCCGGTGTGTTACTCCAAGATTTTTTAATCGCTCCAGCAAGATGTTATGATCAACAGTGTCGAAGGCGGCACTGAGGTCCAGCAGAATAATTGCTGCTGAGCCACCCTGGTCCAGAAGTCTCCTTGCTTCCTCTGTTACTGCCAGAAGGGCCGTCTCTGTCCCAAGCCTGGGACTAAATCCTGTCTGGGAATCGTGGAGCATGTTGTTAGACTCCAGATAATGGACTAGAGTAGAGTTTATATGTCTCTCCGTCAGCTTGCTCAACCAGGGAAGGAGAGAAATAGGTCGATAGTTGGCCATATTGGAGACGTCTAAGTTTGGTTTCTTAAAAAGGGCTCTAACCTGAGCACATTTCCAATCAGGGGCTACCGTGCTCGAAGAGATGGAGGCATTTATGATGTTCAAAATTACTGGCTGAATAACATCAGCAGCTCGAGTGAGATGCTGCGGAGGAGCGGAGTCCATAGGAGAGCCCGAGGTTACCGTAGAAATAAGTGTATTCAAGGCAACCTCGTCTATCAAGGGGAACTCCGCTAATGAACACTGTGATTCGGGAAGGGGGCTTTCGGTACTGAGCGCTATAGACTCGCTCTGGTGGGGGGGAAAGATTGACAAATCAGATGAATTTTTTGGTGGAAATATTCCGCTAAATTGTTGCAGCGAACTAAAGCATCCTCTATGTTAGGGGATTTATGCGGAATGGTGATAAGAGATTTAGCAATACGGAAAATCTCTTTAGGAGAATTAGCAGCTGCGCAGATCCTCTCCTCATAAAATGAGGATTGGGCGATTTTGATTTCTGACTTATAATTCCTAATTGCCTCTCTATAGACATTTTTCCTCTCCTCTGTTAGATTCTGTCTCCATCTCCTTTCCAGTTTCCTGCAGATTTGTTTGAGCTCCCTTAATTTAAGGGAGAACCATGGTACCGGTTTATGTATGGATCTCTTATAGGAAGGTTTCATAGGAAGAAGAGTGTCCAAAGAGTTTTGGATCCATAGGTTAAAATTATTATTAGCTCTCTCCGGATCGGAAACAGGAGGGGGTGTGGTGGCATCCAGAGCTAAAGACCACTGGCTAACAGAAAGATTTGACCATTTCCTTTCCAGCATCAGAATTACACTCTGAAGGGGAGAAGACACTACGGTCTCCCAGACCAGAGGAATTAGCAGATGATCAGTCCAGGGGAGGGGGATTGGAGACCCTACCGAAAGATTCTGGTCATTACTAAACACTGGATCAAGGAGATGACCCTTGACATGCGTAGGGGAAAAGCCTTTCTGCTTAAATTGAAGTGCTGAGAGGCTTGTTAGCAGCTCTTTGGCCAGATGGTCTGAGGGGTCATCCAGGTGGATATTAAGATCCCCTAGTACTGTAAAATTAGCTGAAGTTAATGCTAAGTTAGCCACAAAGGTCGTGAGTATACTAAGGAAGTGACCTATGGGTCCCGGGGGGCAGTAAAGTAGCAGACCAGAGAGAGTGGTAATAGGTGATAATTCCAAAGAAAAGTTCATACTTTCGCAGTCCGGTAGCCCCTCAGCGGAGGACCGGCAGCGGAAATTGTCTCTAAAAATTATAGCTAGACCTCCACCTCTTCCAGTCTTGCGGTCCGTTCTATGAATTAAATACCCCGGAGGTAGGGTCTGGGTGATAATTGGATCAACTTTGTCCTGTAACCATGTCTCTGTCAGGAATAAAGCATCGGGTTTAAGATCATCTATAAGAAGTGCTAGTTCAACTGAGTGCTTGGGAAGAGAACGACAATTTAAAAGAAATAATTTTGGGGGAGGCCGGTATCTGGTAAGTCCCTACTGTAAGGTTGAAACTTAAAATCACAGTGGGGGCAACTGGAGGGACTGTTGGCAAGGATCAGCGCGTGTAGACAATTAGTATCCGTAACTTCTCTCATATTGAACAGTGTCTGAGCACTGTAGGTAACATTGTTATTTTTAGAACTGCCAGGGGTCATGGCCCCTGGTCCCGGCTGGGCTCGGACGGGCCTTTGGCGCGCCGCCGGCGCTCCCGCTGCGCGCTCCCGCTGCGCGTGCGCATTAGCCAGAAGCTAAGTACTGGTGGGGGCGCGAAAGACTGGCGCGCTAACCCGAAACCGGAAGTGATTGCTGCTCCAAGAAGCCCTCCGCACAACGGCACTTGCCGCGTCGGACCGGGGCTGGGAGAAGGGTAGAGGTAGGTTCCACCAAGTACAGGATATAGAATTCTTTTGAAGTGCATGTGCAACTTAAAATACGGGCGCAATTAAAAACATTCGATATAGCCACACACACGCCACAGCTAGCAGCGTCCCTGCCACTGGTCTCTTCCGCGTCTGCTGCGCGTGCGCATTAGCCAGAAGCTAAGTACTGGTGGGGGCGCGAAAGACTGGCGCGCTAACCCGAAACCAGAAGTGATTGCTGCTCCAAGAAGCCCTCCGCACAACGGCACTTGCCGCGTCGGACCGGGGCTGGGAGAAGGGTAGAGGTAGGTTCCACCAAGGACAGGATATAAAATTCTTTTGAAGTGCATGTGCAACTTAAAATATGGGCGCAGTTAAAAACATTCGATATAGCCACACACACGCCACAGCTAGCAGCGTCCCTGCCACTGGTCCCTGCCGCGTCCGCTGCGCGTGGGTTGTAGAAATAAGACTAGAGAAGACCAAGGTAATTTGTATCTTTAAAGATCTGCCGCGCTTCTAGTAAACATGTCTAAAAGTGCGGAGGAAGGGTAATCTATATGGAAAATACTGTTCTATATTGTATGTGAAATGCCCTTGTATTTATAAAGCCGATTCTATGTTCTGTAAGTGTATAATTAACCAGCACACTCATGAAGCTAATTTGAAATATGGAAATGGTTCCCAGCATGCAAATGAGAATTCAAAACAAATAGGGAGTAAATGACAGGTACTACTGAATTTGAGAGTTTCCTAATAATGCATAAAGTGCAATAGAAATTCTGAACAAAATAATATGCTTTTACTTTGTTGGAATGCAGGTAGAGAGATAAATAAACAATGACATTTTTTAGATTCACAGAAATTAGAAATGAAATCAAGAAGAAAGTATCAAGGTGGAAAATTCAGAGCATTGGGCCCTATTTCATGAGATAAATTAGGGCATGAGTTTTAATTCATGACCAAATAGATTGATGGTAATAGCATCAACTGTTGTAGATTTATGCTCCAAGAGTTTGGAGAAGTTTGCAGTAGTGAATTCCCACTCAAGTAGAATAAAGTGGGTATTTAAAAGCATGGTTTTCCTCGAATGTGTGGAATCACCCTCAAACATGTATGTTTGTGAACATTCTCTTGCTGATGTTTTGCTACTTCGAAAATAATTGGAGTTTTACTCCTATTTCCATAGGATAATAAATCACCCCTAGATTTTGTACGCCTGAAGAGGGAAGGTCTTTCTCCACTGGGAAAGTATTTTGCTTGCCAATAAAAAAAATGGTGCATTTACACATGAGGATTCATTCTCACTCTGGTGGGTTCTTGCTTCTGGAGAGTTCCACACACCACACAATGCAGATAACCTTGGGAATTTTTTTATGACATTCCACCTATCATGCGTAAGAATCTACAGGCAGAGTAGCGTTTCAGGCCTACTACTGGGAATATTTGTTCATTAAAAATTAAACAGAAAATATACTAGTTTAACAGCATATATCCTCAAACTGTAATTTTTCTTTTTTTCTGTGAATTGTGTCCATATGCATTCAACCCAATATTCTGAGTTAAAAGAACGCAAATATACCAGTGAAAAGGTGGGGAGTTACTAATTTACATAGCGATAAGTAATAAATATGTCGGGTTTCTATTTTATTGGTTCTATTTGGAAGTTACATTTACAATCCATGCTTTGAATATGGTCAATATTAGAAGAAAATGAAAAATTCAAATATGATGGCAAATGTAACTAAAGTGTTCTTTTCTGCGTAATTTAGCAACATTATTGGTAATACATGAACTTTCATAAAGCTCCTGAGAGGTGTGACCTTTGGTTAACTATCAGCATAAAGGGTGCCAAAATATATATGAATGTGAATGAGCATATCATTTTTTATGTTTCTATGTTGCTGAAGCATAAAGTAAGCTTCTAGTTTTTACAAAATAATATTTTCTGAGAACTTCTAATTACAATACAATTCAATGCGCAAGTAATATAAATGTAAGGACACCTAACGATTAGATGATTTAAATAAGAAAAATAAATTATTCAATTAGGAACATAATAAAACTGGTTCTTACCTCATACATAGACTAAAGGAGAATGAGAAGATATACAATAAATTGAACAAATGTACTCAAGAGAAAGACATTCATTATTCAAAATCTATACTGGGACAAATAAATGAACTGCTTAATATTCAAAGTGAGATGTAAATATGGACCACTCACTTCTTTAGTTCAAATCCATATGACGCTCCAATGAGATTCAACATCACAATTTAAAATCAAAGCTTGCCTTTTAATCAGAGAATTGTGAGAAAGTTGCTCTTATTGCTTGTGTCACCCCCAATTCTATGATGCCTGCAATCACAGGCTGTGCACCTCTGCAGACTGGGGAGCTGTGCCCATGCCCTACTAATGTTCTCTCAGCTTTAAAGCATTGCAAAATTGCTTACTCCTAATTGGCCAACTTAACTTTCCAAACAAGGCCCTAGAATATGGTGCAGGAAATATAGAAGTGGAATGTAAAAGTTAAATGTTACCCGTGGATACTAGCACATGTTGTGCCATCTACTAGGCTGAGAAGGAAAACATGGCTTCACGTCTGCCTGTGTAGTATGTCTCCAGTAGATTTAAAACTTACCACCAACTGTTTCAATATAACAATATTTGACAGGAGCTAACACTACCTTTTAATATTAAAACAAATCACCCTTAATTAGTACTCCTATCCCAAATATTAATCCACTTTATTGGATCAGCCAATTCTTTTACCATTTATTTTGTGACAAAAATCTTTGTCTTTTCAGTTTCTAGTTGAAAGACTGAAAGCAAACCATATGATTCTGTGACAATTATCAACATGTGATGTATACCTCCCATCACAATTCAAAGACCACATAGAGCAAATGAGGTACAACTAAAATACTAAGATTCACTCAACAGTGCAAAATGTCCTATTTCATAGACTGAGTAAAACTAATTTTGACTTACTTTTGATGTCTAGAAAAGAATTGAGAAAGAGATGTAAACAATTAGATATAGATTAGCATCATGAAAGTTCAACAAAAAATTTACCTTTACAAAATGCAGAATTACTCATGGCATGTATATGTTAACAAAAATATTTAAATACCAATCTCAATTAGAAACCTATTAGGATTTCACTCAATAGTGCAAAATGTATAAGTCCAGAGACTGAATAAAAAGTTAGACTTATTGATGATGACTGAAAGAGAGATAAGAATCTGATGTTAGCAATTGCAAGGGGAGTAACAATAATCATGCGTCTTTTTGAAACCTGTCCATTAGTGTCAGCTACATTTAATTGATCCAAAATGCTTCTGTCAGCAAACACCTTTGTTTAAATGGAGAGGAAATAGAAAAGGATTTAACTCAAGTGGGTGCTCACTGGCAGACAGGAAGTGACAAGCTTTTTTGACTGCACTCATCTATACTGCTGTGCTCCTATTTATTTATCTTTAGGCATTCTTCTATAAGGCACATCAAGAGTTTGGTTTGGTGATGCTTGACTTAGTTTTAGAAAAAAACATATATAGAATAAAGTAAGAGAATTGCTTTGAGAAGTTTTCCTAAGTTATGGGTGTTGAACATTTTCCGGGTGTCAAAGTGTAAATATTACCAGCACCAGAGATGGATTGCTTCAGGACCGATCCTTCGAACTGTGTTACATTTATTTAGAGCACATTTATGTGTTTCAAACCCCATGGACCACTAAAAACTGATAGCGGATCAAATAGGTAAGAAGGAGCGAATTGGTGTATGGTTTAGTATTTGTATTCTATCAATGGGTTGTAGAAATAAGACAAGACAACACCAAGGTAATTTGTAACCTTAAAGATCTGTCTCACGCTTATAGTAAACAGGTCTAAAAGTGCTGAGGAAGAGTAATCTATATGGAAAATACTGTTCTATATTGTATGTGAAATGCCCATACATGTCATAAAGCTAATTCTATGTTCTGTAAGTGTATTATTAACCAGCACACTCATGAAGCTAATTTGAAAAATGGAAATGGTTCCCAGCTTGCAAATGAGAGTTTAAAACAAATAGGGAGTAAATGACAGGTACCACTGAATTTGAGACTTTCCTAATAATGCATAAAGTGCAATAGAAATTCTGAACAAAAGAATATGCTTTTACTTTGTTGGAATGCAGGTAGCGAGATCAATAAACAATGACCTTTTTTAGATACACAGATTAGAAATGAAATCAACAAGAAAGTATCACGGTAGAAATATCAGAGCATTGGGCTCTATTTCATGAGATTAATCAGTGCATGAGTTTTAATTCATGACCAAATAGATTGATGGTAATTGCATTAACTGTTGTAGATGTACACTCCAAGAGTTTGGAGAAATTTGCAGTAGTTAATTCCCACTCAAGTGGAGTAAAGAGGGTGCTCAAAATCTTGGCTTTCGTTGAATGTTTGGAATCACCTTCAAACATGTATGTTTGTGAATGTTCTCTCGTTGATGTTTTGATACTCTGAAAATAATTGGAGTTTTACTCCTATTTCCTTAGGATAAAAGATCACCCCTAGATGTTGTGGGCCTGAAGGGGGAAGGACTTTCGCCATTGGAAAGTATTTTCTTGCCAATAAAAAATATTGTGCATTTACACCTGAGGATTCATTCTCTCTCTTTGGGGTTCTTGCTTCTGGAGAGTTCCACACAGTGCAAACAGATGACCTTGGGAAAAATCTAATGACATTCCACCTATCATGCGTGAGAATGTACAGTCAGAGTAGCACTTCAGGCCTACTACTGGGAATATTTGTTCATTTAAAAAGCAAACAGAAAATATACTAGTCTAGCAGCATAAATCTCAAACTGTAATTTTTAATTTTTTTCTGTGAATTGGGTCCAATACATTCAAGCCAATATTCTAATTTAAAGGAGCGAATCATACCAGTGAAAAGGTGGGGAGTTATTAATTTACATCGCAATAAGAAATAAATATGTCAAATTTCTATTTTATTGCTTCTATTTGGAAGTCACATTTGCAATCCATGCTTTGAATATGGTCATTATTGCAAAAAAATGAAAAATTAAAACATGATGGCACTTGTAACTAAACTATTATTTTTTGTTTGAGTTATCAAGATTATTTGTAATACGTGGACTTTCATAAAGCTCGTGAGAGGTGTGGCTTTTGGTTAACTATCAGCATAAATGGGGCCAAAATATATATGAATGTAAATAGGCATATCATTTTTTATGTTTCTATGTTGCTGATGCATATATTAAGCTTCTAGTTTTTACAAAATAATATTTTCTGAAAACTTCTAATTACAGTACAATTTAATGCGAAAGTAATATAAATGTAAGTGACACCTAAAGATTAGATGATTTAAATAAGAAAAATCAAATATTCAATTAGGAACATCATAACGGTGGTTCTTACCGCATACATAGGCTAAAGGAGAATGAGATGAAAAACAGTAAATTAAACAAATTCACTCTAAAGAAAGACATTAATTATTCAAAATCTATACTGGGACATATAAATGAACTGCTTAATATTGAAAGTAAGATGAAAATTCAATGAAATTGGACCTCTCACTTCTTTAGTTCAAAACCATATGAGGCTTCAATCAGATTCAACATCACAATTTAAAATCAAAGCTTGTCTTTTAATCAGAGAATTGTGAGAAAATTCCTCTTATTGCTTTGTCTACCCATTTCTATGCTGACTGCAATCACAGGTTTTGCACCTCTGCGGACCGAGGAACTGTGGCCCATGCCCTACTTAATGCTCTCTCAGCTTTAAAGCATTGCAAAATTGCTTACTCCTAATTGGCCTACTTTAGCTTTCCAATACAGGCCCTAGAATATGGTGCAGGAAAAATACAAGTGGAATGTAAATAGTTAAATGTTACCTGTGGATACTAGCACATGTTGTGCCATCCACTAGGCTGAGAAGGAAAACATGGCTTCAGGTCTGCCTGTGTAGCCTGCCTCCAGTAAATATAAAACTTACCGCCAACTTTTTCAAAATAACCATATTTGACAGTAGCTAACACTGCCTTTTATTATAAAAAAAATCTCCATTAATTAGGACTCCTATCCCAAATAATAATCCACTTTTTTGGCTCAGCCTATTGTTTTACCACTTATTGTGTGACAAAAATCTTTGTCTTTATAATTTCTAGTTGAAAGACTTTAAGCAAACAATATGATTCTGTGACAGTAATCAACATGTGATGTATACCTCCCATCACAATTGAAAGACCACATAGAGGAAAAGAAGTACAACAAAAATACTAAGATTCACTCAACAGTGCAAAATGTCCAATTTCATAGACTGAGTAAAACTAATTTTGACTTACTTTTGAAGTCTAGAAAAGAATTAAGAAAGAGATGTAAACAATTAGATATAGATTAGCATCATGAAAATTCAACAAAAAATTCTCCTTTACAAAATGCAGTATTACTCATGTCATGTATATGTTAACAAATATATTGAAATACCATTCTCAATTAGAAATCTTTTAGGATTCACTCAATAGTGCAAAATGTAAAATTTCAGACACTGAATAAAAAGTTAGACTTATTGATGATGACTGAAAGAGAGATAAGAATCTGATGTTAGCAATTGCAAGGGGAGTGACAAAAATCATGCCTCTTTTTGAAACCTGTCAATGAGTGTCCACTACAGTTTAATTGATTCAAAATGCTTCTGTCAGCAAACACCTTCATTAAAATGGAGAGGAAATAGAAAATGATTTAACTGAAGTGGGTGCTCACTGGCAGACAGGAAGTGACAAGCTTTTTTGGCTGCACTCATCTATACTGATGTGCTCCTATTTATTTATTTTTAGGCATTCTTCTGTGAGGCACATCAAGAAATTGGTTTGGTGATGCTTGAGTTAGTTTTAAAAAAAAACATATATATAATAATGTAAGAGAATTTCTTTGAGAAGTTTTCCTAAGTTGTGAGTGTTGCTCATTTTCCTGGTGTCAAAGTATAAATATTAGCAGCAGCAAAGATGGATTGCTTCAGGACAGATCCTTCGAACTGTGTTACATTTATTTGGAGCACATTTATCTGTTTCAAAACCCATAGACTACTAAGAATTGATAGTGGATCAAATAGGTAGTAAGGAGTGAGGTGATGTATTGTTTAGTATTTGTACTCTATCAATGGGTTGTAAAAATAACAAAAGAGAGCACCGAGGTAATTTGTATCCTTAAAGATCTACCATGCTTATAGTAAACATGTCTATAAACGCTGAGGAAGGGTAATCTCCATGGAAAATACTGTTCTGTATTGTGTGAGATGCTCTTAGATTCATAAAGCCAATTCTATGTTCTGTAAGTGTATAGTTAACCAGCACACTCATTTGGCCGATTGGTAATATAGAAATGGTTTACAGAATACAAATGAGAGTTCAAAACAAATAGTGAGTAAATAAAAGGTACGATTGAATTTGAGACTTTCCTAATAATGCATAAAGTGCAATAAAAATTTTGAACAAAAGAATATGCTTTTACTTTCATGGAATGCAGGTAGAGAGATAAATAATCACTGACATTTTTCAGATACACAGAAATTAGAAATGAAATCAAGAAGAAAGTATCAAGGTGGAAAATTCAGAGCATTGGGCCCTATTTCATGAGATAAATCAGTGCATGAGTTTTAATTCATGACCAAATAGATTGATGGTAATTGCATTAACTGTTGTAGATGTACACTCCAAGAGTTTGGAGAAATTTGCAGTAGTTATTTCCCACTCAAGTGGAGTAAAGTGTGTGTTCAAAAGCTTGACTTTCTTTGAATGATTGGAATCACCCTCAAACATGTATGTTTGTGAATGCTCTCTCATTGATGTTTTGATACTCCGAAAATAATTGGAGTTTTACTCCTATTTCCATAGGATAAAAGATCACCCCTAGATTTTGTGGGCCTGAAGGGGAAAGGACTTTCTCCACTGGGAAAGTATTTTCTTGCCAATAAAAAAAATTGTGCATTTATACATGAGGATTTATTCTCTCTCTGGGGGGGTTCTCGCTTCTGCAGAATTCCACACAGGGCAAACAGATGACCTTGGGAAAAATCTAATTACATTCCACCTATCATGCTTGAGAATCAACAGTCAGAGTAGCATTTCAGGCCTACTACTGGGAATATTTGTTCATTAAAAAATCAAACAGAAAATATACTAGTTTAGCAGCATAAATCTCAAACTGTAATTTTTCATTTTTTTCTGTGAATTGGGTCATATATATTCAACCCAATATTCTAATTTAAAGGAATGCAAATCATACCAGTGAAAAGGTGGGGAGTTATTAATTTACATAGCAATAAGAAATAAATATGTCAAATTTCTATTTTATTGCTTCTATTTGGAAGTTACATTTGCAATCCATGCTTTGAATATGGTCATTATTGCAACAAAATGAAAAATTCAAACATGATGGCACTTGTAACTAAAGTATTCTTTTCTGTTTGAGTTATCAAGATTATTTGTAATACGTGGACTTTCATAAAGCTCGTGAGAGGTGTGGCTTTTGGTTAACTATCAGCATAAATGGGGCCAAAATATATATGAATGTAAATAGGTATATCATTTTTTATATTTCTATGTTGCTGATGCATATATTAAGCTTCTAGTTTTTACAAAATAATATTTTCTGAAAACTTCTAATTACAGTACAATTTAATGCGCAAGTAATATAAATGTAAGTGACACCTAAATATTAGATGATTTAAATAAGAAAAATCTATTATTCAATTAGGAACATCATAACGCTGGTTCTTACCGCATACATAGGCTAAAGGAGAATGAGATGAAAAACAGTAAATTAAACAAATTCACTCGAAAGAAAGACATTAAATATCCAAAATCTATACTGGGACATATAAATGAACTGCTTAATATTGAAAGTAAGATGAAAATTCAAAAGAAATTGGACCTCTCACTTCTTTAGTTCAAAACCATATGAGGCTTCAATCAGATTCAACATCACAATTTAAAATCAAAGCTTGTCTTTTAATCAGAGAATTGTGAGAAAATTCCTCTTATTGCTTTGTTTACCCATTTCTATGCTGACTGCAATCACAGGTTTTGCACCTCTGCGGACCGAGGAACTGTGGCCCATGCCCTACTTAATGCTCTCTCAGCTTTAAAGCATTGCAAAATTGCTTACTCCTAATTGGCCTACTTTAGTTTCCAAACAGGCCCTAGAATATGGTGCAGGAAAAATACAAGTGGAATGTAAATATTAAATGTTACCTGTGGATACTAGCACATGTTGTGCCATCCACTAGGCTGAGAAGGAAAACATGGCTTCAGGTCTGCCAGTGTAGTCTGCCTCCAGTAAATTTAAAACTTACCTCCAACTTTTTCAAAATAACCATATTTGACAGTAGCTAACATGAATGGGCATATCATTTTTTATATTTCTATGTTGCTGAAGCATAAATTAAGCTTCTAGTTTTTACAAAATAATATTTTCTGAGAACTTCTAATTACAATGCAATGCAATGCGCAAGTAATATAAATGTGACACCTAACGATTAGATGATTTAAATAAGAAAAATAAATTATTCAATTAGGAACATAATAAAACTGGTCCTCATACATAGACTAAAGGAGAATGAGAAGATACACAGTAAATTGAACAAATGTACTCAAGAGAAAGACATTAATTATTCCAAATCTATACTGGGACAAAAAAATGTGCTTCTTAATATTCAGGGTGAGATGTAAATTCAAAATTAATTGGACCACTCACTTCTTTAGTTCAAATCCATATGAGGCTCCAATCAGATTCAACATCACAATTTAAAATCAAAGCTTGCCTTGTAAACAGAGAATTGTGAGAAAGTTCCTCTTATTGCTTTGTCACCCGCATTTCAATGATGACTGTAATCACAGGCTGTGCACCTTTGCAGATGGGGGAGCTGTGGCCCATGTCCTACTTAATGCTCTCTCTGCTTTAAAGCATTGCAAAATTGCTTACTCCTAATTGGCCAACTTAACTTTCCAAACAGGACCTAGAATATGGTGCAGGAAATATACAAGTGGAATGTAAAAGTTAAATGTTACCCATGGATACTAGCACATGTTGTGCCATTTACTAGGCTGAGAAGGAAAACATGGCTTCAGGTCTGCCTGTGTAGTAAGCTTTCAGTAGATTTAAAACTTACCACCAACTGTTTCACTACATCTGACAGGAGCTAACACTACCTATTAATATTAAAAAATCACCCTTAATTAGGAATCCTACCCCAAATAATAATCCACCTTATTGGATCAGCCAATTCTTTTACCAAAAATCTTTGTCTTTTCAGTTTCTAGTTGAAAGACTGAAAGCAAACCATATGATTCTGTGACAATTATCAACATGTGATGTATACCTCCCATTACAATGCAAAGACCACATAGAGCAAATGAAGTACAACAAAAATACTAAGATTCACTCAACAGTGCAAAATGTCCTATTTCATAGACTGAGTAAAACTAATTTTGACTTACTTTTGATGTCTAGAAAAGAATTAAGAAAGAGATGTAAACAATTAGATATAGATTAGCATCATGAAAATTCAACACAAAATTTTACCTTTACAAAATGCAGAATTACTGATGGCATGTATATGTTAACTAAAATATTTAAATACCATTCTCAATTAGAAACCTATTAGGATTTCACTCAATAGTGCAAAATGTATAATTCCAGACACTGAATAAAAAGTTAGACTTATTGATGATGACTGAAAGAGAGATAAGAATCTGATGTGAGCAATTGAAAGGGGAGTAACAATAATCATGCCTCTTTTCGAAACCTGTCCATTAGTGTCAGCTACATTTTAATTGATCCAAAATGCTTCTGTCAGCAAACACCTTTGTTTAAATGGAGAGGAAATAGTAAAGGATTTAACTCAAGTGGGTGCTCACTGGCAGAGAGGAAGTGACAAGATTTTTTGAATGCACTCATTTATACTGCTGTGCTCCTATTTATTTGTTTTTAGGCATTCTTCTATAAGGCACATCAAGAGTTTGGTTTGGTGATGCTTGACTTAGCTATACAAAAAAAACATATATAGAATAAAGTAAGAGAATTTCTTTGAGAAGTTTTCCTAAGTTATGGGTGTTGCTCATTTTCGGGGTGACAAAGTGTAAATATTAGCAGCACCAGAGATGGATTGCTTCAGGACCGATCCTTCGAACTGTGTTACATTTATTTAGAGCACATTTATGTGTTTCAAACCCTATAGACCACTAAAAACTGATAGCGGATCAAATAGGTAAGAAGGAGCGAAGTGGTGTATGGTTTAGTATTTGTATTCTATCAATGGGTTGTAGAAATAAGACAAGACAAGACCAAGGTAATTTGTATCCTTAAAGATCTGCCGCGCTTATAGTAAACATGTCTAAAAGTGTTGAGGAAGGGTAATCTATATGGAAAATACTGTTCTATATTGTATGTGAAATGCCCTTATATTTATAAAGCCGATTCTATGTTCTGTAAGTGTATAATTAACCAGCACACTCATGAAGCTAATTTGAAATATGGAAATGGTTCCCAGCATGCAAATGTGAATTCAAAACAAATAGAGAGTAAATTAAAGGTACTACTGAATTTGAGACTTTCCTAATAATGCATAAAGTGCAATAGAAATTCTGAACAAAAGAAAATGCTTTTACTTTGTTGGAATGCAGATAGAGAGATAAATAAACAATGAGCTTTTTTAGATACACAGAAATTAGAAATGAAATCAACAAGAAAGTATCAAGGTAGAAAATTCAGAGCATTGGGCTCTATTTCATGAGATAAATCAGTGCATGAGTTTTAATTCATGTCCAAATAGATTGATGGTAATTGCATTAACTGTTGTAGATGTACACTCCAAGAGTTTGGAGAAATTTGCAGTAGTTATTTCCCACTCAAGTGGAGTAAAGTGGGTGTTCAAAAGCTTGACTTTCTTTGAATGATTGGAATCACCCTCAAACATGTATGTTTGTGAATGCTCTCTCATTGATGTTTTGATACTCCGAAAATAATTGGAGTTTTACTCCTATTTCCATAGGTTAAAAGATCACCCCTAGATTTTGTGGGCCTGAAGGGGAAAGGACTTTCTCCACTGGGAAAGTATTTTCTTGCCAATAAAAAAATTGTGCATTCATACATGAGGATTCATTCTCTCTCTGGGGGGTACTCGCTTCTACAGAATTCCACACAGGGCAAACAGATGACCTTGGGAAAAATCTAATTACATTCCACCTATCATGCTTGAGAATCAACAGTCAGAGTACATTTCAGGCCTACTACTGGAAATATTTGTTCATTAAAAAAGCAAACAGAAAATATACTAGTTTAGCAGCATAAATCTCAAACTGTAATTTTTCATTTTTTTCTGTGAATTGGGTCCAATATATTCAACCCAATATTCTAATTTAAAGGAGTGAATCATACCAGTGAAAAGGTGGGGAGTTATTAATTTACATAGAAATAAGAAATAAATATGTCAAATTTCTATTTTATTGCTTCTATTTGGAAGTCACATTTGCAATCCATGCTTTGAATATGGTCATTATTGCAAAAAAATGAAAAATTCAAACATGATGGCACTTGTAACTAAAGTATTCTTTTTTGTTTGAGTTATCAAGATTATTTGTAATACGTGGACTTTCATAAAGCTCGTGAGAGGTGTGGCTTTTGGTTAACTATCAGCATAAATGGGGCCAAAATTTATATGAATGTAAATAGGCATATCATTTTTAATGTTTCTATGTTGCTGATGGATATATTAAGCTTCTAGTATTTACAAAATAATATTTTCTGAAAACTTCTAATTACAGTACAATTTAATGTGCAAGTAATATAAATCTAAGTGACACCTAAAGATTAGATGATTTAAATAAGAAAAATCAATTATTCAATTAGGAACATCATAACGCTGGTTCTTACCACATCAATAGGCTAAAGGAGAATAAGATGAAAAACAGTAAATTAAACAAATGCACTCTAAAGAAAGACATTAATTATTCAAAATCTATACTGGGACATATAAATGAACTGCTTAATATTGAAAGTAAGATGAAAATTCAAAAGAAATTGGACCTCTCACTTCTTTAGTTCAAAACCATATGAGGCTTCAATCAGATTCAACATCACAATTTAAAATCAAAGCTTGTCGTTTAATCAGAGAATTGTGAGAAAGTTCCTCTTATTGCTTTGTCTACCCATTTCTATGCTGACTGCAATCACAGGTTTTTCACCTCTGCGGACCGGGGAACTGTGGCCCATGCCCTACTTAATGCTCTCTCAGCTTTAAAGCATTGCAAAATTGCTTACTCCTAATTGGCCTACTTTAGTTTCCAAACAGACCCTAGAATATGGTGCAGGAAAAATACAAGTGGAATGTAAATATTAAATGTTACCTTTGGATACTAGCACATGTTGTGCCATCCACTAGGCTGAGAAAAAAAACATGGCTTCAGGTCTGCCTGTGTAGTCTGCCTCCAGTAAATTTAAAACTTACCGCCAACTTTTTCAAAATAACCATATTTGACAGTAGCTAACACTACCTTTTAATATAAAAAAAATCTCCATTAATTAGGATTCCTATCCCAAATAATAATCCACTTTTTTGGATTAGCCTATTGTTTTACCACTTATCTTGTGACAAAAATCTTTGTTTTTCAATTTCTAGTTGAAAGACTGAAAGCAAACCATATGATTCTGTGAGAATTATCAACATGTGATGTATACCTCCCATTACAATTCAAAGACCACATAGAGCAAATGAAGTACAATAAAAATACTAAGATTCACTCAACAGTGCAAAATGTCTTATTTCATAGACTGAGTAAAACTAATTTTGACTTACTTTTGATGTCTAGAAAAGAATTAAGAAAGAGATGTAAACAATTAGATATAGACTAGCATCATGAAAATTCAACAAATAATTTACCTTTACAAAATGCCGAATTACTGATGGCATGTATATGTTAACAAAAATATTTAAATACCATTCTCAATTAGAAACCTATTAGGATTTCATCAATAGTGCAAAATGTAAAATTCCAGACACTGAATAAAAACTTAGACTTATTGATGATGACTGAAAGAGAGATAAGAATCTAATGTTAGCAATTGCAAGGGGAGTAACAACAATCATGCCTCTTTTCGAAACATGTCCATTAGTGTCAGCTACATTTTAATTGAGCCAAAATGCTTCTGTCAGCAAACACCTTTGTTTAAATGGAGAGGAAATAGTAAAGGATTTAACTCAAGTGGGTGCTCACTGGCAGACAGGAAGTGACAAGCTTTTTTGACTGCACTCATCTATACAGCTATGCTCCTATTTATTTATTTTTAGGCATTCTTCTATAAGGCACATCAAGAGTTTGGTTTGGTGATGCTTGACTTAGTTTTACAAAAGAACATATATAGAATAAAGTAAGAGAATTGCTTTGAGAAGTTTTCCTAAGTTATGGGTGTTGCTAATTTTTCGGGTGTCAAAGTGTAAATATTAGCAGCATCAGAGATGAATTGCCTCAGGACAGATCCTTCGAACTTTGAACTGTGTTTTAAACCCCATAGACCACTAAAAACTGATAGCGGATCAAATAGGTAAGAAGGAGCGAAGTGGTGTATGGTTTAGTATTTGTATTCTATCCATGGGTTGTAGAAATAAGACAAGACAACACCAAGGTAATTTTTATCCTTAAAGATCTGTCACGCTTATAGTAAACATGTCTAAAAGTGCTGAGAAAGGGTAATCTATATGGAAAATACTGTTCTACATTGTATGTGAAATGCCCTTACATTTATAAAGCCAATTCTATGTTCTGTAAGTGTATAATTGACCAGCACACTCATGAAGCTAATTTGTAATATGGAAATGGTTCACAGCATGCAAATGATAGTTCAAAACAAATAGGGAGTAAATGAAAGGTACCACTGAATTTGAGACTTTCCTAATAATGCATAAAGTGCAATAGAAATTCTGAACAAAAGAATATGCTTTTACTTTGTTGGAATGCAGGTAGAGATAAATAAACAATGACCTTTTTTAGATACACAGAAATTAGAAGTGAAATCAACAAGAAAGTATCAAGGTAGAAAATTCAGAGCATTGGGCTCTATTTCATGAGATAAATCAGTGCATGAGTTTTAATTCATGACCAAACAGATTGATGGTAATTGCATTAACTGTTGTAGAGGTACACTCCAAGAGTTTGGAGAAATTTGCAGTAGTTAATTCCCACTCAAGTGGAGTAAAGTGTGTGTTCAAATGCTTAGCTTTCTTTGATTGTTTGGAATCACCCTCAAACATGTATGTTTGTGAATGCTCTCTCGTTGATGGTTTGATACTCCGGAAATAATTGGAGTTTTACTCCTATTTCCATAGGATAAAAGATCACCCCTAGATTTTGTGGGCCTGAAGGGGAAAGGACTTTCTCCACTGGGAAAGTATTTTCTTGCCAATAAAAAAAATTGTGCATTTATACATGAGGATTCATTCTCTCTCTGGGGGTTCTCGCTTCTGCAGAATTCCACACAGGGCAAGCAGATGACCTTGGGAAAAATCTAATTACATTCCACCTATCATGCTTGAGAATCAACAGTCAGAGTAGCATTTAAGGCCTACTACTGGGAATATTTGTTCATTAAAAAAGCAAACAGAAAATAGTTTAGCAGGATAATTCTCAAACTGTAATTTTTCATCTTTTTCTATGAATTGGGTCCAATACATTCAACCCAATATTCTAATATAAAGGAGCGCAAACATACCAGTGAAAAGGTGGGGAGTTATTTATTTATATAGCGATAAAAAAGAAAAACGTCAAATTTCTATTTTATTGCTTCTATTTGGAAGTCACATTTGCAATACATGCTTTGAATATGGTAATTATTGCAAAAAAATGAAAAATACAAACATGATGGCACTTGTAACTAAAGTATTCTTTTTTGTTGAGTTATCAAGATTATTTGTAACACGTGGACTTTCATAAAGCTTGTGAGAGGTGTGACTTTTGGTTAACTATCGGCATAAATGGGGCTAATATATATATAAATGTAAATAGGCATATCATATTTTATGTTTCTATGTTGCTGATGCATATATTAAGCTTCTAGTTTTTACAAAATAATATTTTCTGAAAACTTCTAATACAATTCAATGAGCAAGTAATATAAATGTAAGTGACACCTAAAGATTAGATGATTTAAATAAGATAAATATATTATTCAATTAGGAACATTATCAAGCTGGTTCTTACCGCATACATATGCTAAAGGAGAATGAGAAGAAAAACAGTAAATTAAACAAATGCACTCTAAAGAAAGACATTAATTATTCAAAATCTACACTGGGACAAATAAATGAACTGCTTAATATTGATAATGAGATGTAAATTCAAAAGAAATGGGGCCACTCACTTCTTTAGTGCAAAACCATATGAGGCTCAAATCAGATTCAACATCAAGTAAGTGTATAATTAACTCATTTGGCTGATTGAAAAGATAGACATGGTTCACAACAAACAAATGGGAGTTCAAAAGGTACCATTGAATTTGAGACTTTCCTAATAATGCATAAAGTGCAATAGAAATTCTGAACAAAATAATATGCTTTTACTTTGTTGGAATGCAGGTAGAGAGATAAATAAACAATGACATTTTTTAGATTCGCAGAAATTAGAAATGAAATCAAGAAGAAAGTATCAAGTTGGAAAATTCAGAGCATTGGGCCCTATTTCATGAGATAAATTAGGGCATGAGTTTAAATTCATGGCCAAATACATTGATGGTAATAGCATCAACTGTTGTAGATTTATGCTCCAAGAGTTTGGAGAAGTTTGCAGTAGTGAATTCCCACTCAAGTAGAATAAAGTGGGTATTTAAAAGCATGGTTTTCTTCGAATGTGTGGAATCACCCTCAAACATGTATGTTTGTGAACATTCTCTTGCTGATGTTTTGCTACTTCGAAAATAATTGGAGTTTTACTCCTATTTCCAGAGGATAATAAATCACCCCTAGATTTTGTAGGCCTGAAGAGGGAAGGTCTTTCTCCACTGGGAAAGTTTTTGCTTGCCAATAAAAAAAATGGTGCATTTACACATGAGGATTCATTCTCACTCTGGTGGGTTCTTGCTTCTGGAGAGTTCCACACACCACACAATGCAGATAACCTTGGGAATTTCTTTTATGACATTCCACCTATCATGCGTAAGAATCTACAGGCAGAGTAGCGTTTCAGGCCTACTACTGGGAATATTTGTTCATTAAAAATTAAACAGAAAATATACTAGTTTAACAGCATATATCCCAAACTGTAATTTTTCTTTTTTTCTGTGAATTGTGTCCAATGCATTCAACCCAATATTCTGAGTTAAAAGAACGCAAATATACCAGTGAAAAGGTGGGGAGTTACTAATTTACATAGCGATAAGTAATAAATATGTCGGGTTTCTATTTTATTGGTTCTATTTGGAAGTTACATTTACAATCCATGCTTTGAATATGGTCAATATTAGAAGAAAATGAAAAATTCAAATATGATGGCAAATGTAACTAAAGTGTTCTTTTCTGCGTAATTTAGCAACATTATTGGTAATACATGAACTTTCATAAAGCTCCTGAGAGGTGTGACCTTTGGTTAACTATCAGCATAAAGGGTGCCAAAATATATATGAATGTGAATGAGCATATCATTTTTTATATTGCTATGTTGCTGAAGCATAAATTAAGCTTCTAGTTTTTACAAAATAATATTTTCTGAGAACTTCTAATTACAATACAATTCAATGCGCAAGTAATATAAATGTGACACCTAACGATTAGATGATTTAAATAAGAAAAATAAATTATTCAATTAGGAACATAATAAAACTGGTTCTTACCTCATACATAGACTAAAGGAGAATGAGAAGATATACAATAAATTGAACAAATGTACTCAAGAGAAAGACATTCATTATTCAAAATCTATACTGGGACAAAAAAATGAACTGCTTAATATTCAAAGTGAGATGTAAATTGGACCACTCACTTCTTTAGTTCAAATCCATATGACGCTCCAATGAGATTCAACATCACAATTTAAAATCAAAGCTTGCCTTTTAATCAGAGAATTGTGAGAAAGTTGCTCTTATTGCTTTGTCACCCCCAATTCTATGATGCCTGCAATCACAGGCTGTGCACCTCTGCAGACGGGGGAGCTGTGGCCCATGCCCTACTTGCAAATTGCTTACTCCTAATTGGCCAACTTAACTTTCCAAACAAGCCCTAGAATATGGTGCAGGAAATATAGAAGTGGAATGTAAAAGTTAAATGTTACCCGTGGATACTAGCACATGTTGTGCCATCTACTAGGCTGAGAAGGAAAACATGGCTTCACGTCTGCCTGTGTAGTATGCCTCCAGTAGATTTAAAACTTACCACCAACTGTTTCAATATAACCATATTTGACAGGAGCTAACACTACCTTTTAATATTAAAACAAATCACCCTTAATTAGTACTCCTATCCCAAATATTAATCCACTTTATTGGATCAGCCAATTCTTTTACCATTTATTTTGTGACAAAAATCTTTGTCTTTTCAGTTTCTAGTTGAAAGACTGAAAGCAAACCATATGATTCTGCGACAATTATCAACATGTGATGTATACCTCCCATTACAATTCAAAGACCACATAGAGCAAATGAAGTACAACTAAAATACTAAGATTCACTCAACAGTGCAAAATGTCCTATTTCATAGACTGAGTAAAACTAATTTTGACTTACTTTTGATGTCTAGAAAAGAATTGAGAAAGAGATGTAAACAATTAGATATAGATTAGCATCATGAAAGTTCAACAAAAAATTTACCTTTACAAAATGCAGAATTACTCATGGCATGTATATGTTAACAAAAATATTTAAATACCAATCTCAATTAGAAACCTATTAGGATTTCATCAATAGTGCAAAATGTATAAGTCCAGAGACTGAATAAAAAGTTAGACTTATTGATGATGACTGAAAGAGAGATAAGAATCTGATGTTAGCAATTGCAAGGGAGTAACAATAATCATGCGTCTTTTCGAAACCTGTCCATTAGTGTCATCTACATTTAATTGATCCAAAATGCTTCTGTCAGCAAACACCTTTGTTTAACAGACAGGAAGTGACAAGCTTTTTTGACTGCACTCATCTATACTGCTGTGCTCCTATTTATTTATCTTTAGGCATTCTTCTATAAGGCACATCAAGAGTTTGGTTTATTGATGCTTGACTTAGTTTTAGAAAAAAACATATATAGAATAAAGTAAGAGAATTGCTTTGAGAAGTTTTCCTAAGTTATGGGTGTTGAACATTTTCCGGGTGTCAAAGTGTAAATATTACCAGCACCAGAGATGGATTGCTTCAGGACCGATCCTTCGAACTGTGTTACATTTATTTAGAGCACATTTATGTGTTTCAAACCCCATGGACCACTAAAAACTGATAGCGGATCAAATAGGTAAGAAGGAGCGAATTGGTGTATGGTTTAGTATTTGTATTCTATCAATGGGTTGTAGAAATAAGACAAGACAACACCAAGGTAATTTGTAACCTTAAAGATCTGTCTCACCTATAGTAAACAGGTCTAAAAGTGCTGAGGAAGAGTAATCTATATGGAAAATACTGTTCTATATTGTATGTGAAATGCCCTTACATGTATAAAGCTAATTCTATGTTCTGTAAGTGTATTATTAACCAGCACACTCATGAAGCTAATTTGAAAAATGGAAATGGTTCCCAGCTTGCAAATGAGAGTTTAAAACAAATAGGGAGTAAATGACAGGTACCACTGAATTTGAGACTTTCCTAATAATGCATAAAGTGCAATAGAAATTCTGAACAAAAGAATATGCTTTTACTTTGTTGGAATGCAGGTAGCGAGATCAATAAACAATGACCTTTTTTAGATACACAGATTAGAAATGAAATCAACAAGAAAGTATCACGGTAGAAATATCAGAGCATTGGGCTCTATTTCATGAGATTAATCAGTGCATGAGTTTTAATTCATGACCAAATAGATTGATGGTAATTGCATTAACTGTTGCAGATGTACACTCCAAGAGTTTGGAGAAATTTGCAGTAGTTAATTCCCACTCAAGTGGAGTAAAGAGGGTGCTCAAAATCTTGGCTTTCGTTGAATGTTTGGAATCACCTTCAAACATGTATGTTTGTGAATGCTCTCTCGTTGATGTTTTGATACTCTGAAAATAATTGGAGTTTTACTCCTATTTCCTTAGGATAAAAGATCCCCCCTAGATGTTGTGGGCCTGAAGGGGGAAGGACTTTCGCCATTGAAAGTATTTTCTTGCCAATAAAAAATATTGTGCATTTACACCTGAGGATTCATTCTCTCTCTTTTGGGTTCTTGCTTCTGGAGAGTTCCACACAGTGCAAACAGATGACCTTGGGAAAAATCTAATGACATTCCACCTATCATGCGTGAGAATGTACAGTCAGAGTAGCACTTCAGGCCTACTACTGGGAATATTTGTTCATTTAAAAAGCAAACAGAAAATATACTAGTCTAGCAGCATAAATCTCAAACTGTAATTATCCTTTTTTTCTGTGAATTGGGTCCAATACATTCAACCCGATATTCTGATTTAAAAGAATGCAAACATACCAGTGAAAAGGTGGGTAGTTATTAATTTACATAGCGATAAGAAATAAGTATGTCAGGTTTCTATTTTATTGCTTCTATTTGGAAGTCACATTTACAATCCATGCTTTGAATATGGACATTATTATAGGAAAATGAAAAATTCAAATATGATGGCACATGTAACTAAAGTATTCTTTTCTGTTTGATTTATCAAGATTATTTGTAATACGTAGACTTTCCTAAAGCTCGTGAGAGGTGTGACTTTTGGTTAACGATCGGCAAAAATGGTGCCAAAATGTATATGAATGTGAATAGGCATATCATTTTTTATGTTTCTATGTTGCTGAAGCATATATTAAGCATCAAATTTGTACAAAATAAAATCTTCTGAGAACTTCTAATTACAATAGAATTTAATGCGCAAGTAATATAAATGTAAGTGACACCTAAAGATTGGATGATTTAACGAATGTAACGTATCTGGTGCTTGTGTAAAGCGCTCTGATACCTCCGGGTCTAGCTAGCGCTATCTAAAACTCCGTAAAAAAAAATAAGAAAAATAATTTATTCAATTAGGAACATCATAAAACTGGTACTTACCTCATACATAGGCTAAAGGAGAATGAGAAGAAAAACAGTAAATTAAACAAATGCTCTCTAAAGAAAGACATTAATTATTCAAAAACCATATTGGGACAAATAAATTAACTGCTTAATATTGAGAGTGAGATTAAATTCAAAAGAAATTAGACCACTCACCTCTTTAGTTCAAATACATATGAGGCTCCAATCAGATTCAAAATCACAATTTAAAATAAAAGCTTGCCTTTTAATCAGAGAATTGTGAGAAAGTTCCTCTAATTGCTTTGTCACCCCCATTTCTATGCTGACTGCAAAGACAGGTTTTGCACTTCTGCAGACTGGGGAACTGTGGCCAATGCCCTACTTAATGCTCTCTCAGTTTTAAAGCATTGCAAAATTACTTAATCTTAATTGGCCTAATTAACTTTCCAAACAGGCCCTAGCATATTGTGCAGGAAATATACAAGTGGAATGTAAAAGTTAAATGTTACCTGTGGATACTTGCACATGTTGTGCCATCCACTAGGCTGAGAAGCAAAACATGGCTTCAGGTCTGCCTGTGTAGTCTGCCTCCAGTAGGTTTAAAACTTACCGCCAACTGTTTCAAAATAACCATATTTGACAGGACTAACACTGCCTTTTAATATTAAAAAAATTACTGTTAATTAGGACTCCTACCCAAATAGTAATCCACCTTATTGGATCAGCCAAATGTTTTACCACTTATTTTGTGACAACAATATTTGTCTTTTCAGTTTCTATTTGAAAGACTGAAAGCAAAACATATGATTCTGTGACAATTATCAACATGTGATATTTACCTCCTATCACAATTCAAATACCACATAGAGGATTGAAGTACAGCAAAAATATTAAGATTCACTCAACAGTGCAAAATGTCCAATTTCAAAGACTGTGTAAAACTAATTTTGACTTACTTTTGATGTCTTGAATAGAATTAGGAAGGTGATGTAAAGAATTAGATATAGATTAGCATCATAAAAATTCATAAATCGCCCTTTACAAAATTTATAGTTACTCATGTCTTATATATGTGAACAAAAATATTGAATTACCATTCTCAATTAGAAATCTATTAGGATTCACTCAATAGTGCAAAATGTACAATTCCTGACACTGAATGAAAAGTTAACCTTATTGATGATGACTGAAAGAGAGATAAGAATCTGATGCAAGCAATTGCAAGGGGAGTAACAATAATCATGCATCTTTTACAAACCTGTCCATGAGCTTCAGCTACATTTTAATTGATCCAAAATGCTTCTGTCAGCAAACACCTTCATTTAAATGTAGAGGGAATAGAAAAGGATTTAACTCAAGTGGGTGCTCACTGGCAGGCAGGAAGTGACAAGCTTTTTGACTGCACTCATCTATACTGCTGTGCTACTATTTATTTATTTTTAGGCACTCTTCTATGAGCCACATTAAGGGGTCGATTCCGGTTCGGGCCGGAAAAAGCACCGACCGACTCGGAGCCGGAAAAATTACCGACCGACACGTACCAGTGGCGCCCGACACGCCAAGTACGATGCAAGCCGCGATAAATCCGACCGACACGTCAGGAAACCAAGCCGACCGACCGAGCCGCTCGGAAAATAGCAATCCGGCCGGAAAAACACGCGAATCCAACCGACCGACACGCACCCGGAACAAATCCGACCGAATCGTACCCGCCAACTCCAACCCGCAAAGTACGATGCAAGGCGCGAAAAACCCGACCGAGTCGGACGGAGGACAAGCCGTACGACCGACACGCATACAAAACCGAGCCGAAGCAACACAATACACCGCGACCGACGCGTACGCAGCATACAAAACTGCACAAACACAGCGTGAACGAAACGGAGAACACCGTACGAGACCAATGCAGGGTCCGACTCGGTCACAAGAACGTTTCCAACATAAACAAACAGCACAAAGGAAAAATCACCCAAAAAAAGGCCAAACAAGCAATTAGCAAGCCAATAAATACTGGGGGGGGTGGGGACAGAGAACAAAGACACACCCACAACTCCACCTATATAAAGGACACAAATCACTACCATGAGCCTTTGCAAATGCCATTCCACTGCCAGCACCCAAGAGAAAGCAACCACACACCCACAGCTCACCCCTCACACAAGCCACACACCATCAGCACACCAACAAATACCTACCTCACATACACCCAGCAAAACACACACTCACACACCCTCACCTGCACACCAACACACACATCACTCACCATCACCACCCATCACCATGCCCCCCAAGAAGAATCCCAAGTTCCTAGATTGTGAATTGGAAGTCCTGGTAGACGAGATCCTCAGGGTGGAGCCACAGCTGTTTGGCACTCTGGTCCAACAGACCCCCATGTCGCAGAAAACCAAGATGTGGGAGAGGATCATCAACAGGGTGAACGCCCAATCACCATGTCGGCGCACAAAGACGGACATCCAGAACAGGTGGTATGACGTGCGCAGGAGGGTACGGGACCTGCTGAAGATAGACTACATCAACAGCCAACACACCGGCAGTGGCCCTCCTGCCAAGCCAATATACCTCAGGCCCTGGGAGGAGAAGGTGCGGGCCATCCTTCCGCCAGTGAGCGTATATGGACTAGAGAACATCCCAGAGCCTGGTGAGTACACAACAAATGTACACAATAAACTGCCACAAAACACACACATCACTGTCAAGGGGAGAGTCAAACCATGCACACATAGCAATTACACAGCAACTAGAACAGAATCATCCCAAAATGTGTATGTCAGTCAGATAAACACAACACATGCCATCAAAAAAGTCACATCCAACTGTGCCAACACATGTACAAACACAACCACAACTACAGCTAGGCAGTGGCACAAATAGAACTAACACACACATCCACACATGTAGCCACCACAACAACACCAACACACAGTGAAGACCACTCAAAGGAAGGAATTCTGTGTATGCTGGCCAAGTCAGTGTAGCCAATAGCATCATGGGAGTCGCAGTCACACATATTGCCCCCCCCCACAACTGTCCCATCAACACCACCCTGAACCATGCTCACATCACAGGGAGTGGAGAAGGACTCACAAGATGGCTGACACTGGCTACTGCTGTGGGGAGCACAAGGCCCTGCTGGCAACTGTGCACCAACAAACAGCAGGACACCACTGACTGACATCCTGAGAGACAACTTACACTCCCTGCAATGCAAGCACGTTCCATGGTGGGATATCTGGCTGGCTGGGTGGGAAGGGGGACTTGCAGCACTGACCATAGTCACCAGCACCTCCCCTCACACCCCCCCAACACAAACTCCACAGTACCCACCTGGTAGAATGCAATGCCCTCCATCCTAACACAAGATCCCACAAAGCACCACCACCCTGGGTTATGTTGTGTGAAGCACAGGGACACTCTTGGGACTCTTAGCCAAACAACTGCCAGGACAACACTCCCAGCCATCCTGTCAGCACAGCCAGCCCACCCCACAGGGAAGCAGAGTCAAAAGGAAGGAAGCATGGGCATGCTGGGAAGGGGGTGGAGGCAATAGCATGATGGGAGTCGTAGTCACAGACATTGCTCAGCCTCACAACTGTCCCATCAACACCACCCTGAACCATGCTCACATCACAGGGAGTGGAGAAGGACACACAAAATGGCTGACACTGGCTACTGCTGTGGGGAGCACAAGGCCCTGCTGCCAACTGTGCACCAACAAACAGCAGGACACCACTGACTGACATCCTGAGAGACAACTTACACTCCCTGCAATGCAAGCACGTTCCATGGTGGGATATCTGGCTGGCTGGGTGGGAAGGGGGACTTGCAGCACTGACCATAGTCACCAGCACCTCCCCTCACACCCCCCCCAACACAAACTCCACAGTACCCACCTGGTAGAATGCAATGCCCTCCATCCTAACACAAGATCCCACAAAGCACCACCACCCTGGGTTATGTTGTGTGAAGCACAGGGACACTCTTGGGACTCTTAGCCAAACAACTGCCAGGACAACACTCCCAGCCATCCTGTCAGCACAGCCAGCCCACCCCACAGGGAAGCAGAGTCAAAAGGAAGGAAGCATGGGCATGCTGGGAAGGGGGTGGAGGCAATAGCATGATGGGAGTCGTAGTCACAGACATTGCTCAGCCTCACAACTGTCCCATCAACACCACCCTGAACCATGCTCACATCACAGGGAGTGGAGAAGGACTCACAAGATGGCTGACACTGGCTACTGCTGTGGGGAGCACAAGGCCCTGCTGCCAACTGTGCACCAACAAACAGCAGGACACCACTGACTGACATCCTGAGAGACAACTTACACTCCCTGCAATGCAAGCACGTTCCATGGTGGGATATCTGGCTGGCTGGGTGGGAAGGGGGACTTGCAGCACTGACCATAGTCACCAGCACCTCCCCTCACACCCCCCCCAACACAAACTCCACAGTACCCACCTGGTAGAATGCAATGCCCTCCATCCTAACACAAGATCCCACAAAGCACCACCACCCTGGGTTATGTTGTGTGAAGCACAGGGACACTCTTGGGACTCTTAGCCAAACAACTGCCAGGACAACACTCCCAGCCATCCTGTCAGCACAGCCAGCCCACCCCACAGGGAAGCAGAGTCAAAAGGAAGGAAGCATGGGCATGCTGGGAAGGGGGGTGGAGGCAATAGCATGATGGGAGTCGTAGTCACAGACATTGCTCAGCCTCACAACTGTCCCATCAACACCACCCTGAACCATGCTCACATCACAGGGAGTGGAGAAGGACACACAAGATGGCTGACACTGGCTACTGCTGTGGGGAGCACAAGGCCCTGCTGCCAACTGTGCACCAACAAACAGCAGGACACCACTGACTGACATCCTGAGAGACAACTTACACTCCCTGCAATGCAAGCACGTTCCATGGTGGGATATCTGGCTGGCTGGGTGGGAAGGGGGACTTGCAGCACTGACCATAGTCACCAGCACCTCCCCTCACACCCCCCCCAACACAAACTCCACAGTACCCACCTGGTAGAATGCAATGCCCTCCATCCTAACACAAGATCCCACAAAGCACCACCACCCTGGGTTATGTTGTGTGAAGCACAGGGACACTCTTGGGACTCTTAGCCAAACAACTGCCAGGACAACACTCCCAGCCATCCTGTCAGCACAGCCAGCCCACCCCACAGGGAAGCAGAGTCAAAAGGAAGGAAGCATGGGCATGCTGGGAAGGGGGTGGAGGCAATAGCATGATGGGAGTCGTAGTCACAGACATTGCTCAGCCTCACAACTGGCCCATCAACACCACCCTGAACCATGCTCACATCACAGGGAGTGGAGAAGGACTCACAAGATGGCTGACACTGGCTACTGCTGTGGGGAGCACAAGGCCCTGCTGCCAACTGTGCACCAACAAACAGCAGGACACCACTGACTGACATCCTGAGAGACAACTTACACTCCCTGCAATGCAAGCACGTTCCATGGTGGGATAACTGACTGGGTGGGTGGGTGGGTGGGAAGGAGGTCTGGCTGTCAACCAAACACAATCAATGCAGACCATGTTCACACCCCAGAGAATACATAGAAATGCCCAAATAATGCAGGACAATGTGCCACACCAATATCAACCCCTGACTGTGACGACTTAGGACAATACAATGTACAGGCCCGCACCCCGAGGCACAGTCACAACTGTCAGGTGTGTCAACCACTGATGCCTGCAGAAACATGACATACATTGTTTGTGTCTCCCAAAAACAGGTGATGATAGGGACACAGCAGCAGACGCTGAGGAGTCCCAGTCCCAGGCTCAAGAGGATGCCGAGCTCACTGGCGTCGTACAGCCTCTGTCCTCCTCGGACGATGAACAACCTGGCACATCCGGTGCAAGTCAACATGCTGCACCAGCAGGACCACCAGCTGCAGCACCAGCAGGTCCACCAGCTGCACCCCCTGCACCCACCCCTCCAACGACTGTCACCACGAATACCATCCCTGCCGACATGGACAGAATAAGGAACAACACCAGCGCAGTGACCCTGGACCAACCTGGGGCCATGGACACCACCACCACCACCACCCCCAAGGTGGACCAGGGTTATCTGTGCGTGCAACTGCACACACTGCACATGTCAGCAGGGGTGGTGGGAGGGTGGGAGACAGAGGTCGCTGCTTGCAGACGTTGCTGGTGTGCATGAAGACCCACAACTGGTACGCATAGCTGATGCGTACCAGTCCAGCACCGGAGAGCTCAGCCAGGTAGTGGGGCTCCTCAGAGACATCAAACAGCAGCAGGCTGCCCATCATGCCCGCTTGGACTCCCACATGTCCCGCGTGGAGTCCAAGTGGGATGTACTACATGAGATGACGGCGGTGCACAGGGACATTTTACAATGCCTCCGCCAGATGAACAGCAACCAGTCCACACCTCCCTGTGTGCCAACAACATCTGGTACCGAACAAACTGCAACTGCCACAGGGAGGGAGGAGGACTCTGGCGGAGAGTCCCCTGCACCGCAGCAGCCTGCACTTGAGGGCCCCCCCCCAAGAAGAGGGGTCGTCCGAGGAGGGGAAAGTGAGAGGCTGATGGCCAAGCGCAACTCCCAGGAAGCCTGAACCTGTTCTGGATTTTCGCCTTTGTGCACAGACTGTTCACCCTGTTGATGGCAACACTACTCCCACACATTGCATGGGGAGTACAAGTTGGAACAATGTGTCAGACAACTGTGGCCCCGATACTGGGGATCCTGTCTACCTGGACTTTCTATTCATCTAGGAACTTGGGATTGCAAGATTCATGTACAGCACAATCCATCCTATGCACTATTATCACAGATGTATCACAATAAACACACTAATACACCATACTTGCCTCTGTCGTGATTCCAACGTGGGTGCTGTTATGGGGATGATGAACTGCAAAATTACACTGTGTATGCGAACTGCAACAGCAAGGACAACACAGGCATGTGAGTACAGGCAACGTGACACATATGAGGGAGACACACCACCAGGGCTACACAACACATACACACCTAGGCCATCTGACTCATTGCCTACACTGATGTTGCCAGGGAAGACGGTGCAATGCACAGACACCACACCCATTCCCAGTTGTAGTCAAGTAGCCCACAGGTGCAGTAAGCAAATGGCAGTCAAATGTGTGACCACAGACAACGCACATCACTAAGTGAAGCACAGGTTTATTACACAGTAGCAACATGCCGTAACCACTACAGATGCAAGGTAACTCCACCTGGTAGCGGGCACACAGTCAACAACTGTAGACAGAAGGAAGTCCATGGGTGTGGCGCACATCACCTGTAGGGACACAACAGCTACCAGCCTGGATGTGCAATCACGTCGTCGGTGGACACAGTTGACCAAACGAATCTGAAAGTACCCTGTGAAGGACAGAAATGACACACAGTCAAAAGCAATGCAGTACAGGACAGAACAGCAAAACTCATGCACAATACATGTTACAAGATACCCACCCAGAACCAAGTTAGCATGTCAACACTGTTGGGGAGTACAGCCCACCTGTCACCACACATCGCAACACACATCCTGTCAAGTAGCCCATGGACACACTCCAACAGCACCAGAGCACCACCCACACATCATGCCAACTCACATCATTCACATGACACCTCAGGATACTCACATTCAGCTAAAGAAGTTGGTGATGAGCTGTGTGCGGACATCACCATCACCATCATCATCATCATCGTCACTGGCATCGTGGTCCAGGCCAGGATCCTCCACAGGTGGCGGATGTTGGTCATCGTCATCCTGGATGAGAGGCAACTCCTTCCGCACTGCCAGGTTGTGGAGCATGCAGCAGACGATGATAATCTTGCACACTTTCGCAGGGGCATATGGGAGGGACCCTCCGGTCTTGTCCAGGCAGCGGAAGCGGCTCTTCAGGAGACCAAAGGTCCGCTCAATCACTCTCCTGGTCCGACCATGTGCCTCATTGTAGCGCATCTGGGCAGGTGTCACAGGGTTCCTGAGGGGTGTCAGCAACCACGGCATGTTGGGGTATCCCGAGTCACCTACGGACAGACAAGTGCACATCAGCTGACTTGGAAAAGTGGGCGGAATACTACAGATCAGATCACACACAATGGCACAAAGTCAGTACACACCGACAAGCCAGGCACGCTGGTTCTGCATCTGTGCCATCAACCTGGGGATGCGACTACTCCTCATCACAAAGGCATCGTGTGCTGAACCAGGGAAACGGGCACACACGTGTGTGATGGTCATGTCTGCAAGACACACCACCAGTGCATTGACCGAGTGGTAGTGCTTGCGGTTCCTGTAGGCCTGCTCCTGGGCCTGTGGTGGTACCAAAGCCACATGTGTCCCATCAATGGAGCCAATGACATGCGGCATCCTCCCCAGGGCATAAAAGTCACTCTTCACGTCAGTGAGTCGTCGCTGTCTAGGGAAATAGATGTACCGGTTCAGGAAGAGCAACATTGCCGCCAAGAAATCGCGGAGCACACGGCTGAACATGGTCTGTGACATCCCACCAGCAGACGCCACAGTATGTTGGAAGGTACCGGTGGCAAAGAAGTGTAGGGCTGCCATCACCTTCACCTTGGGGGTCAGCGCTGTAGGATACGGCCGGCCAGGCTGCAAATGTGGGGACAACTGCACTGCAAAATCCTCAATCAGCTGCCTGGTGAAGCGGTACCGTCGGATGCTGTCCCGTTCCACCATCGTTGCCAGGTCTGGGAATGGCCGATGGACAGCAGGAGCCCTGCAGTGCAGAGGAGAAGTAAGCAAGATCGTCAGTCACCCCACATATGCGGCATTGAACACACTCAAGATCCCAACATACATCATCATGAGGCACAACTACATGAAGTGTGCAGTACCGGAACGACATGTATGGTACATACATGGCCAACATCTGTCAACACGGTCCTACAGGTGGCATCAATTTGTCCCAGGTTGGCCCATTGGATATCATGATGCTGTGTCACAGTCACCCCCCAGTGACATGTGAGGACAGATGTGCCCCAGGCACCACAGCTCAACGACAGGCACATTCCCAGGGACCCTGTAATGCCACATGGACACTGGCATCACCTGGAGTATCATGTGTACACCACAACAAAACAAACATGACCCCCACAGGTAGTGGCCACACTTGCCATGGCAGGAGAGCCATGGACGTCTGTGACACACACGCACAACATCAGAGTCCATGCACACACAACGTGGATGTGGAGACTGTCTCCCATTGTGCACATGAAATCAGAGACATTGTAAACACTACATGCACAAAGACTGTGGAGGGCCATCACTATTGTGCCACTGGGACACCCTGGCTCAAACATACCGTCCCACATGGGACTCACGGGGTATGTGACATGACATACACAAACACCACTGTGAAATGTGACCATGACACATGCACAGATATGAACAGTTGCACATCACAGTGGTCACGTACACGTAACACCCAGGATCCTGTCCCCATTAACACGTGCACAGCCTGGGGGTGGCTGCCCACAGGTGACACCCACAGGACAACATGTACACCAACATACACACAATAGGAAATGCAGCCTTACATGCCTTATGATAAGGTTTGGACAGGCTGTCGTGATGTAGGTGTGCCCCTCACTCCCTGGGAGCTATCTGTGGCTGGCACATGTCCATCTGAGACAGGCATGCTGACCTATGCCAGTCACATATACAGTGATGCGTTGAACAGCAATGGACCGATCGGTGCCTCCGGCCGGCCCATTGCATTCAATGTGTGCGGGTACGCGTTGTACCCCTGTGCGCGTTGAACAGCAATGGACCGATCGGTGCCTCCGGCCGGCCCATTGCTTTCAATGTGTGCGGGTACGCGTTGTACCCCTGTGCGCGTTGAACAGCAATGGACCGATCGGTGCCTCCGGCCGGCCCATTGCTTTCAATGTGTGCGGGTACGCGTTGTACCCCTGTGCGCGTTGAACAGCAATGGACCGATCGGTGCCTCCGGCCGGCCCATTGCTTTCAATGTGTGCGGGTACGCGTTGTACCCCTGTGCGCGTTGAACAGCAATGGACCGATCGGTGCCTCCGGCCGGCCCATTGCATTCAATGTGTGCGGGTACGCGTTGTACCCCTGTGCGCGTTGAACAGCAATGGACCGATCGGTGCCTCCGGCCGGCCCATTGCATTCAATGTGTGCGGGTACGCGTTGTACCCCTGTGCGCGTTGAACAGCAATGGACCGATCGGTGCCTCCGGCCGGCCCATTGCTTTCAATGTGTGCGGGTACGCGTTGTACCCCTGTGCGCGTTGAACAGCAATGGACCGATCGGTGCCTCCGGCCGGCCCATTGCATTCAATGTGTGCGGGTACGCGTTGTACCCCTGTGCGCGTTGAACAGCAATGGACCGATCGGTGCCTCCGGCCGGCCCATTGCTTTCAATGTGTGCGGGTACGCGTTGTACCCCTGTGCGCGTTGTACCTCAATGGACCGATCGGTGCCTCCGGCCGGCCCATTGCTTTCAATGTGTGCGGGTACGCGTTGTACCCCTGTGCGCGTTGAACAGCAATGGACCGATCGGTGCCTCCGGCCGGCCCATTGCTTTCAATGTGTGCGGGTACGCGTTGTACCCCTGTGCGCGTTGAACAGCAATGGACCGATCGGTGCCTCCGGCCGGCCCATTGCTTTCAATGTGTGCGGGTACGCGTTGTACCCCTGTGCGCGTTGAACAGCAATGGACCGATCGGTGCCTCCGGCCGGCCCATTGCATTCAATGTGTGCGGGTACGCGTTGTACCCCTGTGCGCGTTGTACCTCAATGGACCGATCGGTGCGCACCCATTGACAATGGGCTTGCCTGGCAACGGACGCGTTTTCGAATTTCGAACGAGTCGGTTGCTGGAAAATCAGTTGGTCACCCACAACAATGTTGCAAAATCATGTATGTCATGAAGTTGAAATTTTGAAGGATGCTGTGGGCGTGTTTTGGTGCTGCTATTCCATGGATTGGCCAGATTCAGAAGATGCAAACGACTTGGACCTATCACTTTGGACACAAGGGACAGTATCTGCCTCTCCAGCACATATATATTGCTGCCTGTTCCCCTGAGAGCCCACTTGCCTGCACTACATGCTCCAGGACGACATCTGCCACTGCACTGCTGCTGTCTCTGCCCCTCTGGACCCTGCAATGGCACGTACTGTGGAGAGAGCCCCAGCCTTCAGCCTTGAGGAGAACCAGGCCCTGCTGGACAGCCTACTTCCACAGTACAGCAAGCTGTATGGGACACCAGGGGAGCAGGTGAGTGTTCTGTGCACTGCCTTTCTGAATGTGCATTTTGTCTGACTAGCAAGGCTGAGAGTCAGCACACCACTGGCTAGCAGGCTCACTGAGTAGTTGTCACCCCCCATAGTGTGTAGTGACTTGCACTGGACAGGTATGGTGCAGTGACAGTGCTTCTGAACAGGGTTTTACTCCCCATGCAATGATACCATGTAGTGACTTCTGGAAAACTGTCCATGGGCAGCCGTGCACTGCCTGGGTACACCATGTGCCCCTGTGATTGCGACATGTATATGCAACTGTGTCATGCACGGATATGTTGCATGTGTAGTAATGGCCTTATCACTTTGTCATCCTGACAGGCTTCTGCCCATCGGAAGCATGAGATATGGAAGGACATCGTCCGGGCTGTCCGGTCCGTGGGGGTCTACAAGCGCCGGATCCGCAACTGCCAAAAGAGGTGGCAGGACCTTCGGGGCTGGACCCGGAGGATTGCACGGGTCCAGCTGAAGCTGTCGCCTCCTCGCAGGAGGGGCGGAACACGGACCCTGACCCCCCACATGCTCAGGATCCTGGCGGTGGTCTTTCCAGACCTGGATGGGCAGCTGAAGGCCAGAGAGCAGCAAGGAGGGGGTGAGTCAAAGACTGCACTGTGTACTCTGTCTAACATGCTATGTGCCCTCCTCGGGCCAGGTTGAACTGCCACAGTACAGCAGTCATGTTGTCCAGGAGCCATGTCCCTCTATTGTGCACTGCCCACTCCTCATCTGATACCCAGGTGTGGCCCTTACATGCAGGGAATTCTGTCACTTAGGACTGTGTCCTTGCAGTTTGCTTGACTCAAGGTGGGAGACAGCATCTGTTTCCCTGACTCTGTGGTGGGCATCATGGGTGGGTCCATTGCTTACACAATGCCTGTATTCTGACATGTATTCAGCGTGTTACTTTGATCTGTGGTCCAATTGCTGAGCTGATCCACCACATGTGGCTGGGGTACCTGGCACACACCCATGCTGCGGGTGGGAACAATGTTTGGGCCCCAGGAGTATGTATATGACGTGTGTCACACATACTTAGCCAGCTGCCTACAGTCCAGGGCTCATCCCTCATTCATGTGGGGCTGGACAGTCATGCCTACTCCAGGCCATACAATACACTCTGTACTCCCACTCCCGTGTATCAGCGGACACATTGTGCACAGTGATTTGACCCCTCAGGTGTCTGCCTCTGTGTCAGTGTGCTGTGGATTAGTCGCCAGGACTGCTGTGGAGTTTCTTGGTAGGGGCTCAGCATGCCACTGGAGATGTGACCATAGGAGACGATACTTGTGTGACACATAGGTGTCTGATCAGCTGCCCATGCAGAATGGGGCATGTAAATGTGAAGTTCAGGCAGCTGTTCCCCATGCACAGCAGAGTGTGAGGGGCTCAGGTTCAGAGGGTAGTGTCACAGGTCTCCCATATGTCCAATAGGTATGACCTGGACAGATGAGGGTTAAGAGGATGTGTTGTGGGGGGGATGTACATGTGCACTTGTGCAGCTCCAGGACTTGCATTCCCCATGACCTACTATTGTGACACAGTGCAGAGTGTTGTTGTCTGGCTGCAAAGTCATACATCACTGAGACAGTGATGTATGACTTTGCAGTCATGCCTCCGCCATGGCATGTGTCTACTGATTGGTGATCCTGCAGGGGAGTGACATGTGCTACATGCACACCATAGTGGCGCTGGCTATCAGGACATGGGTGCATCATGGTGTCTGTCGCTGGTATGCATCACATGCATTTCCTATTTGACTCTGGGCATCCCTTACATCCGTAAACCTGTACTGACTCAGTGGCAAGAGCTGTGATGTGTCCACACCGTGTCCTCTGCACTGTCCAACTACTGTGTACTTGGTGCATGTGTCAACACTGGGGTGTTGCAATCCAACAGACACCAGACAGATGGGTGCAAGGCCATGTGGGATGTGAGTGCCATGCTTGGCATCAGACTGACAATTGACTTCTCCTGTTCAATTAGTGCACTTTTAGCAATGTACAACTAATGATGCCAGGGCTTGCTCTGTGATGTGCTGTGCTCACAGTGGTGTGTGCGTTATGTGCAGGTGACTGATGTCTGTCTGTTTCCCCATTGTTTGCAGATACATCCACGGCCACGGAAGGGGACAGCTCCACGGACCAGGAGGAGCCGGAGAGCCAGACTGGGTCAGCAGCCGAGGAGTGGTCGGAGGGACCCAGTGGCACGGAGGGCGAGGGGAGCCACACCGAGGAGTCCTCAGCAGCATCCACCTCAGCTGAGGACCAGAGCAACTCGGAGGATGACTCCCTTGTGGAGGCGGGTGTCAGCAGCCACCACACCCCAGCTAGTGTTGCTGTCCCCGCCACCACCAGCACCACCACCGCCCTCCCATCGGCTCCCATTCCCCAGGTCCGTGGAGGCTCCCATGTCCGGGAGCGTGTCTCCTTTGGGCCAGGCACCGCACCCCCTGCCCCTGTGTCCCCTGCTGCCCTGAGTGAGGAGTCTGTGTACCTCCTTCGCCAGCTCCATGTAGGGCAGACAGCCATGCTGAGTGTCCTCCATGCGCACACCGCGCTGTTGACTCAGCTGGTGTCGTTCATGGAGGGCATCTCATCGGGCATGTCTGACCTACAGAGGGGCAATAGGTCCATGGACTCCTCCCTGACAGCAGCAGTGTCCCTCCTCAAACGGTCCCTCACCCCTCCTGCCTCTGCTCCATCCACACTCCCCAGCACCTTACCCATCCCAGGCACACACACACTGGCACAGGCACACACCAGCACACACACATCCAGCACACTGACACACACGCCAATGACAAAACGCACACGCACGCACATTCAGGGGACTGAAGCCAGACTCACAGGGGATGGGGCCCTGGAACACACACACGCATCCACATGCACTGCGCAGTCCTCAGTTCCCTCTCCCTCCAAAGCACCCTCCCTTGCCTCACCTGCAACCCCAAAGTCACAGCAGCTCTTCCTCTGTGACCTCGGCCTCTTCCCCACCGATGAAGCTGCTCCAGCATCCCGGGGGAAGAGGAAGCCCACCCACACGGAGCAGAGTGCCCCTCGCCCCCGGACACCCTCCCCCAGGCGCAGACGGACTGAGGCCCCCACCCGCAAGTCCCCCGGAGTGCTAAGAGCAAGACCCCGCCACCGCCCTGCAGCTCAGGCACAAGGTCTCCGTCCTCCATCCCTCAGGCCCCCACTGCACAGGTGCCCCCACCACACCCTGCCCCAGGTTCCCCCACCCACAGATATACCATCCCCAAGATGCTCCGGCCTTCTCCCCCTGCCACTTGCTCTCCCAGCACCACACCCCCGCTGCGCTTGTCTGTGCCACTGATGTGGTGAGGGTGTCCTCCCCCTCTGTCCAACCCACCTTGCCTGTTCCCCATTCTCCTCCCCTGGAGGTAGGCACTGCAGTGGAGTCCACTACCGCCCTGTCTGACTTGGGCACTGCAGTGGCGGACCTGTCCACCCCATCTGCAGGGTCCACTGCAGTTGTGCCGGCACCCACGACATCTGTGTCATGCCCCCCAGTTGTGCCGGCACACACCATGTCAGACACCTCCACTGCAGTTGTCAGTGGCTCTCCAGCACCCACCACCCCTTCCCTGACTCCCCCTGGTGAGCCCTGATCCTGTCCCTGCGGTGCCTGGCCTGCCCCCCGGTTGCCCCTCCTAGTGGATTGTCCCTGGTATTGTGCAGGCATGCGTAGGGTGACATCTGCCAGTGTCACCCTGTTTGAACTTTGACAATGGACTGGCCATTGGCCTTTGCTCTAATTTCTTCTGGACGTCGTTATCAAACAACACATATGCTGAATAAAGCAACTTTCTTTTCTCTAGTGCTCATGCTTCAGATGTACATGTTGTTGGTGCAGCTAACCATGCCCTTGCTGCAGTGATGGTGATATCTGGTCTCATGATTATGAAGTGTTACTGTGCAGGAACCCATGTGGTCCAGGGGGAATGTGTCCTATCATGTGGTGTATCCATGTAATCAATAGCAGCATCTGAGGGTGTCATGTGTTCAGTATTTGGCAATGGGTTTCCTACTTACATTGGCAATTTCATATCTGTGGCTTCCACCCCTGCACATCTGTTGTGCCTGCCATCGTTGCATTTGTCTACTTCCCTGACCGTGTTGCCATCTCCAGTGGACATGCAGGTTTGGGCATCAATGGGGAGGGACTCATCCGTGTAGTCAGTGCAACATTGCTATACAAGTGTGTTGGATCTGTGCTGATGATTCCGTTGGCACATCCATGACCAGGCTGATGTGATGGGAGCCCTCATTTGGTGCTAATTGTTGATTGTGTGACCAAGTGCTCAGCTGACATGATGGGGCCCTACTGAGGCAACATATGGCACAGCTTTCCTCACACAGGAGTGGAGTCCCCTCATGGCAGTGTGTACACGTGTGACATTGCCTGCGCCCAAGGTGTGTGTTGTATGTGCATGTCTGTGTGTTCACTTCCATTCATCTGCGCATGCTGTGATCCCTAGTGTTGTACCTGTTTGTGATGCTTGCTGACTTGAGCTATGTTCCCCCAAAGTCTTCTCCCTGTGTTCTCTGTGATGTGGGTGCATGGCACATTACTGGTCATCAGGGTGTCACCCATAGGTGTGTTTGCTGTCAGGGCAGAGTTTGTGTGCAGACGCAGATGGGTCACAGTCAGGTTTCCCTTTGGCACTTGTTGTTTGCCCCTGTCATGTGATTTCCAGTTTGTGTTATCTTTCAGTGATTGTGACACGTTGTGTGTGTGACTGCTGGCACTCCTTAGGGTCCGGGCTGCAATGTTGGTTGTTGTCTATGTGTGTTCTTTGTGGGTGACCTTGGCTTCTTCATTGGTGTGTGACTGTGGCTGGGATCCCATTGGTCGGTGTGGTATTGCCGTCATGTCCATGTACAGCGTAGTGTGCAGTGTGTCAGACATTCAGGAGTCTTGTTGAGTGTCCATGTGTGATGTGTTTCTACACCTTGGTTCCCACCCACCACCCTGGAATAGTCATGGGTGCATGTGCAATGTCACCAGTGCATGTGTACTTCACTGCTGCACATTGTTGGAGGTCGAGGGTGTGGTGTTGAGTGTGTGCAGATGAGAGTTGTTGCCCGGCTAGTCCCCTGCCTCCATGTTGGCCTTGGCTTACTGGCCATGCTGATTGATTTGTGCTTGTGTAGGTGTGATGGTAGTTTGTTGCTCAGGACACCTGACTGTGGTTCACAGTGTGAACGACATTTAGCTTTGTCATCACAGTGGTATTTTTATTCAGCCCAGGGTCACCACATTGTGGGGGCCCTGGGGGTGGTGCTGTGGTGTGTCTGTGACTTGCTGTGTCAGTTGTTGTTCCTACGTGCCTGTGTGACATGTGTGTTTTGTGCTCCCTCTCACCTGTCAATGCCTGCTTGCCCACATAGGGGATTTGGATCCATGAGTTACCTTAGTGTGGCAGTGTATGCACATCTGTATGATTGGTATTCAGCTCTCCTCATGTGTTGTGTTGTTGCCTGGGGACACTGGCACCCCCACCCCTCACCTGCTGTGTATGATGACAGTGTTGGTCTGCCTGTTTGTGTTTGTGCATCTGCACCACTGCATTGGCATATCTTGGGTGTGCCATTGGCTGTATGTTGTTTGGTGTGTTTCCCCTGCTGTCCCTGGGACTCCTAGGTCATCGGTCAGCACAGTGATCATGGTTTGTGTGTCCCATTGCTGCCATGGTATGGTATCTGTTCACCTCACATCTGCTGTCTCCACAGGGTATCTGCATTTGTGTGCCCATTGGTGCAAATATGTGGTTCTGCATTCTGATGGTCACTTCTGTCATTGTGTCATTGATGACTGTTGACGGTCTCAGCCCCCATGGGTGTTGTTTGTCTGCACATGGCCAAAGGAATGTTTCATTTGCACTGCAGTATTTGGCTCCCCCAATTTATGTTGCAATGGGACACATACACTACTTTGCCACAGATGAGTTTTTGGTTCTGTGACCAGGAATGATCCATGCAGTTTGGCAGTTGCAGCTCTTTCTTTGTCAACAATTACCTTTTGGTCACTGTGATGATGAGGGTGTAGACCCCATTGCCACAATGGTCAAAATGTGCTTCAGCTATGGACCCCACACTTGCCTTTTGGTCACTGTGATGATGGGGGTTTAGTCCCCATTGCCACAATGGTCAAAATGTGCTTCAGCTATGGACCCCACACTTGCCTTTTGGTCACTGTGATGATGGGGGTTTAGACCCCATTGCCACAATGGTCAAAATGTGCTTCAGCTATGGACCCCACACTTGCCTTTTGGTCACTGTGATGATGGGGGTTTAGACCCCATTGCCACAATGGTCAAAATGTGCTTCAGCTATGGACCCCACACTTACCTTGTGGTCACTGTGATGATGGGGGTTTAGGCCCCATTGCCACAATGGTCATGGGCTGCTTGCATTGTGGGTGCCACACACATATATGTGTGGCACATGTGCTAGGGGGTCACATTGTATGTTCAAAGTCATGTTCGGTGTTGTAGGCATTTGACACAGCCTGCTCACACGCTTGTCATGGTGGTGGGGGGATGTCTTAATCTTGCATTCCCTAGGTTGTGGTGTGCTTGTTGTGTCATGCATTGTCCATCCTATGAGTGGGGGTGGTAGTAGTGGTAGGCATCCAGCCCCCTGGCTAAGGGTGGTAGTAGTGGTAGGCTTCCTGCCCCCTGGCTAAGGGTGGTAGTAGTGGTAGGCATCCTGCCCCCTGGCTAAGGGTGGTAGTAGTGGTAGGCATCCTGCCCCCCTGGCTAAGGGTGGTAGTAGTGGTGGGCATCCTGCCCCCCCTGGCTAAGGGTGGTAGTAGTGGTGGGCATCCTGCCCCCCCTGGGTGAGGGTGGTAGTAGTGGTGGGCATCCTGCCCCCTGGCTAAGGGTGGTAGTAGTGGTGGGCATCCTGCCCCCCTGGCTAAGGGTGGTAGTAGTGGTGGGCATCCTGCCCCCCTGGGTGAGGGTGGTAGTAGTGGTGGGCATCCTGCCCCCTGGCTAAGGGTGGTAGTAGTGGTAGGCATCCTGCCACCCTGGCTAAGGGTGGTAGTAGTGGTGGGCATCCTGCCCCCCTGGTTAAGGGTGGTAGTAGTGGTGGGCATCCTGCCCCCCTGGGTGAGGGTGGTAGTAGTGGTGGGCATCCTGCCCCCTGGCTAAGGGTGGTAGTAGTGGTAGGCATCCTGCCCCCTGGCTAAGGGTGGTAGTAGTGGTGGGCATCCTGCCCCCCTGGCTAAGGGTGGTAGTAGTGGTGGGCATCCTGCCCCCCTGGGTGAGGGTGGTAGTAGTGGTGGGCATCCTGCCCCCCTGGCTAAGGGTGGTAGTAGTGGTAGGCATCCTGCCCCCCTGGGTGAGGGTGGTAGTAGTGGTGGGCATCCTGCCCCCCTGGGTGAGGGTGGTAGTAGTGGTAGGCATCCTGCCCCCTGGCTAAGGGTGGTAGTAGTGGTGGGCATCCTGCCCCCCTGGCTAAGGGTGGTGGTAGTGGTAGGCATCCTGCCCCCCTGGGTGAGGGTGGTAGTAGTGGTGGGCATCCTGCCCCCCTGGCTAAGGGTGGTAGTAGTGGTGGGCATCCTGCCCCCCCTGGCTAAGGGTGGTAGTAGTGGTGGGCATCCTGCCCCCCCTGGGTGAGGGTGGTAGTAGTGGTGGGCATCCTGCCCCCCTGGCTAAGGGTGGTAGTAGTGGTAGGCATCCTGCCACCCTGGCTAAGGGTGGTAGTAGTGGTGGGCATCCTGCCCCCCTGGCTAAGGGTGGTAGTAGTGGTGGGCATCCTGCCCCCCTGGGTGAGGGTGGTAGTAGTGGTGGGCATCCTGCCCCCTGGCTAAGGGTGGTAGTAGTGGTAGGCATCCTGCCCCCTGGCTAAGGGTGGTAGTAGTGGTGGGCATCCTGCCCCCCTGGCTAAGGGTGGTAGTAGTGGTGGGCATCCTGCCCCCTGGGTGAGGGTGGTAGTAGTGGTGGGCATCCTGCCCCCTGGCTAAGGGTGGTAGTAGTGGTAGGCATCCTGCCACCCTGGCTAAGGGTGGTAGTAGTGGTAGGCATCCTGCCCCCCTGGGTGAGGGTGGTAGTAGTGGTGGGCATCCTGCCCCCCTGGGTGAGGGTGGTAGTAGTGGTGGGCATCCTGCCCCCTGGGTGAGGGTGGTAGTAGTGGTGGGCATCCTGCCCCCCTGGCTAAGGGTGGTAGTAGTGGTAGGCATCCTGCCCCCCGTGGGTGAGGGTGGTAGTAGTGGTAGGCTTCCTGCCCCCTGGCTAAGGGTGGTAGTAGTGGTGGGCATCCTGCCCCCTGGCTAAGGGTGGTAGTAGTGGTAGGCATCCAGCCCCCCTGGGTTGGGGTGGTGGCGCGCATTCAGGCCCCTGTGTGCATATGTGGCATTGGTGATGGGCATCCCGCCCCTATGGTGCTGCTGTTGCTGGTGTAAGTATATTCAGATTCCCAGTGTATGTGTGTGATGTGTCGTGTACGTGTTGTATGTGTTTTGTGGTTGGTGTCTGACTTACCTTCTGCGCCGTACGCGTCCGTGCCTGTTCCGGTAGTAGATGTAGAATATTGGTATGATCGGGACGAAGGGATTCATGGTTGGTTCGTGTCGTTCGTCCTTCTCGTTGCTTCGCGTCGTCCTCGTCGCTTGGCTTCGTCCTCGTCGCTTCGCTTCGTCCTCGTCGCTTCGCGTCGTCCTCGTCGGTGCCGTGTTCGTCTCGTAGCCGTGGATCGTGTTGTGGCGCGATTCGGAGCTTATGTGCGCCTCTCCCGGATGCTTTGACGTGCCGTGCGTAGCGACGGGTTCGGCGCGTACGGAAAGCGCATCGTACTTGTTCGGCCGGACGGGGCTGCATTTTCCCTTCCGTGCGACTCGATTCGGCGTTTCCGGATTCGCCTCGGTCGGAGAACAGGACCTGGTTTGGGTGAGTACGGCTCGGCCGGAATTTTTGCTGTTGTGCGCATCGTACTTGCTCGTTCGGTGTGCTGTACGGATCGGTCGGGAAACTGGCTTTCGCATGGCTTTTTTCCCGACCGAATAGTATTGGGTGCGCCTCCGACCGAGATCGGAATCGGCCCCTAAGTGTTTGGTTTGGTGATGCTTGACTTAGTTTTAGAAAAAAACATATATACAATAAAGTAAGAGAATTGCTTTGAGAAGTTTTCCTAAGTTATGGGTGTTGTTCATTTTCCGGTTGTCAAAGTGTAAATATTAGCAGCAGCAGAGCTGGATTGCTTCATGACAGATCCTTTGAACTGTGTTACATTTATTTAGAGCACAATTATGTGTTTCAAACCTTTTAGACCTCTAAAAACTGATAGCGGATCAAATAGGTAAGAAGGAATGAAGTGGTGTAGGGTTTAGTATTTGTATTCTATCAATCGGTTGTAAAAATAACAAAAGACAGCACCAAGGTTATTTGTATCCTTAAAGATCTGCCACGCTTATAGTAGACATGTCTATAAGTGCTGAGGAAGGGTAATCTCCATGGGAAATACTGTTCTATGTTGTATGTGAGAAGCCCTTACATCCATAAAGCCAATACTTTGTTCTGTAAGTGTATAATTAACCAGCACACTCTTTTGGCTGATTGGAAAGATAGAAATGGTTCACAGTATGCAAATGAGAGTTCAAAACAAATAGGGAGTAAATGAAAGGTACCATTGAATTTGAAACTTTCCTAATAATGCATAAAGTGCAATAGAAATTCTGAACACAAAAATATGCTTTTACTTTGTTGGAATGCAGCCAGAGAGTTAAATAAACAATGACATTTTTAGATACACATAAATTAGTAATGAAATCAACAAGAAAGTATCAAGGTGGAAAATTTATAGCATTGGGCCCTATTTCATGAGATAAATCAGGGCATGAGTTTAAATTCATGGCCAAATGCATTGATGGTAATTGCATCCCCTTTTGTAGATTTATGCTCCAAGAGCTAGGAGAAATTTGCAGTAGTTAATTCCCACTCAAATGGAGTAAAGTGCATGTTCAAAAGCATGGCTTTCTTTGAATGTTTAGAATCACCCTGAAACATGTATGTTTGTGAACATTCTCTCGCTGATGTTTTGCTACTCCGAAAATAATTAGACTTTTACTCCAATTTCCATTGGATAAAAGATCACCCCTAGATTGTGTGGGCCTGAAGGGGGAAGGGCATTCTCCATTGGGAAATTATTTTCTTGCCAATAAAAAGAATTGTGCATTTACACATCAGCATTCTTTCTCTCTCTGGGGGGTTCTTGCTTCTGGATAATTCCACACAGGGCAAACAGATGACCTTGGGAAAAATCTAATGACATTCCACCTATCATGGGTGAGAATCTACAATCAGAGTAGCATTTCAGCCATACTACTGGGAATATTTGCTCATTAAAGAAGCATACAGAAAATATGCTAGTCTAGCGGCATAAATCTCAAACTGTAATTTTTCATTTTTTTCTGTGAATTGGGTCCAAAACATTCAACCCAATATTCTGATCTAAAAGAACGCAAACATACCAGTGAAATGGTGGGGAGTTATTAATTTACACAGCGATAAGGGAATAAATATGTCAGATTTCTAATTTGTTGCTTCTATTTGGAAGTCACATTTACAATCCATGCTTTGAATTTGGTCATTATTACAACAAATGAAAAATTCAAATATGATAGCACATGAAGCTAAATTATTCTTTTCTGTTTGATTTATCAAGATTATTTGTAATACGTGGACTTTCATGAAGCTCTTGAGAGGTGTGACTTTTGGTTAACTATTGGCATAAATGGTGCCAAAATATATATGAATGAGAATAGGCATATCATTTTTTTGTTTTTATGCTGCTGAAGCATATATTAAGCTACTAATTTTTACAAAATAATATTTTCAGAGAACTTCTAATTACAATACAATTCAAAGCGCAGGTAATATAGATGTAAGTGACACCTAAAGATTAAATGATTTAAATACGAAACATAAATTATTCAATTAGGAAGAACATAAAACTGGTTCTTACCTCATACATAGGCTAAAGGAGAATGAGAAGAAAACCATTAAATTAAGCAAATGCACTCGAAAGAAAGACATTCATTATTCAAAATCTATACTGAGACAAATAAATGAACTGCTAAATATTGAGAGTGAGATGTACATTCAAAGGAAATTGGACCACTCACTTCTTTAGTTCCAATCCATATGAGGCTCCAATCAGATTCAACATCACAATTTAAAATCAAAGCGTGCCTTTTAATGAGAGAATTGTGAGAAAGTTCCTCTTATTGTTTTGTCACCCCTCATTTCTATGTTGACTGCAATCACAGGTTTAGCACCTCTGCAGACTGGGGAACTGTGGCCCATGCCCTACTTAATTTCTCTCAGCTTTAAAGCTTTGCAAAATTGCTTACTCCTAATTGGCCTACTTAACTTTCCAAACAGGCCCTAGGATATTAGCTTATGTTGTGCCATCCACTAGGCTGAGAAGGAAAACAGGGCTTCAGGTCTGCCTCTGTAGTCTGCCCCCTGTAGATTTAAAACTTACTGCCAACTGTTTCAAAATAACCATATTTGACAGGAACTAACACTATCTTTTAATAATAAAAAAATCACCCTTAATTAGGACTCCTATCCCAAATAATAATCCACTTTATTGGATCAGCCAATTGTTTTACCTCTTATTTTGTGCCAAAAATCTTTGCCTTTTCAGTTTCTGGTTGAAAGACTGTGACAATTATCAACATGTGATGTCTACCTCCCATCACAATTCAATGACCACGTAGAAGAAATTAGGTACAACAAACATACTAAGATTCACTCAACAGTGCAAAATGTCCAGTTTCATAGACTGAGTAAAACTAATTTTGACTTACTTTTGATGTCTAGAAACGAATTAAGAAAGAGATGTAAACAATTAGACATTGATAACATCATGAAAATTCAACAAATAAATCGCCCTTTACAAAATGCTGAATTACTCATGTCATATATATGTTAACAAGAATATTGAAATACCATTCTCAATTAGAAACCTATTAGGATTCACTCAATAGTGCAAAGTGTACAATTCCAGACACTGAATAAAAAGTTAGACTTATTGATGATGACTGAAAGAGAGATAAGAGTCTGATGTTAGCAATTGCAAGGGTAGTAACAATAATCATGCTCTTTACGAAACCTGTCTGTAGGATAGTAGGATCTGGTTTTATGGTTACCCCCACTTTTTGCCTGGTGCTATGCTGTTTCTAACTAGTCTGATGGAATCCTGCTAATCTGCTGGGTAGTTCCTTCAAATCTATATAGGACTACGTGTTTAGACAACATAAACTAAGGGATTGGTGTCCAGACTTATTCCAGACTTCCCCGAAGGATGTATTAGTCTGTAGTCCAGCTCGCTCACAGTGCCACTACGAGCCCCTCTTAGCAAGAAGCGACGTTTTTGGCAACTATCGAACATGACTCCCTGACCCCTCAGGGATCATGGAAACAGTATAGTACTCTTCGCTCAGTCACTGTTGCTCACTTTGTCTCAGAGAGATATTCAGAATAAATGGTGGGGACGTTTTCATTTAGCATTTATTGAACCAGTGTCATTATAGTATAAAATATGTGTGTTGCACAACGCATAGACACAAACAGATATATACGGCTGTGAGCACCAATTGAGTAAAGAACAGGTAGAATTCTACCATAGTGCTAAAACAATGAATATATGCATGGATATATAAACATAACAGTAATAATGAGTACTCCTACGGTGCAAAATCCTAACTGGATGTACCTAAGTGTACCTAGCATGTATGTAGCTGTATAGCCAAGAACCCCCTTAGGATAGAGTCAACCCCATTTCCTGTTGTGGGAGAGCATCTTGGCCTCAAGATGGACACCCCGCAAGGGATGTCAGACCACTGCATGCTGGAGTGTCTGCTTGCAGGAACCTCAGCGTCTCGTGTCAGTGTGTCAGCATGGAAGTCTTTCTCCTCTGGTTTGCCCTGTGAATATGTAGTGCCTATATACCCAAAAGGTACCTTCAGGGGTTTTACCTAAAAGTATACTGTGGGCATGTCGGGCAAGGATGATGACAGAGGTGACCCTTATACAGAGTTATTATGCAGAAGATGGTAATCCTGCTGTGATACTGAGAATCCTCATGCATAATACATGAGGCTAGTTTTCGGCGAAAACCACAGAACAGTCATGTAGCACTTAACTAGGTAAAAGGTCAGCGCCAAAACCTGTTATGTAGAACAATGGTAGGATAGATGTAGGTAAAAGGTCTTGTAACTACCTAGGCCTATATTGGGGTACATTGGGGTTCATAACAAATAAGGACCCCAGTTTCTCTGCTTTCAGAGACACAATCCTGCCCTCCTGCTGCTGAGCCAAGCTCAAGCAGGGGAAGGCAGAACAATAGGTATCCTGTCACAGGGAGGTGTGACCACCTCCCAGATAGAGTTTAGTATATTGGGGCCGGGTGGGAGCGCTTGCCAGCACCACTCTGTCTGCTTGATGGGCACATTTGTTGCCCTCCTTGCATAGTCCAGTTCAAACCAGCCCAGGGAGCCATTGGCTCCTGCTCTGATGTGAAACTGGGCAAAGGACATGGGAGTAACCTCCCCTCTGTCCATCCCCTTCCCTGGGAGGGAACCATGAATCATCCCAACCTTTTCCTTAGGGTACTTAAGGGCTTACCTAAGGGTGGGTCCATAGATTCATCATAGGACATGATTCATTTCAGACACCACTTCAACTTTGACCGTCTGGGCACTCTGGACTCGCTGGACTTCTCTCTGGGCATCAAGGCTGCAACCGGGAAGACTCCTGCTGTTCCCGATCTCTTCGCCCTGCTCATCTGCTGCAACATCCGTGCCTGTGCTCCATAGAAGAAAACCTTCCAAGGCCTGTGGTCAACCAAGACACCTGAAGGAATCTCTCTTGAAGTGAAGGAGTCACTTCCCTGCATCTGCAGGCACTGCAACTAAGCTGACCAGTCTGCTGATCCTGGGCTCCACAGACCCCAAAAGACTCAGCAACACAGGTGGTGATTATTCACATCACTTGAGGCCTGCCCTGTCCTCTCATCAAGTTTGAGGCCAGAATCCCTCGTCGGAGCCGCAGGAACTGAACCCCTGTGCACCGCGCCGACTTGCCGTTGCAAAGGATTGTTGGCTTACTTCCATCAAGATCTTCGGGCTCCAAGTAGCCCCAACCTCAAGAACCTCTAGTGACCAGAATCTTTGACCACACCGCATCACTTGCACCATGGCCTGCATCTTTTTGTGAGCTGCTCAAGGTCCTCTTGTGGCTCCAGTGCCTCCGGCCTGTGAGTCCTGTTGAGGGTCACCTTTGAATTCTTTGGGCTCCCCTGATTGTTCTGGGCCTGCCCTGACTTCCCTTGCTTGTGGTGAGTCACCTGGACCTTGCGGGTCCGACACTGCACCTTCTTCGCTTTCCACGGTGTTTACAGTTGCCAAGGATAGATGGTGCTCCCGACGGACACGACCCCTCAACTCTCGACATCCGATGGGGGACAGCTCATGAATGGCTCCTGGTCCTCCACAGCATCGCCTGGTTCTCACAGCTGCAGCTCCAAGGTCACTGTCATCTCTCCTGCAACATCCAACATTGGTGGGCATTCGTCTTCTAGGCCTCTTGGTCACTCCTGAGTGACATAGACTCTGTCCCCTCTGCGTGCAGATACTCTTCACCTTGAATCCACCTAAGGATTCCACTGGACACTTTCACCTTCCCCAGCAGCGGCATCTTCTTGAAGTCCTCCATTGAGTTTGATGGCAGTTTCTGATGCCACTTCACACCTATGTACCCGGCTTCCCTGGTGTAGGTACTAGGGTATCCATGGGTGGGGTGGCTCTCCAACGTTCTTTAGTCCACTGGGATTCTTCAGGGTCTATTGGGAAGGGTCATATTTCTTTAAAATTGCAACCGCGACTTACACGTTGATTTGTACGGCAAGCGCGGTCGTGTTCCCACACTGCACACGACCTCCGTGGGGCTCCTAGATACTCACCTTGGGTGATTCCTTGGGTCCCTGACACTTCTATGTCCTCTGGGTATATCCTAATACAAGCTTAGAATAAGTAAGTTCTACTGAACTTAGAGTTAAGTAGTTAAGGTTCTAGCACAACCCTTTCTCCAACCTCAGAGAGTTTAGTTCCCACTAGGTTAGGTGGGTGCAACATCTCACTACACCTAGTATGTCTTCTAAAGGAGATACCAGTGGCTAGCTGCCTTCCAAGTACAGTAACCTCACATTCCAGGAACTGAGGGCCATGTGTTCCTCTAGGAAGCTTAAGACAGGGAAAGGCCCTAATACTCAACACCTCCTAGAGGTGTTACTGTTGGATGACCTACAGAAAGCTAGATGAACAGGACAGAGAGGGTGGGCAGGGGACAGAAGATGGGTCAGGAGGGAACACCCTCTTAGACCCTAATTCTGACACCGCCCTGGAGGAGTCACATGACTCCCACCTGGAGAACTCAGATCCCCCAGAGGATAGTGGAGATGGCATAGTGGGAGCCCCCATCAGTGGGTCTATCTTTGTTCCTCCTGGAAGGGTTCAGAGTAGACCATGGAGGTCTAGATCCTCCTCTAGCGAATCCAATGCTTCAGGACATTCTATAGGGACCTCCATATCTAGTAGTAGGGACAACTCTTTTGACAAGGAGTACCAACTGCTTGAACTTGAGAAAGACAGGCTTAGGCTCTGGCAAGATCAGTTGGTCCTTGACAAAGAGTCCCTAGAAATCCAGAAAGCTAGGAAGAAATTGGGACTAGAGTCCCATGGTGGCAGCAACAGTGTCCCTAGAATCAGAGAAACTTATTTTGACCATAGAAACCTAAACAAGATAGTCCCTCCTTACCACGAGATGACATCCATAAATGGATCACTGCTTTTGAGAGGGTCAGTAAAGTTCAGAGGGTCCCTCAAGAGCAGTGGGCAGCTATCTTGTTGCTCTCCTTTGCTAACAAAGGTAGAGATAAGCTCCTCACTGTTAGAGAAGAGGATGCTGACAATTACTCGGTACTTAAGAGTGCTCTCATAGATGGGTTTCGCTTAACCACTGAACAGTAAAGGATTAAGTTCAGATACACCTAAAAGGTACAAACCCAGGTCTGGGTAGATTTTGTGGGCAGTGCTATTAAGGCTCTGGAAGGCTGGCTTCATGGAAAAAAGGTACAGTACTACCAAGGATTGTACAATTTGCTTATAAGGAAGCAGATCCTTAATAATTGTCACAACCAGCTTTTGCACCAGTACCTGGTGGACTCTGATCTGACCTCTCCCCAAGAATTGGGAAAGAAGGTAGACAAACGGGTTTGAACCACGGTTAAGCAGAAAACCATGGTAAGGGAGGTGACCAGAAGAAGCAAGATTCTTCTAAGACTCAGGATAAGGGCGGGGACAAGGCTAAAGATAAGAAAGAGTCTTCTCAAGGGCCCCAAAAACCTGCATCTGGGGGCGAGTCCCAAAATTCCATGAAAGGCAAAATGAAACCTTGGTGTTACTTCTGTAAGGTGAAGACCCATTGGACAAAAGATGCTGATTGTCCAAAGGCCAAGGAAACTACTCCTACTACCACTGCCCCTAAGACACCTGCTCCCACTAGCACAAGTGCAAGTAGTAGTGCAGCTAACAAGGGATTAGTGGGGTTAACCTTGGGTACTGAGATGGGTTCTGACTTAAAACAAAACAACTCCACAGGGAGAGAGGTGTCACCTGCCTAAGAATAATAAAAGGACGTGAAGCGTCTCTGGATAATATAGTCGGTATGAAGTGTCCAGGGGAGAAGCGCTACCTAGATGGATAGCCTGTCAAATATAGACAATTACAAGTCTAAACATCAACACATGCCACTTAACGAAATATAACATTTTGGGGCATATTAGCAAGACCCACGTTAAAATTATCGCTGTTTTAGCGGCAGGAAACTGCCGCTAAAACGGCGATAATTGGCTTGATAATATGCGTTATGGAATTCAATAGAAGCCCAGGTTAGATGTGCAGCACATCTAACCTGGGCTTCTATTGAATTCCATAACGCATATTAGCAAGCCCATTATCGCCGTTTAGCGGCAGTTTCCTGCCGCTAAAGCGGCGATAATTTTAACGTGGGTCTTCCTAATATGCCCTTTATTCTTTTAAATAATTATTTTGAGACATAAAGAAAGATGATTTTGTCACTTTTTGTGAGAAATCAAATAACAATACATTGACATAAATATATACAGATAATGCCAAAAGATTGTTCAAAGTTAAACACACAATCTACCCACCATACTCCCAACATGAAACAATACAATAAAAGTAACACCTTAACAAGTACATTCTACATCAACAGTCACCCCCATACATTCTGCATACTCATAGACAATTAAAAGTCAAATATCAAATACTCCTCAGAAACCAGAAGCATTGGTAAAGTAGTGGGGAAACATTCACAGGATGAAAAGAATGATGCCACTAAATGGTTTCTGTCCTTCACGGTGCCGACGCGCGTTTCGGTGCTTGGCTGAAAACAGCCTTCACCTTCCTCAGGACACAGGAGAAATAAAGAGTCAAAGCAACGAAGTAAAATGTGGGGTAGGGGGAAAGAATGAATACACATATGGATCCGGCTGCCAAATGCGCAGTCGCTGCCCCTTCTTGACAGAGGTACTCCGAAGGTGGAGGTAATGTACTGCTTACAAGAAAACAGTACTCAGAGGGGTTAAGAAATTCCCTCCTAGATGGATGTTAACTCCTCAAATGAATCTGGCAAAATATGTAGAATAAAGTGCCGCAAATGCACATACAACTCCTGATAGGTGGTTATAATTCACCAAACTGAATAGGTCGTCCAGAGGCCAGACGGAACACAATCTAAGGATACGGTGAATAGTGCACCCTGGTTGATTAAAGGCTCCTAGTACGGAGAACAGCTGGCTATCATTAGGTACCGCGCCAACTCCGAATGCAGTCCCCTCCAAAAGTGGAGGACAGCGGCGCGCACCACCCTAATGGCGGCGAAGTCAAGATGTGTCCCATCAGGGAGTCAGTGTCAATCCTAGGCAGACGCTGGATGGAAGGGCTTCAAAAACGGTCCTGAGAATATGGGAACGTGGAGAATTCTCCTACTATAAAGGTAGAAGTAATCAGAACTCCAGCTCAGGCTGTGTTAGTCTGCGATGAAGGCATGAATCTTGCCACCTTACTGTTAAGTCCCACTAACTTGGGCAAGTACAGGCAACTGCCTTTAATCAATGGAAAAGAAGCAATGGCTTATAGGGATACAGGGGCCACTATGGTGACAGAGAAACTTCTATCCCCTGAACAGGTCATACTTGGACAAGTGTACCAAGTCACCAATGCTAGCAATGTCAGGACTGACCATTCATTGACAGTTGTGAATCTCAGTTGGGGAGGGGTAACTAGACCTAAGAGGGTTGTAGTATCTCCAGACCTACCTGTAGATTGTATGTTGGGCAATGATCTGGATACTTCAGCCTGGGCTGAAGTAGAGTTTAAGACTCATGCAGAGATGATGTACATCTCTGTCAGTGGGTTTGCTGTCACCGTGGGCTCAGGCCAAACAGCTCTCCACTAAAAAAGCACTGGATCCTGAAAAAAATGGACCAAGTGCTTCCCAAGAGAAGGAGCAGGAAGGGTAAGCAATTACACTCCTCACAAACTCTCAGTGAAGATCAGCCTCCTGATGGAGGTGATCTCAGCCCCTGTGAAAGAGCTGTCCCAGAGGAACTTGGGCCTGACTAGGCAGAGTTCTTGGGGGCAGGGTGCCCTTCCAGGGCAGACCTGAGTTTGGAGCAGCAGACCTGCCCCTCTCTTGAATCCCTCAGATAGCAAGCTGCTGCTGAGGAAGCAGGGAATATAAGTGGGTCCCATAGGATCTATTGGGAGGATGGACTTGTATACTCTGAGGGTGGAGACCCCAAGCCTGGTGCCACCAGGAGGTTGGTAATAGAGGTTTCCTACTCTCCCTGGTACATGATATTCCTCTTGCAGGACACTTAGGGCAAAGCAAGACTTAGGACAGGCTTGTCCCTCACTTTCACTGGCCCCATATGTCTGAAGACTCAATGGAGTTTTGTCGCTCCTGTGCCACTTGCCAAGCCAGTGGTAAGTCAGGTGGCACCACAAAGGCCCCCTTAATTCTACTTCCAGTGGTTGGGGTCCCCTTAGAAAGGGTAGGGATTGACATTGTTGGTCTCTTAAACCCTTCAAGTGCCTCTGGGCACAGTTACATACTAGTGGTGGTGGACCATGTCACTAGGTACCCAGAAGCTATTCCTCTTAGGACTACCACAGCTCCTGTGGTGGCTAAGGCCCTCATGTGAATCTTTTCCAGAGTGGGCTTCCCTAAGGCGGTTTTAACTGACAGAGTTACCAACTTCATGTCAAGTTACATCACTGCAATGTGGAAAGAGTGTGGAGTAAACTATAGGTATTCCTTTGTACATCCTTGACCTTATAATTAGGCTGCACGAAAATACTTATGCACAGGTCAGGTGGGTGACACAGGGCCAGTTGACCGACCGTGTCCCTGTAAACAGGGGAGTCCGACAGGGCTGCGTATTGGCCCCTACCCTATTCTCACTTTATGTGAATGGAGTGGTAAACGTTTTGCTAGAAGAACCAGCAGATGCACTGAGTCTGGGGAGGTTAAGGTACCGACCTTCTTGTTTGCAGATGACACCTTGCTGGTGTCTAAGACCCCAATGGGGTTACAACGTCTTTTGAACAGGTTTCGACTTTTCTGCGAAGCAAGAGGGCTGGTGATCAATACAACAAAAACAAAATTCAGGGCCTTTAACCCCCCAAAATCCTTCCGAGCCAGTCTTCTGCTTGACGGGAAACCTCTAGAAAGAGTGAGCACTTTTGATTATCTAGGTATCTGTCTCACAGACAATATGTCTTGGAAAAACCATCTTGCAAAAATGCTAATGAACCACAAAAGGGTAACAGGATCACTTGGGAAGGAACACAGACTTTCACACAGCAGACCGGTTGTTCCAGGTCTACGAAGCAAAGGCTGTGAGCGCAGCTTTGTATGGGGCTGAGTTGTGGGGATTCGAGAAGACCGATGACCTCTGCAGATCAGAACACAAATTCCTTAGGGAACTAGTGATGCTGCCAAAGTATGTTCCCCTTACTCCCCTTATGCTCGATATGGGCAGACTCTCCATAGGTGATGTAGCAAGGCTGCGACCTCTGCTCTTTTGGGCCCGTGTCAGGAGGACTGATTAAATTCTGCCTTATGCAGAAGCCCTTTCAGAGGTTATTAGGTTGGACACAAGTAGTAAAGTGGGTTGGATTGCCAATGCCAAGAAATTGATGACAGCCATAGGGCTTAGAGCTCATTGGGACAAACAGGATCCACCAAGGAAAGAAGTGCTCAAGGGTTCATACTGGAATTGGGTGGACCAGCAAGAATTCAGCAACCCAAACTTGGGGAGATTGACCGCAGAATTCTTTCTCCATAAGCAGGAAAGACATTCGGAGCCCTTTCTAGATATTATCCAGGCCCCGCAGCATAGGCTCTTATATACCCATTTCAGGTTTGGCACCCTTCCTGTTAATGAAACTTTAGCTAAATGACATACATGCAACCCAGCCCCTATGGATTGTCCGTGCTGCAAGGCCCCCAGGGAAAGTGTTGCCCATGTCATGTTTGTTTGTCAGGCATATTCCACACCTAGGGCAAAGTGGCTAAAACCGGTATGCCGGCAATTAGGCACTCGGGAGCATCACGTTGCCTTGCGTGTCCTTAGATCGGACCCAAGACAACTTTTCATCTGCAGTGTGGCTAAGTTTTTAAGCCACGCATGGATAATTAGAAGGAAGGTCCTGACAGGAATGCAGCAGCTCACAGCTGTATGAGACTTACGCGCAGCTGACATTGGGCTCCCAAGATAACATACTAAGGCTTTTTATACTTTACATGTATCCTGTTCTGTTCTTATTTTATTGTCAATGCTTCCCGGCTGGGCGCTTGCAGGTTAGGTCTAGCTGAAATTTTATCACAAAATGGAAGTTATATTGCTATGTTTCATTTTTTTAAATGTTAATCGTGTATATTTAATCATTATCTGCACTATCGTTAGTCTTGTCTGTGATGCGCTGACAGCATGATAGATGCAGGCTCAAGCAAGCATGATATTAGTGTGGCCCGGTTGTATGCATTTGTGTAGCACGTTTAGGATGCTGGAACTATCCTACACTGTTTCACTTATCAAAAATGGTGCTTTTTTTTTCCTTTATTACTTTATACGACATGAGCGGACGTATTAATTAGTATTAATTAGTGTGCATTTGCATTATTTTGTAATGGGACACTAAACGCACCAAAAAGGGGTTTTTAGGATAGCCATGCTACTTTTATTCATCTTACTTGTAATTTTAATTGTCTTTTTACTTGGAAACATTTCCTTATCAATGTTTTTAGAAATGTTTTTAGTGGATTTCCTCTTTTTTCATACTCGAACTTGAAGATTTGTCTTCTATGGACTTGCACATTTTGATGTTGATTGTGGCACATCCAATGTTCTTTTCTTTGAACTCAGTCTCCCAATGTTCTACTGTATGCACTGCACTTTTATGGCCATAAATGACCGAAATAAAGTTAGAAATGAAATTAAATAAGTATACCACACCCTACCATCTAGAATGCAATGGGTTTGTTGAAAGGTTCAACAAGACCCTCAAGGGTATGATCATGGGACTCCCAGACAAGCTTAGGCGAAAATGGGATGTCTTACTACCCTGCTTTCTCTTTGCCTACAGAGAGGTTCCACAGAAGGGGGTTAGCTGCAGCCCATTTGAGCTTCTGTTTGTACTTCTAGTTAGGGGTCCACTGTATCTAGTGAAGGAGGGCTGGGAGCAACCTCTCAAACCTCCTAAACAGGACATTATGGACTATGTCCTTGGCCTGTGATCATGCATGGCTGAGTACATGAAGAAGGCCAGCAAAAATCTGAAGGCCAGCCAAGAACTTCAAAAAGCTTGGCATGACCAAAAGGCTGTCCTGACTGTTTACCAGCCAGGCCAGAAAGTGTGGTTGTTTGAGCCTGTGGCCCCAGCAGCTCTCCAAGATAAGTGGAGTGGACCCTACACCATACTTGAACAAAAAGGTGAGGTCACCTACATGGTGGACCTGGGTACTTCAAGAAGTCCCCATATGGTACTTCATGTGAACTGCCTGAAACGTTTTGTAGACTGGGCTGACATGGGCTTGCTCATGACAACTGATGAGGGACAGGAGGAAGAGAGCGACCCTCTCCCTGATCTCCTCTCTCAGAACTCTGATGATGGATCAGTAGATGGAGTAGCCTTCGGTGGCAGCCTCACTGACCAGCAGCAAACTGATTGTAGGCAATTCCTACAACAGTACACACACATGTTCTCTCTGACACCCAGTCAAACCACCTGGTGTACCCATGCTGTAGACACAGGTGACAGTCTGCCTGTCAAGAGTAAAATCTACAGGAAGCATGACCATGACAGGGATTGCAGCAGGAAAGAAGTCCAAAAGATGCTGGAATTGGGAGTCATTGAGCCTTCAGTTAGCCCTTGGATTAGTCCAGTAGTCCTTGTGCCAAAACCTCACACCAAGGGTGGAAAAAGAGAGATGAGTTTTGTGTGGACTGCAGATGCCTCAATCCAGTCACTAGGACTGATGCTCATCTATTTACCAGGGCAGATGAACTCATAGAAACTTGGCATCAGCCACATTTCTGCTGGCTACTGGCTACTGGCAAATCAGACTAGCTGAGGATGCCAAGCCAAAAACAGAATTCTCAACTCCTAGTGGGCATTATCAATTTATTGTGATGTCCTTTGGTCTGAGGAATGAACCTGCTACATGATATAGCTGTCCACCTAGGAAGATCACCTGGTCCACCTCAGAAATGTTCTGGAGGCCCTGCAAAAGGCAGGCCTCACTATCAAGGCCACTAAGTGCCAGATAGGGCAGAGCAAGGTTGTGTACTTGGGCCACCTGGTAGGTGGAGACCAGGTTCAACCACTGGAGAACAAAATCCAGACCATTGTGGACTGAGTTGCTCACACTAGCCAGACTCAGGTCAGAGCTTTCTTGGGCCTGACTGGGTACTACAAAAGATTTGTGAAGGGATATGTGTCCATTGTGACTCCGCTGAATGATCTCACAACAAAAAGAATGCCCAAGAAAACTCAGTGGACAGTAAGCTATAAAAGGGCATTTGATGACCTGAAGCAGGCCATGTGCACTGCTCCCATCCTGCAGAGTCCTGACTACTCTAAAACTGTTATTGTCCAGACAGATGCATCTGAGATAGGGGTAGGGGCTGTGTTATCACAACTTAATGCAGAGGGTCAGGATCAACCACTAGCTTTTATCAGCAGAAGGTTGACCCCCAGTGAACAACCTTGGTCAGCCATTGAGAGGGAGGCCTTTGCTTTGGTCTGGGCCTTGAAGAAGCTGAGGCCATACTTGTTTGGCACCCACTTCATTGTTCAGACCGACCACAAGCCGCTCTTATGGCTTAACCAGATGAAGGGTAAAACCCCAAACTTTTGAGGTGGTCCATTTCCCTACAGGAGATTGACTATACAGTGGAACATAGACCTGGGAGTAACCATGCCAATGCAGATGGACTTTCCAGATATTTCCACTTAGAAAATGAAGACTCAACTGGGCAAGGTTTGTATCATTTCTTTACCTTTGGGGGGGTTGTGTAGGAAAGTAGGATCTGCTTTTATTGTTACTCCCACTTTTTGCCTGGTGCTATGCTGTTTCTGACTGGTCTGACTGGGATCCTGCTAATCAGGACCCCAGTCTCTCTGCTTTCTCCCCTAAATTGTTATGGCAAGTACTTAGGTACATCCCAGATTGGATACTGGGGTACCCTTATAAGTCCCTAGTATATGGTACTGAGGTACCCAGGGCATAGGTACCCCAGGGGTCCCCCACGGGCTGAAGCATGTATTATGCCACCCATGGGAGACCCTTCAAACTGTTACTACAGGCCTGCCATTGCAGCCCATCTAAGCTGGTGCTAACACTACTTACGAAAGATATAGGTTCCCTATATCTAGGGTCACTGCACTTAAAAACTATAAGTCACTCTTACACTAGGCCTTGACAATCCTGAAGGCAGGGTGCTCGGTTCTAAGTGTGAGGGTTCCCCTGCATGAGCAGGGCACCCCTACTGCCTTTGGAGTCCATTCTTCCAGGTTGTAAGTGAGACAGCCATATAACATATAGAGGGGCACCACGTCATTACACGATGACCATCTCAAAATTCACTGTAACGAACCCTGTCATGTTTGGTATCAAACATGTTGGAATCATACCCCCACACCGTAAATGGTGTGGGAGGTATGATTCCAAGCACTATAATGCCCTCCATTAGGTCCTCAATGCTCCCGGTACCAGTCTTGTAGACCCGGACAGCACAACATGGCTGCTGCTGACCAGAGACACAATTCTGCCCTCCTGCTGCTGAGCCAAGCTCGAGCAGGGGAAGATAGAACAATAAGTATCCTGTCACAGGGAGGTGTGACCACCTCCCAGACAGGGTTAAGTGTATTGGGGCCAGGTGGGAGCGTTTGCCAGTGCCACTCAGTCTGCTTGATGGGCACATTTGGTACCCTCCTTGCTTAGTCCAGTTCAAACTAGCTGAGGGAGCCATTAGCTCCTGCTTTGGCACGAAACTGGACTAAGGACATGGGAGTATCCTTCCCACTGTCCAACCCCTCCCTTGGTAGGGTACCATGAATCTTCCCAACCCTTTCCTTAGGTTACTTAAGAGCTTACCTGAGGGTGGGTCCTAACAGTCGTTGTGGGACATGATTCATTTCAGACACCACTTCAATTTCGACCATCTGGGCACTCTGGAGTTAGCTGGACTTCACTCTGGGCATCAAGCCTACAACCGGGAAGACTGCTGCTGCTTCTGATCTCTTCACCCTGCTCGTCTGCTGCAACGTCTGGGCCTGTGCTCCAAACAGGAAACCTTCCAAGGCCTGTGGGCATCCAAGACACCTGAAAGAATGTCTCTTGAAGTGAAGAAGTCACTTCCCTGTATCTGCAGGCACTGCAACTAAGCTGACTGCTCTGCTGATCCTGGGCTCCCATGGACTCCAAAAGGCTCAGCAACACAGGTCATGGTTCTTCACATCCCATGAGGCCTGCCCTGTCTTTTCACCAAGTTTGAGGCCAGTATCCCTCGACGGAGCCGCAGGAGCTAAACCCATGTGCATCGCGTCGACTTGCCATTGCAAAGGCTTGTTGGCTTCTTTCCATCAAGATCTTTGGGGACCAAGTAGCCCCAACCTCAATCATCTTCAGTGACCAGAATCTTTGACCATACCATATCACTTGTACCATGGCCTGCATATTTTGGTGAGCTACTCGACATCCTTTTGCGACTCCAGTGCCTGCAGCATGTGAGTCCTGTTGAGGGTCACCTTTGAATTCTTTGGGCTCCTGTGATTGCATGGGGCCTGCCCTGACTCCCCTATTTGTGGTGAGTCACCTGGACCTTGGGGGTCCCAACACTACACCTTCTTTGCTTTCCACGTTGTTTGCAGTTGCCAAGGCTTGTTGGTGCTCTTGACGGACAGCAAGCCCTCAACTCTCGACATCTGACATGGGACAGCTCGTGAGGGGCTCCTGGTCTTCCACAGCATCACCTGGTCCTCACAGCTGCAGCTCCAAGGTCACTGTCATCTCTCCTGCAACATCCAACATCTGTGGGCATTCGTCTTCCAGGCCTCCTGGTCACTCCTGAGTGACAGAGACTCTGTCCCCTCTGCTTGCAGGTAATCTTCACCTTGAATCCACCTTTGGATTCCGCTGGACACTTTCACCTTCCCCAGCAGGGGCAACTTCCTGAAGTCCTCCATTGAGTTTGATGGCGGTTTCCGATACCAGTTCGCCCGGCTTCCCTGGTGTAGGTAACGTGGGTACAAGGGTATCCACAGGTGGGGTGGCTCTCCAACCTTCTGTCTGTCTGTCACCCCGTGGAAGACCTTCTGTCTTCCACGGTGTGTCTTCAGGGTCCACTGGGAAGGATCCTCTTTCTTTACAATTGCAACCGCGACTTACACGTTGATTTGTACGGAGAATGCGGTTGTATTCCCACACTGCACATGACCTCCGTGGGGCTCATAGATACTCACCTTAGGTGGTTCCTTGGTTCCCAACACTTCTACATCCTCTGGGCATATCCTTGACTCGAGCCATGGTTCGCATATCACTATTTTAGTACATGGTTTGGTTTCCCCCTGGGGACAACTGTGTATTCTGTGTAACTTACGTGTTTCAATTGCAAAGTATTGTGTGCATTGTGTATATCTCCGGGTAGGAGATATCTGTATGTGTTAGTGAGTGTCTTATAATAAATACATATTTTTATAAATACTTTGTGTGGTTCTTTTTCATTTAATTGATACCAATAAGATTACGTTCTGATAAAACGAGCTGCTTTACCCTCCTTCTGGTCTGAGCCTGAAGGCTGCTCTCCATAGCTGCCACTTAGAGAGGTTGTCTAAGACCACTAAAATCACCATAATGTTTGTCTGGATTAGTGCAAGGTGTCTACATTTTAATTGATCCAAAATGCTTCTGTCAGCAAACACCTTCATTTAAATGGAGAGGAAATAGAAAAGGATTTAACTCAAGTGGGTGCTCACCTGCAGACACCCAGTGACAAGCTTTTTGACTGCACTCATCTATACTGCTGTGCTCCTATTTATTTATTTATTGTTAGGCATTCTTCTAAGAGTTTGGTTTGGTGATGCTTGACTTAGTTTTACAAAAAAACATATGTAGAATAAAAATTGCTTTGAGATGTTTTCCTAATGTATGTGCATTGCTCATTCTCCGGGTGTCAAAGTGCAAATATTAGCAGCACCAGAGATGGATTTCTTCAGGACAGATCCTTCAAACTATGTTACATTTATTTAGAGCACAACATTACGTGTTTCAAACCCCATAGACCACTAAAAACTGATAGCAGATCAAATAGGTAAGAAGGAGTGAAGTGGTGTATGATTTAGTATTTGTATTCTATCAATGGGTTGTAGAAATAACAAAAGACTGCTCCAAGGTAATTTGTATCTTTAAAGATCTTCCATGCTTATACTAAACATGTCTATAAGTGCTGAGGAAGGGTAATCTCCATGGAAAATTCTGTTCTATATTGTATGTGAAATGCCCTTACATTCATAAAGCCAATTTTATTTTTTGTAAGTATATAATTAACCAGCACACTCATTTGGCTGACTGGAAATATAAAAATGGTTCACAGCATGCAAATGAGAGTTCAAAACAACTAGGGAGTAAATGAAAGGTACCATGGAATTTGAGACTTTCTTAATAATGCATAAAGTGCAATATCAATCAATCAATCAATCAATATACCTTTATTCGATTCACATGAAGTGTATCATAAAAGAGTACATCAAAATTAAAATTTCATAAAAACAGATACAAACAGATAAAATGCATTAAAAACAGAAATTCATTTCACAGTATAACTGAGAGTTTATAAGTCAACATATTGCTAGGATCAATTTTCTTCTTACTTGGGTCGCCCTAAGAAATCTTGCAAGTACCACACACGTATAAAGATTTGGAAGCAATTGCAAGTATAAAAAAGCCGGCCTACATTGTTTAAAATTAAGTGATTTCAATAAAGGTACAATAAAAGAACTTCTAAAATCCCTATAGAATTTACAAAAAGTGCAATGTGCATGGTTGATTGATTGGATGCATTATCACATGGACAGCGTTGTAAATCATTTGACCAATCATTGGGTTTTGGAAAACTTATCAGGCGGTGGAAAATATTTAATCTAAAATGTGTTAAAACTAATCTGTGTTGAGCATTAAGAACATTAAAAAGATATGGTTGCATGGAAAAAGTAGTCAGGACCATTTGATTATGTTTCACAGTCGATTTAGCCAGTTCCACGCATAATCGCAAATCCTCCAGGTGATATAGACACTCTATTTTTTATCCTTTCCTTGAGACATTTAACAGGGATTCTGGTTGCTCATAAAATTTCAGATCGCCCATATCTATCAGAAAACGCTTGATAAACTTTAACCAGGGGATTTTTTGGGCCATTTCAGAGTCACAGCAATCCTTAACCATGGCACGATTCAAATCCATGTGTTCTGAGGTCCATATTTTATGCCATAACAAAAGTGGTTGGATCCTCACCAAATCGGTTAGATAATTGGTCCCCAATTCAAAACAGCTGGAGGGAAGTGCTAATACATTTTTTAAGAAGGCATTTTCCACCGCCTGCAACGATTCAACATTCGCATATCCCCAAATATCTGAACCATACATTGCAATTGTTCTACATTTTGCATAATAAATAGATAACATTTCTTTTAATTGGATGTTCCCCAATTTCCTAGCAAAATTGCGAACAGCCAAAATAGATCTTAGAAATTGCAATCTTCTAGATTCAATTGCACTTTTCCATGTACCATCGCTGTCAAATAAAATCCCCAGATAGGAGAATGTTTTAGTGCAGGGTAGAATTTTATTCCCTAAATAAATGTTGCAACACTTGGCTCCCCCCCTGCCCACTTTCATAACAAATGTCTTGTTTATATTAATTCGAAGTCCTAAGTTTCCCATAAATAAGGTAAAACTGTCAAGGAGGCGTTGGAGAGCCAAAGGAGTGCGTGCCATAAGCATGGCGTCGTCCGCGTAAAGTAAAACAGGAATTGGCCATTTTTTTACTTGTGGTAGATCCGCAAATGAGCTAGCCAGATTGTTACCCAGGTTATTTATATAAAGATGAAATAAAAAGGGGGCGAGCACGCACCCCTGGCGGACCCCTTTTTCTATTCTAAATGGGCGACTACACTCTCCTTTAACACCAAACCGTACCCTTGCATAGCTATTTGCATATAAATGTTATAGAAATTCAATAATGGTACTGTCGATACCCATCGAACTCATCACTGTCCACAATTTCTCATGAATAACACAATCAAATGCTGACGATAAGTCAACAAATATCGTGTATAGATTACTCTTTTTAAGATATGCATACTTGGCCAGAAGCAGGTTCAAGTTAATAGCTTGCTCCGCAGTACCAATTCCCTGGCGGAATCCGTATTGTAGGTCGGAGATCATATTATTACTCTCCGCCCAACTTTGTAACCTGGCTAAAAGTATGCGACCCACTACCTTGACTAATGAGTCAAGTAGGGAGATCGATCTGTAGTGCGATGGACAATTTCGGTCACCTTTTTTAAATATGGGTACAATTTGAGACTCTGCCCACGTCAAAGGGAACCCCGTATATTGATAAGATCTGAGAACATTGGTGAGAAGGGGAGCCCAGAGATCAATATTCGCTTAAAATAGATCAACTGGAACGCCGTCTGGCCCCGGAGCCTTGTTTCCCCTACTTAAGCTAATAGCAATGGAAACTTCTTCCAATGTAAAATTTAAGGTAGACCAATCCGGTATGGGAGCAAGCATCTGTGGGGCAGCCTCAGGACTTAGTGATGGATGATAAGGTGCACTATTTGCGGTAGTCGAATAAAGGTCAGAAAAAGGTGCAACCCAATCTTCCTCGGTCACTGCAACCTCAATTTTTGGTGTATCAGAATTACTGAGGAATGGGGAATTAACCACGCGCCAAAATGCAGTGGTGTCATTACTTCGGCTAGACTCATGCAATTTCTCCCACATCTTATCTTTTAGTGTTTTTTTATGCTTCTTTAAGGTAAGCCTATATTCCCGCCTGCAATGCTGAATCTCCTCAGTGTATCTAGTTTTTTTTTCAATGCTCCTATAAGTTTTTTGTGGGTCTCGCTACATGCATGGTCAAACCATCCCTTCCTATTTTCTGTACCTGCCTTCTGCCGTGATGATAGCCCCGCTTTAATGGCGCTGGTTATTTGACCAAAGGATTCCGTGATAGCGAAAACCTCCTTTGAAATATCCAGACAAACATTAAAAGCACCTTTATGCTTCTGAATTAATTTCTCTAAAAAGACAGTTGGATTGACCATCACCAACGTAATGTAAACCCATTAATTCGGGAAAGCTCTAAATTCTCCATGGCAAAGGTATGGAAGGGGTCCCTCTGAGCTTTTACTGGCCCAAGGTTTATCATTAGGCTCTGGGGGTAGTGATCACTTAAGGCACAATCATGTAGGATAAAAATACTAATATAAGTCGAATAGCGAATTGGAAAAAGTAAAAGTCAATAGCATTTTTACCCATGGTGCCGTCAAAAGTACAAGGTACCTCGATTGGGATATTACCAAACTCATTGCAAAAGCCTAGATCATATGTGGAGATGAGCTCGTTGAGCATCCAACCGTACTCTGAGTGCAAAAAATGGGCAGTATCCCCGTTTGTTGGTGAAATCAAACCACAGACAGATTTGGAGGGCAATTTACATAATTGGATATTAAAGTCCCCCACCCAGAGTATTACTTTCTCCCCAGTCCCCTGCAGGAGGGTAGTATCCAGGTCATTTTCAAGAGCGGACAATATGGCCAGTATGTCCGTACCGCAAGCATTATTATAGAAATTAACTAGCAACACCATAAGCGATTCAGAGAAATCGACGCTAACAATTTGATAAAAAGAACTGGTAGTCCTGAGTTTTACGGAAGAGGAAGCTTGTTTATTCGATACATAAATGCAGAGGCCACCTCTATTTCTGCCATGTCTTGATGGAATTGCCGGCAGGTTGTAAGTTTTAAACCCATTGAGATGACAAGCATCGGTAACCCAGGTTTCTTGTAAACAGGCAATAGTAAAATTATTTATAAAGTTTAGCCACTCTGGGAAATTGAACTTACTACGCAACCCTGCTACACTCCAAGAGATTACTGTAATACTAGTAAGGTCTCGTGGCATGGAATCACTCAATAGCTCTTTATCTTGCATTGATGGTGCCAAGGACTTTAGATCTTCGGAGCTCATAACTGACTACGAGTTCTCATCAGGAGACAGGGTGTTAGATCTTAGATTTTGTGTTGGAATGCCATTTAGTGATTTTTCCTTTAGTCAGTCTACCCCAGCAAGATAAGAAAGAGTGTCAGATCTATTTGAGGTGGGAATAGAGAATAGAGGAGTATTACAAAAGTTTGCACCAACAGCTTGGAGTGAATGTTGCAATGTGCCCTGTGTTGGGAGGCAGAATGGGGTCAATACATTCGGCTGGCTATGACATTGTATGGGGGGTTTGTAGAAGAAACCGAGCGGGACAACCTTAATGTGCTCTTCATTTAGACGCAAGGATTTAAACCTGCCCAGTATATCATTAACAAATCCTGGTGATTTGAAAGAGAGGACTATGCAATCACCCATGAACACTTTGGGGTCTCTACCAACCCAGCCCACTCGTCTGGCCATCTTAAAATCTGCAAAAAGTGAGCCCCCCAACCCCACTTTTAAAGCGCAATAGAAAGTCTGAACAAAAACAAATGCTTTTACTATGTTGGAATGCAGGTAGAGAGATAAATAAAAAATGTATGTATTTAGATAAACAGAAATTAGAAATGAAATCAACAAGAAAGTATCAAGGTAGAAAATTCAGAGCATTGGACCCTATTTTATGAGATAAATCACGGTATGAGTTTAAATTCATGGGCAAATACATTGATGATAATTGCATCAAATGTTATAGATTTAAGCTCCAAGAGTTTGGAGAGATTTGCAGTAGTTAATTCCCACTCAAGGGGAGTAAATTGGGTGTTCAAAGCATTGCTTTCTTTGAATGTTTGGAATCACCCTCAAACATGTATCTTTGTGAACATTCTCTCACTGATGTTTTGCTACTCTGAAAATAATTGGAGTTTTACTCCTATTTCCATAGGGTAAAAGCTCACACCTAAATTTTGTGGGCCTGCAGGGGGAAGGCTTTCTCCACTGGGAAAGTATTTTCTTGCCAATAAAAATAATTGTGCATTTACACATTAGGATTCATTCTTTCTCTGGGGGTGCTCGCCTTTGGAGAATTCCACACAGGGCAAACAGAAGACATTGGAAAAAATCTAATGACATTCCACCTATCATGTATGAAAATCTACAGTCAGAGTAGCATTTCAGGCCTACTACTGGGAATATTTGTTCATTAAAAAAGCAAACAGGAAATATACTAGTCTAGCAGCATAAATCTCAACCTGTAATTTTTCATGTTTTCAGTGAATTGAGTCCAATACATTCAACCCAATATTCAGATTTAAAAGAACGCAGACATACTAGTGAAATGTTGGCGAGTTAATAATTTACATAGTGACAAGAAACAAATATGTCAGATTTCTATTTTATTGCTTCTATTTGGAAGACACATTAACAATCCATTCTTTCAATATGGTCATTATTAGAACAAAGTGACAAATTCAAAGATGATGGCACATGTAACTAAAGCATTCTTTTCTGTTTGATTTATCAAGATTATTTGCAATATGTGGACTTTCATAAAGCTCGTGAGAGGTGGGACTTTTTGATAATTATCAGCATAAGTGGTGCCAAAATATATATGAATGTGAATAGGCATATCGTTTTGTATGTTTCTTTGTTCCTGAAGCATATATTAAGCTTCTAGTTTTTACAAAATAATATTTTTGGGAACGTCTAATTACAATACAATTTAATGCACAAGTAATATAAATGTAATTGACACCTAAAGATTAGATGATTTAAATATGAAAAATAAATTATTCAATTAGGAACATCATAAAAAATGGTTGTTACCTCATACATAGGCTAAAGGAGAATGAGAAGAAAGCAGTAAATTAAACAAATATATGCTAAAGAAAGACATTAATTATTCAAAATCTATTCTGGGACAAATGAATGAACTGCTATATATTGAGAGTGAGGTGCAAATTCAAAAGAAATTGAATGACTCACTTCCTAAGTTCAAATCCATATGAGGCTCCAATCAGATTCAACATCACTACTTAAAATCAAAGCTTGCCTTTTAATCAGAGAATTGCGAGAAAGGTCCTCTTATTGCTTTGTCACCCCCATTTCGATGCTGACTGCAATCACAGGTTTTGCAACACTGCAGACTGTGGCCCATGCCCTAACTAATGTTCTCTCAGATTTAAACCATTGAAAAATTGCTTACTCCTAATTGGCCTACCTAACTTTCCAAAAAGGCCCTAGAATATGGTGTAGAAAATATACAAGTGGAATGTAAAATTAAATGTTACCTGTGGACACTAGCACATGTTGTGCCATCTACTAGGCTAAGATGAAAACATAGCCTCAGGTCTGCTGTATAGTCTACCTCCTGTAGATTTAAAACTTACCACCAACTGTTTCAAAATACCCATATTTAACAGGAACTAACACTACCTATTAATAATAATAAAAATCACCCTTAATTAGGACTCCTATCCCAAATAATAATCCACTTTATAGGAACAACCAATTGATTTACCACTTATTTTGTGACAACAATCTCTGTCTTTTCAGTGTCTAGTTGAAAGACTGAAAGCAAACAATATGATTCTGTGACAGTTCTCAACATGTGATGTATTCCTCCCATCACAATTCAAAGACCACTTAGAGCAAATGAGGTACAACAAAAATATTAGGATTCACTCAACAGCGCAAAATGTCCAATTTCATAGACTGAGTAAAACTAATTTTGCCCTACCTTTGATGTCTAGAAAAGGAATAAGAAAGAGATGTAAACAATTAGATATAGATTAGCATCATGAAAATTCAACAAAAAATTGCCCTTTACAAAATGCAGAATTACTCATGTCATGTATATGTTAACAAAACTATTGGAATACCATTCTCATTTTGAAACCTATTAGGATTCACTCAATAGTGCAAAATGTACAATTCCAGACAGTTAATAAAAAGTTAGGCTTATTGATGATGACTGAAAGAGAGATAAGAATTTGATGCTAGCAATTACAGGGGAGTAACAATAATCATGCCTCTTTTCGAAACATGTCCACGAGTGTCACCTACATTTTAATTGATCCAAAATGCTTCTGTCTGAAAACACCTTCAGTTAAATGGAGAGGAAATAGAAAAGGATTTAACTCAAGTGGGTGCTCACTGGCAGACAGGCAGTGACAAGGTTTTTTGACTGCACTCATCTATACTGCTTCGCTCCTATTTATTTATTTTTAGGAATTCCTCTTTTAGGCACATCGAGACTCTGGTTTGGTGATGCTTGACTTAGTTTTACAAAAAAACATATATAGAATAAAGTAAAGGTATTACTTTGAGATGTTTTCCTAAGTTATGGCTGTTGCTCATTTTCCGGGTGTCAAACTGTAAATATTAGCTGCACGAGAGAAGGATTGCTTCAGGACAGATCCTTTGAACTGTGTTACATTTATTTAGAGCACATTTATGTGTTTCAAACCCCATAGGCCACTAAAAACTGATAGCAGATCAGATAGGTAAGAAGGAGTGAAGTGGTGTATGGTTTAGCATTTGTATTCTATCAATGGGTTGTAGAAATAACAAAAGACAGCACCATGCAAATTTGAATCTTTAAAGAACTGCCACACTTAAAGTAAACTTATCTATAAGTGTTATGGAAGTGTAATCTCCATGGAACATACTATTGTATGTGAAATGCCCTTACATTCATAAAGCCAATTTTATGTTTTTAAGTATGCAATTAACCAGCACACTCATTTGGCTGATTGGAAATATAGAAATGGTTCATAGCATGTAAATGAGAGTTCAAAACAAGTAGGGAGTAAATGAAAGCTACCATTGAATTTGAGACTTTCCTAATAATGCATGAAGTGCAATTGAATTTCTGAACAAAAAAATATGTTTTTACTTTGTTGGAATGTAGTTAAAGAGACAAATAAACAATGACATTTTTTAGATAAACAGAAATTAGAAATGAAATCAACAATAAATTATCAATGTAGAAAATTCAGAGCATTGGGCACTATTTTATGAGATAAATCAGGGCATGAGTTTGATTAAACGGGCAAATACATTGATGGTAATTGCATCACCTGTTGTAGATGTATGCTCCAAGAGTTTGGAGAAATGTGCAGTAGTTAATTCATACTCAAGTGGAGTAAAGTGGGTGTTCAAAAGCATGGCTTTCTTTGAATGTTTGGAATCGCCCTCAAACATGTATGTTTGTGAACATTCTCTCGCTGATGTTTTGCTTCTCTGAAAATAATTGGAGTTTTACTCCTATTTTCATAGGATAAAAGATCACCCATAGATTTTATGGTCCTGAAGGGGGAAGGGCTTTCTCCACTGGGAAAGTATTTTCTTGCCAATAAAAATAATTGTGCATTTACACATGAGGCTTCAATCTCTCTCTGGTGGGTTCTTGCATATCATAACAAACGATTTTTTGTTGGTCCACTTTTAAATTCAGATTGGTCATAAAATTGTGCAATCTATTTAATTGATTTTGAAGGCCGTTTGCGGGTAAAACCTCTAAAACCACGTCATTGGCATAAACTTCTGTTGCACTACAAATGGGAGTGCCATTATCAGAGCCCCTATTAATTGTCATTTTGGAAACCACTGGGGTTAATGGATGAGCATGAGCGCTAGAACCATCACATTTCAAAGCATTGACACTATGTGAGGGAGTTAAAGGTAAATGAGGAGGAGCAAGGCTTTCCGTTGTTAAAGAAAGATGTTGCACTGCTAAATTATCTTATTGGAAACAAAATCCAAATCCCTCACCAAATAGCTGTCTATAATTGTATGTGGCGGAAAATGTGTGTCATTGTTAGATGGTGGGTTAACCTTCCTCTTCCCTATTTCAACCCAAACAGGTACCTTAAGATATTGGAAGAGATGATGATGGACAGGATCTCCACATTGAATCCTCTGTCACAATGATAAAACAGATTCAGAATTTTCAGAACCAGAACCAAGAGAGGGGTCCCATCCTAGCGGTCTTCGCCAAGGCACACACCCGGGCGAATCCCATGCAGTGGGAACCCAGCAGGATCTTTTTTAGCACCCCAGGCGCAAAGGAACAACGTTGGCAGCCTCCTGCGTGAACTAATCTGGGGCTTGAGGTCCTGTCCCCACCACCACTGGCAACAGGTTTGTGTATTTAATTATTTTTAAGCATCCCTCTATAGGGCACATAGATAGTTTTTTATTTTAATGCTTCACGCTTCAAAAAATACATAGAGAAAAGTAACATGAAATAGAATTGAGTTGAAATGTTTTCTGAAGGTTTGGATTCATGATACACCTGTGTTAACCGAGGGCTAGTAATTTCTTCTCGCATTATAAAATACATCCAATCTATATTCCTAAAATCTACTCATTCATCATATTCTATCCTTTTTTACATAGAAACTTGAAGCTGCTCAAACCTGGTGCACTCTCCTAAATATTGAAATAGAATAATTCATATTCCAAAAGTTTTTGGACCACACTCTTTCTCACTTACCCCGTGTGTCTTACTTGTCCATGGTGGAAAATCTGATCTGAAACAGTGCTGAGTAGCAGTATTTTTATGCACATGGTACTTTATACGTTTTTTAAATTCATTACAAAGATAAACCCTTGTTGACAGAACTGTGATTTTTCATGAAGATTTAAATTAATTTTACTTTTCTGTTTCAGCTTCATTTCTTTCAGTTCACGTACTGCTGATTTGGGAAGTTCATTATTTCCTGTTTCCAGATCTAGAAAACATATCACATTCTCCTGGCTGAAAATCTGATCTCATATTTCAATTATCTATGCTGGCAGGACTCCTACTACTCGCTGGGTGCAAAGGCCTCCTCATGAGCTCAGTTCCTGTGTTGCCCCTGCTTTCAATATTCCAATTTCAGATTGGTAATATTAAGAATAGTAGTAGCTCTCCAGAGGTACCTTAAGCAGCGTATCTTAGTGGGAAAGATTGTGGAATGACCCTAATCTTTTCATTTTTTTAACAATCACACAGACATAGCCTGTTAAAATACATTATACAACATGCAGGACATGAAGGACCTTAAGTGGCAGTGGAGAGGGAGAGGAGTGTGGATTGGTATCAGTACTACGTGGCAGGAAAACACTATGGGACCGATTATAACTTTTGGTGGTGCGAGGGTAGGCGGCTCACCACTGCCGCACCCCCCTCACCGCCAAGAGTCGCCACCACCCACCTGCCAGATTGCACGTTTTTTGTAGTCTGGCGGACGGGTGGTGTGGTGGTCCCCCAGCGGTGCTATTTAATAGGCTGATTGTGAGCCTGAATCAGCACCACCGCTGGACCGTCAGTACACATTCCTGCACTGGAAAAAATGCACCACACCATGTTGTGCATTTCTTCCTGTGCAGGAACTGGGGGTGCAGAAATAAATAGGGGCACAACATGGTTCCCCCTGAATGCACCCCGTGCACAGGGGCAAGAGGGGGCCCAGTAGGGCACCCTTTCTTTCCTCACCACCAGGCTTTTCCATGGAGGAAGAACCTCCATGACAGGGCTGGCAGTGGGGGCCTTAGGGCACCACCAAGCATATTGCAGCCCTGAGACCACTGCGGGACCACCAGAGAATGGTGGTTCCCTGGTGGCTGTGGCAGTGCAATGGCTGTCCGACCACCGAAGTCCTAGTAGGGTGATAGGTCCGCCAGTGCCATGCCCCCACAAGTCTGGCAGTCCTTGGACCGCCTGACTCATAATTATGGCCTATATAGGAAACAACCAACATTTCTTTCACAACAAAGTTTATTGAGTTTTAGCCATATATCAGGGCCCAAACTGCCCACATACATATACAGGACTTTGCAAAATAAAACTCCATAAAACAACCAGAACACAAGAACATGAACATGGTATCCTTAGCACTCCCACCCCACCACAGATCATTAAGAATGTCACTATTCAAACAACAAACATTTTTAAAGACATTCAGAACAGATGGGGAATGAAAGAGACAGAGAGGAAGAGAGAGACAAAGAGAGGTTTTCCATCTGGGTGTGTATTTAAAAATCTTGGTGAAATTCGACAGAGAATCTTTCCAATACCCGACTGAGAATACCTGTAGCCCCCTAATACATTTATTAGAGGGGTGTAACACCCCAAACATCCTCTTGAAGCTACACCCTTGGGTACACTACTAGTATGGGTGCCCCTTTTGGTGTGAATCACTGCAATGTAAAATACCCTTAATAATTCCTAGCTCTTTTAAAAGACATTCTGTATAAGCAACAGCTTAGCTCAGATGTTCTAATCTACCAAGGCAGCAGATTCATGTACACCTTTAGCCTCACTTCATTCCAGATGCCTAACAATGTGGTGTCTAGTGTTGTCTTCAAATATTCTTGTAAAGGTTTTGAGGGTCTCATCATCAGCCTAAATATGAAAAGCTAACTAGTCCATGCTCAATTCCCCTTTCTACTTAGAAATCTTTTTGCTGAATGTCTAACCCACTTGTAATTAATAATGGTCTCTAAAGGCTAGGATAGGTGTTTCAATGGAGTGCACAAGGTTTCTGAGAAAGGCAGATACAAAAATAAAATCTATCCTCAATCTTGTTGTTGTTGTTGTATAAGCTTTATTTCAACAGCTCGTGTCATAAAAGCTATAAAAACACACTTTTAAATAAGTAAAAAAGGATATACCTCAATCTGTAAAGGTGGGTGGGACAGAAGCAATCAAATCAAAAGGGAGAGAAAGGGTGAACTCATTAATTATTGAATTAAAAATTCTACTTGGCCTGTATGCTCCATATGCAGGATACTATCTCTTAGACAGGTAATGGGGCCATAAGGCCCTTGTGCAGCACCCTTACATATATAAACATTAAAATATCCTAAAGTAGTGTAGCAAACAAGAGAAGAGCTTTTATCTTTATTATCCCTCAACAAAGTATGTAAGAAGTATAAATATTACAAGTTACTAACTGAGGAATTGGCATGGTAAAACTTTAATATTAGCATGTAATTATCATCAGGAGGACTAACCTTTACTGTCTGCAAATTAGGAGAACCTATAATAATCTCATGGCAATGTCCAACTACAGAGGGGGACCATGTCCAGATGAGGAAGGTACCATGGGTACATAAAATGAACTATAACTGTCCAATAAAAAAGCATTACAAATATCCCAGGTCTCTTGTAAGCAGCCCAAAATATGAAATAAAATCAAGCCATATCTTGTCTGACAACTTGTTTCTCGAGCCTGAAACATTCCAACTCAGGATGTACACACAGTTCTGAACCATAATCCCATTGACATTGTCCAGTCCAAAAGGAGCAGGCTCAGAACATAACACACCATCCCTGTGAGAAAAATATCAATCAATATCATCCAAGGAACATAAGGGATGAAATCTATTATGGGATGGCACATTAAAGGACATTAACTAATCTGATCTCTGTTTCTGAATTAAAGTTGCTGGGGTTTTATAAAAGAAGCCCAGGTGTAATACAAATATGTTGGTACATGTGGCATAACGTTTTTGATAACTCCTGCACCAGGGACCCTGCCACCTCCAACTGATTGAAATTATTAATAACTCAGAACTCTTCATAGCACTTGGGATCCAAACTGATCCAACTCATTTGTCTGACCATAATGATGTTCCGGGCAACCTGACATCCTCCAGATTTATATTAAAGAAAAAGTAAACCAAAACATGACTAGTAGACCACTGACTGGAAAAATAAAGGATATTAGATTCCTCACATCAAGTTTCTAATATATGTATGCCATCTTTTTCTTTTTATACTCACTGCTGTTATTCGCAGGACTACACTTACAGGAATTGCTGGATTAAAGAATCTGATCTACTTTAATTATAATTAATGATAATTTGTGTTTCTGCGATCCACCCTGTACTCTGCTAGTGGTTACAGTAATGCCATTTCTGAATCTTTTATGGCAGGTGTTTACCTATTAGAGATTCTGTTTTCTATTTTTTCAGGTTAATATTGTTCGTAAAGTGTTTTGTTACACAAACCATACTACTGTATTTAAATCTGATATATAGGCCAATTCTCATACAAATTACAGTGTACTGATATCATACAGAAAATATTTAGAAAAATGTTCACCATTTTGCACAATATGAATAAACCTTTATTCATTATGATTTGGTGTTGAGGAGAAGGAGACTTCCACTTACAGGACTGCATTATTCTAGCTGCTGTTGAGGCTCCCGTTATGAGTGGCCTAGTATATGGGCTGGCTTTTCCCCATCCAAAGTTATCAATACAGGCAGTACCAGAAACTATGGTGTTGAAAATCTGGCCCTTTTTGAGTTAGAAACTGACTTGTCACTGAGAAATGAGGAATTACCAGGGGAAGCAGTAATTTTAGGTCTGATTGCCCTAGTAATTCCTTATTTTGGGCCATACTTTCACCCAGCGATTTAAGCTGCTTTTAGTAGCCAAAATCTCCAGGTGAAAGTTAAGAGATCTGAGTTTTTCCCAAAATAAGAGACCACTCTTAAAAAGGGCCTTAGTGAGCAATTACCATATGTGACTGTGACCAGGATTTATACTTATTATTAGTGAGCACAATAACACCAGCACGCTATCAAGCAATAAGTAAACTTGACAGAAGTAATCTAAACAACTCATTGTAGATATTCTAGGTCTGGGAATAGGAACATCACATATGCATGGAGGTGCCTCTTTTCCTACAGGCATTCAGCAGTGTCTGAGTTAACTGCATAGGCATGTACAGTGGGGTCATGTTCTATCTGAATATTATTTTGAAGGATAATTGCATATTTGCCAGGGAAAGATAGCAAATATTCTTTTGGACTGGTGTCTATCTATGGAGTAGATGGTAAATTATGAAATTTTGAAAGTAGTTTCATATATATTGGAGACTCTAATCACTTGCAAACCCCCGCCTAGGTAAGGGGCAACATTCTAGTGAAGGCATGTTTCCAACGAGGAGCAGTATGAGTCCCCTTTACATGTTCAGATATTGTAATAATAGAATAAGTGTGAATAAATGGCCCATTTGTCATTGAGAGATAATATTAAGTGAGTTTGTACCTGCATGATTAAAAACTAGAACAGGCTCTGAAACCCACTAGGATCACTTGGAATTATGGGCAGAGGAGACAGCTAGAGAGGAGGCATGGCTGGTGATGAGGATTCCATCTTCCATAATGTACTATGGCACAAGACCAATACAATTGGGCTGAACAACAGATGCATAGGCAGCGGGGGGATTGTAGACAGGGGCATGGCCACAGGCCAGGGCCTGTAACCAACCTCACACTGTGCATGGCCAAAGGCCATACACAGTGGCGGTTGGCTGTTCGCAGGGGGGTGGAGGGGTCGGACACAGGACCTGGTATTTATAGCACATCTATATAAATACATGTGTGTATATGTATATAAATAAAAGAACAATTTAATTTTAAATAACTTATTTTAATTAATCTTATTTAAAATATAAGATGTGCTCTAATAATAATATTTTACATTTAATTTATATTTATAATTTAATAAAAGAAAATTAGAATGTTTAAAAATGCTCATCTCTGAGCTCTAAATACTGTTTACCACCCCTAGAACTATCTATGCTTGAAGGATAAAAATACCCTTGCGGCCCCTATACACTATCCATCCCTGAATCCTACACACTCCTTACTACCTGTATACGCAACCCACCCCTCAGACCCAAAAATTCCTGACCACCCTTATAGACTACCGATCCCTGAGGTCTAAAAAGTTGTTTCTACCCCTATACAGTACCCATTCCTATACCCTATAAAGTCTGTTTCACTCCTATTCACTATCTATCCCTGAAGCCTATAAACTCATTAAAACCCTTTAATCTACCTATCCCTGAACCCTAAAAACTCCTTGACACCCCAATAAACTACCCATCAATAGGCCCTAAAATCTCCTTACTATGTTTTTACCCTACCCATCGCTAAAGCCTAAAAACTCCTCACTAAGTTGATACACTCCAATCCCTAACCCTAAAAAATCCTAAGTACCCCTATTTACTACCCTTCCATCCCTACCAACAGTACTACCCCTACTACTTTTGCCATATGACTGTAACATACCTCCAGACAGTGCTGCTTATGAAATCAATGTTTTGCAATGGTTTCCAGGGCCGGATAGGGCAAGCCCACAGTAGAGCAGCACTTTAATGACTGACCATTCTTCTCTGCAAGGTATGTTAGCCTGTCTAGAGCAGTGCATTTAATTTCATTTAAGGTTTGCCCCATACTCCATGGATCACCAGCCATTTGATTAGGAACATTCCCATTAAGGTTCTTTGACTTACATCTCATGTGAAGTAGCATTTAGTGGTTTTAACTATGATCACTATACCTAAGATGCTGAATATCATGGGAAATCATTTAAGTTTGCTACATGCTATCCTACAAATGTTTGTTAAAGTTACTCTAGCCAGCATGTCTGCCTCGGGGTCAAAGTATAATTATTTTTAAAGAACACTGCCCAAAGTTCATTGGGATGGGGTGTCAGCTTTCCCATGGAACAATACAAATAAATAACACTTCATTGCCCTGTTGCACCTTGTCCATGCCCTACCTGGTCATTGCATTTTTCTACTAGGAAGTGCTGGCTAGGAGACATTGGGGAATAGCAAGATAAAACAGAGTCTAAAAATGGTAAGGCTGGAGATCGGGTACATCAAAAGCATTACATGCAAAGGGGAAAAAATAGAGAAGATATTGAAATTTAAAGTCCAAAAAAAGTATATTTTTTACAAAATGTTCCCAAGTGAGGGATGAAGAAGAAGAGTGGGATTTAAGAAGTAACATCCAGCAATACAGCCACATCAAACAAAATGTCTGGCAGTGTTACTGGACCATGCCTCCATTCCAGAACTAGTAGGCAGATAGCAGAGCTTTTCCCCAAATCTGACCCCCTGGGGATCTGACCCTCTGAGGAGGAAGACAGCCGACTAGATTCCAGAACCAAAAAGGTAAAAATTGGGGAGTGTGCACCAAATCTGCATCCCTGAGATAATGGGTGTTTACGCCCAATCTGCCTCCATGGAATAATGTCCACTAGAAGCCAGGGGATTTTTTGGGGGGGGGGGAGTGGCCCACTTGAGAATTTGCTCACCCCTCACGGAACTGTCATTTTGCACCACATTTTGTTTGATTTGGCTTTTGCCCTCATTTTGCCCCTCCAGGGGGTCAAATAACCAACAAGACACCAGGAAATAAAAATTATCCTAAAAAAAAGAAGGATTAGGGCATGCCACCCAATCATTGGGCCTTTCCCCACTACAGAACAGGTGCAACACTCTTTCTACCCCACAGTGGGCAGATAGGGAGCTGTTTACTACCAATCTGCCCCCAGGGGGCCAGATGTCCACCAGGCACCAGGGCCAAAAGTGCCAAAACGAGAAGTGGGGGGAGCCACCCAACCAGGCATGAGTCCATGCCTAAATTACAGAACAGGCATAACAGACTTTCACTCCAACGGAAGCATATTGGGAGAGTAAAACCCCAATCTGCCTCCTTGAGGACTGAAAGTCCATTAGACACCAGGGACATTAGGTCTAAAACTGTAGAAAGGGGTGGGGTGGCTCATGCAGGTATGGGGCTAAGCTCCCACCCAGAAGAGGTGCAACAGTCTTTCTGCCCCTCTGGGGGTGCATTGTAGGAATGTACCTCCAATCTGCCCACTAGAGCTCAGGACAATAGTCTAAAAAAGGGAGGAGCCCACTTAGGCATTAGGCCTAGTCCCCACCACAGAATGGGAGCAACAGTCTTTCTGCCCACCCTGGATGGCAGATAGGAGGTTTCCCCCAAATCTAACCCCCAAGGACTGAACTCCCTAGGGACAGAAGCCATCTAGACTCCAGGGATGAACAAGGCCAAAAACAGAGTGGAGAAAATGTACAACAGTCTTTATTCCCCCAGGGTCAGATTAAAGGAGTATACCCCTAATCTGTACCCCTAGGGGAGACGGAAACCCCTCTAGCATGAGGAATACAAATAGTCCACAAGAAAGAAGGTGTGGTGGTGGGCAATCCAGTCATCAGGCCATGGCCCCACCGCTGAATAGGAGCAACAGTCTTTCTGCCCCACTTGGAGGTGCCAATATGGGGTGTCTGCTCCTGGAAAACAAAAAGTCCACTATACTCCAGGGACAAGAGGCTAAAAACGAAGGCATAGGGCCACACGTACAGGCATTGGGACATACCTCCACCGCAGAACAGGCACAACAGACTTTCTGCCCCCACTGGGGAAAGCCTCTCATGTGTTCCCCCAATCTGTTCCCTAGACTGTTATACCCTACTTAGTTGTATAACATGTACTCCAGCCCTGCTGCCTCTAGCTGCTCAGCCAGAGTGTGAGTTGGTTATGGAATGTTGGTGTGCCTGTGATGCGTGGAATGCCTGGGTGTCTGAGTGGATGAGTGTTGGCAGTTAGAGATGGGCTGAGCAGCTAGGCAGGCTGCTCCTGGTGGGGCTGGTACCACACCAGTGCTGGCTGGATTCAAGACAGATGTAACTTGGACAGATGGATGAAATAAAGAAGACTTGAATATACATCCTGGCTCCTGGTATTTACTTGCGGAGAACACAACATAGACAGCAAGGAAAACAATACCAAAATAAAGGGATGGTGCGACCCACACAGGCATTGGGCTGTGCCATCACCCCAGAACAGGTTTTTGTACTCATGGGGAAAGATTGGGATGTTTTTCCCCGTTCTACCCTCCTGGGGTGGCAGAAATCCCAGAAGACACCAGGGATTTGATCCTGGCCCACTCAGGCCTTGAGACATTCTCCCACCCCAAAAAGAGGAAAACAACCTTTTTGCTACCCGTGGGTCAGATTGAAGGGCTTTCCTCCAATCATTCCCCCTCTCAGGGTTAGAAAGTAACTAGACACCAGGGTTTTTACACAGGGGCAGAAAGGGGTCGGGGTTTCCCACCCTAGCTGTTGGCTGTGCCTCCACTCCAAAAGGAACATCACCGCTGTCTGCTCCCCGGGTTTACCAGAACCTGCCTGCAAGGGGTTAGAAACTACGCTACACATCAGGGATTGTGCTTTGGGACAAAACAATGGGTGAAGACAGTCCACACTAGCATCTGGCCATGCCCCCTCCTAGAAAAGGGAAAATCCCCCATGTTCTATGCAGAGGGCAGAAAGCTAACTGGATCCTAGGGATCATTTTTAAATTGATAGTAGGGTGGGAGCCGGCCCATCCTGACATCACACTTCACTATCCTTAAAGCCCCAGCAGTCTTTCTGCGCACCTAGAGACTAAAGCATTATCATTGCAATGGCAAGACAGACCTTTTTGGGTATAGTTTTTACTTGTGGGTCAGCAGAGGGAGGGGGGTAAATCCCAATTTCCTCTCACTTGCGACACTGAATGGCTGCACTATTTGGGCACTGGGGTCAGCTAGCAAACAAGAAAACCTGGACATTTTTAATAGTAGACATCGAGGGGAGTCTAGGGCTGTGTGCCTTGCATGGATCCCTGATGTTTTCTTACCCACAATGCCCTGAAACCTAAACCTGCCTAAACACATACATTTTCCTCACATTTCTGTGAGGGAAAATTACAGAATCTACATGGATCCACAAATTCCTGCCGCAATTGTCTTGATAAAAACAATGACCCACTCGTGCGACTCAGCCTAACGCTAAACACACGGAAGGCTCCAGTGACAACATGGAGACATAAACATTTCCTATAAAAAAATTACTTAATTTGGCATTGGGGGTAGCTACAGTTTTTGGGGATGGGCTTGGCACCCATCAAGTGAAAACTAGACACCAGGAGGAGTAAAGGGCAGTGTTCCTTACATGGATCCAATGATGTTTTCTTACACACGATGCCTGAAAACCTCAAACTTTGTCTAAAATCTCAATATTTCCTCATATTTCTGTGAGGGAAAGTTCCAGAATCTGCACAGATCTACAAACTTCCTACCTCCTAAGATTCCCACACTTCTCCGGATGAACTTTTGTTGCTCAGCCCAACGCTGGCCACACAGCAGGTTCTAAATACAAACATTTCCTGTTAAAAAATTACCTGATGTGGAGTTAGGTGTAGCTGCAGTATATAGGCCTATGCTCTGCTGCCACCCAGTGAAATCTATCAAATCCAGACATTTTTTAATACTAGACACTTGGGGATTCCAGTCTGGTGTTCCTTGCATGGATCGCACAAAGTTCTTGTACCCACATACCCTGCAAACCTCAAACTTTGACTAAAATCATTTGTTTTGCTCACATTTAGGTGATGGAATGTGGCAGATCCACAAAATCACTACCACCCAATATTTTCACACTTTCACCCTTCTCATGTACATACTGGTATGTTACTTTGTGAATTAGATATCTGGGCAAAAAATTACAGATGAAAATGTTGCCACCAATTGCTATTTTTCCTACTGTTTTGGGGAAAACAGTGAACAATCTACACAACTGACCCATTGCTTAGTTTGTAATGTTTTCTACATTTCTGAAATGTATAGTCTTTTGGGTTCATAGCTTTCACATTCTCTTCCACCACAAAGTGCACATAGGTAAAAGCCATAAAAAAAGGAAAAATTGACAAGCACTTAGAAAAATACAAAAACTGTGTTAAAATGTTTTCTTACATTTTTGCCTGTTTATGAAAACTGTGAACACGGTGCTCTCAGCACAGTAAACATTTTGTTGATGACATTTATAGGGAAAAAAGCATAGACTTTCTTGCACAGCACTTTCTTTTCCATTTTCCAAACAAAAACAAACATTTTGCTATGTTTTGGCTATTTTTTTAGTTCTCTTCAAGATAATCCACAAACACTTTAGGATCCCCAAGATGTAGGAAAAAAGGACACAAATTTGGCCTGGCTGCATTTTGTGGTAATAACGTCACAAAGGCTTAAGAGCAAACTGCGAGAATCATTCAAAAAAGGGCTTAACACCAGAGGGGGAAAGCCCCAAGACTCAAGTAGTTAAAAATACCTGAGTCCCTCTCTTTGACACCCAAAAGCCTGCCCCCCCTCATATTTGACACCCTCATGTCATAAAATAACATCATGCATATGTTAATCTCATTGTAAATTTGGAAACAATTTCGAGGTCACCCAGTCATATACATTAAAAAGGTACTTTTTACATGAAGGCTGTTATGACTGCCCAAAACTGACCTCATCATATAATACTGAAAACAATGCCTTACTCAACTTCCCTCCCTATTTTGCTATATAGGCTTCATTTTCCCCTTTGTGAATTTTCCTTCGACATAATCTGACTTGTATGCAAACCTTTACCGAGTTGCTCAGAAATTAGCAGGTATCAGGCTTTTAGCATAACCTCACATGAAACTCCTTTATGACGTTCTCTTCCTTTCACATTTATGAATAATCTGCTAGTATTTTCTCGAATTGACTACATAACTGAAAGCATAAATTTCTGAATTATTTATTCCTAAACTTGAAGACAGGTACTTTGGTGTATCAATGTTTCCGAATATACAGGTATGTCATCCAAATGGCTCTTTATAAAATCCTATTCTATATGTAAAAACAGAAAACACTTCATAAAGCAAACAGTACAGAGAAGCAGTATCTTTTGCATATCCTTTTTACCTGCGGATCGGAGTGAGGCCTGGCGTTAACAGATCCTACAACAAATTGGAAATAGACACAGGAAGGTTAATGTATATGGCAGAGACAAACTGTGTCCCTTGATATGTGACAGCCTAAGGGGTCTTTAAAGATGATCAAGATCACAAATCACAACTGTAGGCACAGCACATCTATCAAATGTTGTCAAAATCTCAAAACGCTACCTGAAAATAAATATAAGTTTCACAAAACAGGAGAATGCATGAGTACCTAATGTGAGCTGAAGCACAGATATATACTTTCCGTTGCATATGTGGCAGAGGGACATGGGCTTTTTTATTATCTGTTATATAAGGGTTGAAAACTGATGCTAAATGCCCCCTCCCAAAAAAAAACACAGAAAAACACCCAATGAGAGATTAGAGGATAGAGACTAAATTAGAAAAAGGCTCTCCCTAAAGGAAAAAGTGCACACTTTAACATTTGTTGGGATCTTAGCAGAGAACTCAGAAGGCCATGACTTTGCAAAAGACTATACTGCCAGCACATACATTAGCTCCTTGCTCCATTATAAGTCTGCAGTACAACTATAAGGGCATTCCTCAGCTTACTTGATTCAACCCTCACCAGTATGAAATGTAGGTTACATTGGGGTATTACAGCCTAGACAACCAACCGTGTTGACAGGTAACTCAATATTGAGTCTTGAGTGAATTTTTGGAACACACCACTGCAAACCTGCTGAGCAGGTTTAAACTACAAATCCGAATAGTCAACATAACCCATTTTAATAGGCCTAAACCCTCCTTTGAAATACTATTAAGCCGGCCATAAGTAGCCATTAAACACCCCTAAGTTAGGGTGTATTATATTTAAGAGTAGTACTGAGTGGTGCCCCCCAGGTTCTGGACCCTTGGGTGGTGTTAAAGTGTACTCTTCATGTCCCTCAAACTGCAAGAAGTGGGACTTAGAAAGACCGTCTAAGCCTTAGCCATCAATGTCGAATTGCCAGTCAAGCTCACATTGCTGGTCTGTCCCACTGAAGGTGTCCAACTTTCGGAAAAAAGTCCAAACATAGAAGCATTCGCTGGGACCGATGTCACGTAGCATCTGATCAAGGCTTTCCTGGGCATGAACTTCGGGCTTTGCCCATTCAGAGCTTTCCTGCATTTGTTGACAACCACACCGGGGGACAGCTCGTCAGCAACCCTCCATCATTGAGTTCTGCCTTGGATCCAGCATGCGCTTGCCCCACGGTTGACTCATCAATGACCACTTTTTCTCCACAAATGTTTCTAAGTCAGAAGGTAAATTCTCCACCGGGGAGAACCTGGTCCCTGTATCTGACCTGCGCTCCATTGCGGTCAACCCTTTACTTTTGTCTCCCCCCTTTCCAGTGCAACTAGTTGCCTGTGATTGCTGCTTTGTGCTCTTTGGTGCTATATTTAATTAAAACTTTAAACATTAATCTCTCTGGTTCCCCTTATTGAAGTATTGTTGTCTTTTTATTCAATAAAATATTCTCTATTTTCAGAAATAAATGACAGATTTTTATTGTGTTGTTATTCTGACTTTTAAAATATTTTGGTACTTTTTAAATGCGTTACACATTTTCTTAAGTTAAACCTGTCTGCTCTTTGCCATAGATACCAGAGGTTGAGCTCAGGTTTAAATTACTGAAAAATGTCCTGGATCTAACAAGAATAGTGACATTATTACTTTTGATTGACTACCATCTACCCCAAACTAATAATCCACTTTCTCACAGATAACAATAAGCATCTGTTATTTCAGCGCCAAGATACCCTTCATTATATTATGTTACCCATTCTCTTGCCCACCCACTTATGCAATGAACTGTTCACCTGTTTACTTGCTCACTAACTTGTTTATTCACAGATGCATCCACATAAGTCCAGAATGAAAAAAAGTTAGCTTAAAAAAAGGGCAGAACAATTGGCTTTGTCAATGCTTGTCAATTTAAAACACTATTTCTATCTCCATTACTGCAGCAAGTCCATGGGCACCCGTCATTGAGCGTGCATTGGCAGTTCCTTATATTATGCTGGCTCTCCCATTCCCAAGTGTCATTCCATTATATTATGTTTTTTTCTTTTGAAAATGTTTATATTGGCTTTAGCATAACACAACTAAAGGTGGGACACATTGACGAGCTCTAGAACTAATTGTTTGCTCAAAATGATTTGTTTACCTTTTCTATCAGTTCATCTGATTATGCAAATTTTCTCATTTCTGCCTTTCCCAATGAACCCAGTTCTCAAGCATGGCTGCCTTCAAAGAACATAGGGCCATATTTATGGCAAAGTGGTGCAGCGCAGCAAGTCACCTTGCTGTGCTTTGCTGCACTGCATCACTGGGAAAGGTAAGGAATGAGCCATATTTAGGGCATACGGCGCATCCTATCCTTTTCCACTGAGCTGGCTCACAATGGACTGCCTAGCCCCAATGCATGTGCCTTTGCACCATGGTGCAAGGGTGCCTGCGTTGCATGCAGGATTGTTTTTGGGCAGGAAGGGGCACATTCATGAACAAAAACAATCCTTAGAGGTATATTCCTATATCTATGTGTGCTGCAGAATGCAGTAACGAGGAAAAATAAATATATTTCTCCTTGTTACGCCTCTCCTGGTGAGACATATCTTTTTGGTGCATACCCAGGTTTACCAGGTTTGGTAAATCTGGAAATGTATCAAAAACCATGGGAGTTGTGCGGGAACACCCATGCAACACCCAAGGAACGCCTCCCTTACTCAGAGTAAGCATTGCATTACTCCAGATTTTTTAAGCCATTTAAAACCATGCAAAGTGACTTTGCATGGCTTCAAAAATATGACTTAAGGTTTGCTACCCTCTTGCACCATGCAACGCATGCAAGAGCAACGCAATGCAGGTTATAAATATTTCTCTTATTTTGTTTTCCCATGTGAAATGGTGTAAAGAATCTTGCCCTTATAATAGGAATATACATTGATCCATTCCCCTTCCTGATCCAAATAATTTACTACAGATATCACATGTCTATAATGACCTCCCTCCCCTGAGTGACGGTCTGAAATCGATCACCATCACTGAATTATGAGTGACTGGCCTGTCGCTGTCAGTGGCGTAACGAAACTTGAGGGGGCCCCCCTGCAAAGAATACGGAGGGGGCCCCCCACGCTCCGGATTCAGTCAGGAGCTCTCAGGTCAGGGGCCTGCTGCGCATGCACCAGTGGCGGCTGGTGGATCCTAAAAGTGGTGGAACGAAAAGCTGAGATCCAAGTTGAAGGAGCAAGTGAGTACAGCAAGCACACCAAAGTGAAAGAGGAGTGTTCGGGGTTGGCCTTTCCAAGTGGGCCCTTTAACCACTCAAATTTCAGCTTTAAATAAATTCAGTCATTTGTCTCCAAAACATCAGCTTGTCGGTTTATGAAAGCAGACACGTTTTGCTATTAAATACTAGCTCTGCATTCTTGAAAAATAATTTAAATTCCCTAAATCAAGAAGTTATCTTTTTTGTGAAAAAGTTCAATTATTGTCATGAACCACTGCAACACATGGATAGATTCTGCCTTGAATATCTATGTGTCATAGTTGCATGTCATATGCGCCAATCTTATGCCAAGAATTACCACCATTATCCCGAAGCTAGCATGAGGGCTGTGCACCACCACGCAATCAGACAGGAATTACCACTATCATGCCACGGCCCGCATTTTACCCGGTTTCGGCACCATTATACCATGGGTGAGCACATTGGGCCGATATGTACCACCATTATGGCAGGGCCAACATTATGTCATGTTATTTTATTTATTAAGTACACAATCATGGAACATTGCTGGTGTTGAAATGGGGTAGCTCTGTAGAATCTCACTAGTGGCCGTGACAAGCTCCCCTCTTTACCTAGTGATAGTTTTTTCTACACAAAGGCATGTCGCAGGCACTATGGAAAAGAGAGAACAAGATATGAACGGCTTCCTTGTTTGTCTCTAACAGTCCACCCACTCTCGTCACAGCCCTTCCCACAGTACACAAGGACACCCATATGTCCCCTGTACCCTTCTACAGGTCAAATGCATATCAACCATCCTGGAATGGTTACTTATTTAGGAAAGTATGGGAAGAAATTTTAGAGAATAAAAATAGCTTGACCTATATGCGTGATGCGGGGTCTGTAATTGGCTATGAGTCACTGGCGTACAGTTCTCTGCAGGACAGCTGAGGGTCACGACTTCAGAGCCCACTGTGTTTACTCCCTGCCCTGTGTTAATTCATGGTCTATGTCGTGCAACCTTATTTACGCCTGTAGTATTTCATTGTCTCTTATTCACCACTGTCCACCTACTGTATTTACACCCTGTAGTATTTCATTGTCTCTCATTCACCACTGTCCACCTACTGTATTTACACCCTGTATTTCATTGTCTCTCATACACCGCTGTCCACCCACTGTATTTACACCCTGTAGTATTTCATTGTCTCTCATACACCACTGTCCACCCACTGTATTTACACCCTGTATTTCATTGTCTCTCATACACTGCTGTCCACCCACTGTATTTACACCCTGTATTTCATTTTCTCTTATTCACCACTGTCCACCTACAGTATTTACACCCTTTTGTATTTCATTGTCTCTCATACACCACTGTCCACCTACTGTATTTACACCCTTTAGTATTTCATTGTCTCTTATTCACCACTGTCCACCTACAGTATTTACACCCTGTATTTCATTGTCGCTCATACATCGCTATCCACCCACTGTATTTACACCCTGTAGTATTTCATTGTCTCTCATACACCGCTGTCCACCCACTGTATTTACACCCTGTAGTATTTCATTGTCTCTTATACACAACTGTCCACCCGCTATATTTACACCCTGTAGTATTTCATTGTCTCTCATACACCGCTGTCCACCCACTGTATTTACACCCTGTATTTCATTGTCTCTCATACATTTCTGTCCACCCACTGTATTTACACCCTGTATTTCATTGTCTCTCACACACCACTATCCACCTACTATATTTACACCCTGTAGTATTTCATTGTCTCTCATACACCACTGTCCACCTACAGTATTTACACGCTGTATTTCATAGTCTCTTATTCACCACTGTCCACCCACTGTATTTACACCCTTTAGTATTTCATTGTCTCTTATTCACCACTGTCCACCTACAGTATTTACACCCTGTATGTCATTGTCTCGCATACACTGCTGTCCACCCACTGTATTTACACCCTGTAGTATTTCATTGTCTCTCATACACCACTGTCCCCCTACTGTATTTACACCCTGTAGTATTTCATTGTCTCTTATTCACCACTGTCCACCTACAGTATTTACACCCTGTATTTCATTGTCTCTCATACACCGCTGTCCACCCACTGTATTTACACCCTGTAGTATTTCATTGTCTCTCATACACAATTGTCCACCCGCTGTATTTACACCCTGTAGTATTTCATTGTCTCTCATACACCACTGTCCACCTACTGTATTTACACCCTGTAGTATGTCATTGTCTCTCATACACCACTGTCCACCTACTGTATTTACACCCTGTATTTCATTGTCTCTTATTCACCACTGTCCACCTACAGTATTTACACCTTGTATTTCATTCTCTCATACACCGCTGTCCACCCACTGTATTTACACCCTGTAGTATTTCATTGTCTCTCATACACCACTGTCCACCCACTGTATTTACACCCTTTCGTATTTCAATGATTTCTTCATGTCTTTCTTCTCTCAGCCTCCATTAGCCATCTTGGAACAATAAAGTCATAATAAACTACAGCAAAAGAAACATACTTTGGTACAGCCAATATTTCTGCAACCAACGTCAGACCTATTGGCTTTGCCAACGCTTATTAGATATGACATCTTACATGGATTCTCCCCTTCCGATCCACAATGTCCTTCCCTTCTTATGTGTGTCCTACTCTCTCCCATATGACTCTGGTGATAGTTTGCTACACTCCAGTCCCATTTATTTCCCTGAATATATCTCTATTATTTTTGGCATTTCGTTGCTGTTCTGGGGGCTCATTCTATGCTTCATTAGACTTTAAGTACCAATTTATAACATGCTCTTTATTGGATTCTTCAATAAAAAATATTACTAATGTGAATAACAAGAAATAGAATTCATAGGAAAACAAACATAAAATAAAAAGTGCACAGCATAGGCGGAAACTGAATACCTAAAATGTATTTAAAAAAAAGAAAATGAAGGTTCTGTGCTGTGGAACCTGGGAATGACTTTCCCCAACTCTATAGTACTCCGGAGGCCCCTAAAATGTGAGGTTTTCAGTTAAGCTGGAGTCAGTGGCGTAGCACGAGCCTCACGCGCCCTCATTTAAGGAGGTGAAAATGGCCCCCTGGCTCCTGGTTGGGTAGTGAAAGACAGCTATAGTCAGTGTGCCCATCCCATTCCTAGGTCCCGATGCCACTGCACATGCTGCACCATTGGTACGTACGCCCATGGCCAGAGTCTAAAAGTAAATAAAGGGCTGATGATAAAGTGAGTCAATAATACTAGGCAGGTGCCTATGGTGCCAGCACCAGACAGTGCCAAATTGACACCAAAAGCATCAAATATTACCAATGTATTCCAAGGAGGGAGCAAAAAAATAAAAATTGAATTTTGCTGAAGTCTCCAGATAGTTTTGCACTTGGTCTCAAATGTCGCTCAAAAATATGCAACAACAACAGACATGTTCTCCCTCCCTTTGCAACTGGGAAGACCACTGATACAAATGAAATGTGGCATAACAGCCAGAGATGTTGGCTTTGGAACTGGTGGATCATGCTCGAGTCTCAGCGTTGGTTCAACATCCTGTGATTCTGGGCAAATCACTTAATATCCCCGTGCTTAAAAAATAAGTGTGGCCTTGTGTAATGTAACTAGTGCTCATGTAAAGCGCTCCAATACCTTGGGGGCGAGCTTGCGCTATTTGAACTATTAAAAAAAGTACTCTGTCATTTTCTACACGTACATCCATTTTCAAACATTCTTGAGCCATTTTTTTGTAATCTCTTCTGTGGAGACCTGGGAACGTTTCCATGTTCACTATCAGCATCGGGGACACTGCAGGCCACTAAGGTAACACTCCGTGCCATCCAGGGAGATGCTCCAACTCAAACAAATGCGAGGCCAATTGCATTTCCAATGCTTGCTTACCTTCCAATGCGTCCCAGCAGAGTCCTGTTCCTGGAGCTGAAAACCTTCTCCTGGCCCTGTCAGCTCTGTGTTGCCTCCTCCCTTCTCAGAGGCTGTGCCTTGTGGGGAATTCTCTCTCTGGGGCCACCACCCCCATCCTTGTTCCGGCCCGGCTCTGACTGAAGAGAAACAATGTAACTTGTTACTTTGTTTCTCTTCAGTCCTGGGTCAGCGCGAGGAGCTCAGAGCAGGCTGCAGACTGCACCTGCTTTCTAGAGCAAGCCTTTCTCTCACAGCTCTTTACCGAATACCGAAGAGCTGAGGGGGCTCCCATCACCTACTGAGGACTGGGGGCCCCCCGCACCGTGGGGGCTGCGGGGGTGTTTGTTACGCCCCTGGTCGCTGTCAGGCTCTACAATCTTCATTATTTTTTAACTGAGTCAGCATCTGAATGTCTTCGCCTTCCCTCATCTCTATTTGCACATTATAAATTATTTTGACAGTCTGAAAAATCGTAAATTCTCTATAATACAAATCAGGGCCGTTCTTTCCACTGCATTTCAGTTTGAAAGTCATAAATAACTTTTTTCAATCATCAATCCATTTTGCGATAAACTGTCTTTTTTTCCTAAATAAATAATTATTCAATATGTTTTTGAAAGAATCAATAATTTTCTGGTGATTTTCTTTTAAACTTAAATGTAAAGGTAATAACTAATTCATTTTGAGGCAAACAAAATAGCTTCAGAAGTATTTCTCAGACTGAATATTAGTAGCAAATGAGCTAAAAATTTGAAGTTTGTCAAAAAAACGAATGCCGAACAAATTCCACCTATTTAATCTTTGGGCAGCTTAAATGTTCCCATTCCTATTTCTGACTGATAACTTTCCTTAGAGTGGCTGACATCCCCCTCTTGTCTTCTGTTACATAATAATATACCATTATCAAGAAAGAGCACCTTGCAGAGACCAACTGATGTACAAAGATATCAAGATAGTTTCATCACAGGCTGATGATACCTAAAGGCCTATAGAGCTTGGGGGGAGTCAGTCACATGGCAGTGGTAATTATGTGGTTCTAGTACATGCATATCTTACATCAATTTCCACTGCCAATGGTGATCAATTATTCCCTTATCAATCACTTTCAATTGATGAGAAAGCGCCCACCATACCAAGCTTCTGTATGCACAGCACCATCACTTTATGTTTTATATGTGCAAGCAATGTAACTCGTTGTCGAAAGAGATATGTTTGTTGTATGAAATTTTAACATTTTAGTCTATGAATTCATTGTATCTTAATGTTGAAAATTCATTGTTGTTTTATCTGTGACCTGTTTTTATTACATAAACTGTCAAATAAAGCTTTTGGAATGGCGATATGCTGTTTAAGAAATTAACTAACAAGCTCCAGATGTGAGTAGGGTTGGTGCAGGGAGAGAAATACAAGGAGATATAGGTGGAGAGAGAATCACAAAAGTGTTGCATGGCAATAGAGGAAAACATTGATTGGTATTAGGGGTAGGATGTAAATATAGACACAAGATCGAAGGGGCACACTGATTAACATGTTGGTATATAGATGTATGGATGGATCGAGCGACAGATACAGAGATGAGTAGGTGAATGGATGTGTGAGTGGTTAGCTGGTAAAGGAAGAGATGGCCCATTGATCTTGGCAGTCCATTCAACCCAGGAACACACGCACACACCACACAGATAAACACAGACTTACTAAATAAAACATACAGCATATACAGATGCTGGCCACAAATGAACTCACATGAGTCACAGATACACTAAAAAGAACTCAAGTAGCAGTAGATCACATTTTCTTTTTTTATCAAGGAAAGATTGAAGCACCTTCAATTGAGTGATACCTTTTCTCTTTAGTCAGAAGCACATCAAGTTTCAAGCAATCTTCACTAACGCAAACAGGACAGAGAAAGGTTTGCTTATACAGAAAATACAGATACCATGAATGCGTATTCCCTACATACATATGATAAGTACAGTAAAGAAAAGCCACAGGGCCGCAATATTCCCTCACATATGTGCACCAAACCCTGCTTTGTCACACTGACAAGCCTTCGCCCAACTCTTGCTTCTAGTGTTTTAGTGATGATGCTTTGGTGGCTGCACACTATTTTAGACTATGGAGCACTGGATCAGGTGGAACCATGCTCATGTTACTGGCCTAGTCCTAAAAAGATGAACAATATGGAGGCCTGAAGGCACAACGCTGATCAGCTTAATCAGGAGGCTTTTCTGATGTTGTAAGGGACATGGCATCCTGTGGGAGTGTATTATGGGTGTGCTTGCTGAAAACTGGGGGGCAGGCTATCTATCATAATACAGAGGGAAGGGATTAAGAGCCCTCTGAATCAAAGTGTGAGTGAGCACTTAGGGGCACATTACGATGGTGGGTAGACAAAGTCCGCCCGCCACCGCAACGGAAGGCGGGACAGTCCGCAAGGGGTGCGGTGGTCCCACCATGGGTATTAGGATGTCACCGCCACGGTGGCATGCCGTATTGTTCGCATTGCGGTGGGCGGTGCTGTCACCAGCACCCGCCGCAATGCGAAAAATGCATGTCGTGCATTTGAATGCACAACGTGACAGGCACTGCGCGGTAGCTGCCACCTTGTGCATTCAAATATAGGGGGGTACCATAGGTACCCCCCATGTGCACCCCCCACCCCCCCAAATCCTGGGGGCCCGCAACGGGCCCCCAGAAGCAAAGACCACATGCCTTTCTATGGTGGCAACACCGCCATGGAAAGGCTGCTTTCCGCCAACATCCTAAAAGGGATGGCGGTGTCTTGCAGACACCGCTACCATATTAGGGTCCTTTACCGCCCGGTCCCCTGTGGGACCAGCGGAAAACCGGCGGACGGTCTTTCTGTCCGCCGGGCTCCCTCCGCAAAAATGTGGCAGGGGAAAGGGCATGCGGGCGGTGGGAAATGACGGGCGGATTGCCACCGCCATCCGGGCGGTGGCGATCCGCCCGTCATTGTAATGACCCCCTAAGCTTGGAGAACAGAGGGTAAGTGATGGGATGATGTCCAAAAAAATAAGAGTCTTTAGCTAGACCCTCGTTGAATTCTGGGAGGGGTGAAATAATGGGTTCAGGGTTTAAGATAAAATATATGAGTGAAACAAAATGGGGACTAACATGGTTCTCCAAGCTGATATTACTTGAGCCACTTCTTTTCCCCATGGAAGGATGGACCAACAATAAAAATGACATGTACAATCATCGACACAAGCACACATACACAAACTCACAAAGTACTGCTCATGTTATATGCAGAGATACAAGCATCCGCTTATTTACTCACTGACACTTATGTAGCCATACAAATATATACACTCACAATAGATGGAAGCTTTAGAGGAAGCAAATCATTTATGAGAAGTGAGTAGGGCCTTGATTTAACACAGAGACTGGAGCAAATAAAAAGTAAGTTTATGTAGGAGCCACTCTGTATTGAATGTAGTTGGAGCACAGCAAAATGGGATGATGCAAGGCAGCAAGAGGGTATCTCAAATATATAAAGGCAGGAGAGGAACACAAGGGTGTGAAGAGTTATATGATAAATTAGATATCAGCTGAGAGAGAGGAATTGAAAACCAGGGTAAAATTGATCACAGTTACACACACGCACAAGCATAGGGCAACGCGCCATTGTTGAAAACAAGCCAAAAACAATCCACCGGAAAGAGTTTTTCAACCATCAAACCCTTTTTGGAAGAACTAAAATACAAAATAAAATCAAAAGGAACTTACAAAATGCTGGTGATGGGAGAAGGTGTTGTCTAGCAAGAACATGGCAGGAGCTCCTATATTAACACAGAAGACGTAGTACAGACTACGATTCAGGGGCTGTCCCACCTATGTCAAATACCCTAACACCATCTACTTCTTTACCTCTAACCACACTGTACCTCAAGGTCACTAACATATTCCTTAGCATTGAATTCTAGGAGGGCTAAAATAACACAGTAGATTGCCTTTTAGGGACCTGGAGCTCCAACACAGGGGCACATCTTAGTAGAACACTATTGTGGGTCAGTGTCCTCAGCAGGCAGTGAAGGCTTCCTATTGTGTTGATAGTAGTTTAATATCCATATTATGAAGTGTGGTTAGTAGGCACCTCTAACGTGCACCACAATGTGGTGGATGAAGTTTCTAGAATGTTGGCTGGATCAATGTCCCTTGAAGAGCAATACAGTGCTACTGAATATTTTCTCACAGATGCAATGTAATGTAGCATGGAGTGACAGTGCCAATGAGATGCATGCAGTGTTCAAGCATATCATCTGTGAAGGGCAGTGCATAAGTCCTTGAGAAGCAATAGGATTTTATCGTTTAGTGCCTCTAGTTTACAGTGTACTGTGGTGGTACGTTGTCCATGTAGTGATCTACTGAGGGTTAACGCCCCTTAGATGAACCTCAATGTGATAGATAGTCTCTTTATAAAGTATTGATGTATGGTGTGTTAACTTCCATAGACCTCAGATCAGGCTGATATGTTAGTATACTCAGGATATAGCGTGGGAGGTTGGGATCAATGGAATTCAGTGCAGTGTTGCAAGTTACTCACTTGTGGGTACATTATATATTATGGTAGTTAAGTATCAATCGGATGCAGCTTTATAAGCTATAATCAATAGGATGGAATGTAACATGATAGGATTCTATCACTGGATCCATTATAGTCAGTTTTTCGAAGATACAGTTCAGTGTGATGTGTTAATGTCCTTAACATATGGTGCGATGTGGAGGGATAGTTACTCTGGTATGCACTGTAATGTGGTTGGAATGGATCATGGGTGATTTGTGTCCCTGGGACACAGGTTGTTCATGGGTCAGTGGCTCTGGGGTGCATTGCAGTGAGGTAGGTTGGTGCCCATGGTTGTACTACAGAATGGTCAATTGGTGTAATGAGTTTCAATGCATTGTGGTGGGTTACGGTCCTTGTCGGCCTGAACAGTTCAGTGAGGTATGCATAATTCAGTGATGCAAAATTACTATGAGATTAAAAGGCATTCTATGAAACGGGGAACAGGAGGCAGAATTTTTTTTTACCACAAAGGTTTCAGCATAACATTCCACAACTATGTGTGAGCGAAAATTCCTCCAGGTTTGACCTCAAGGTTTTGTTACTATGAACAAATGTGGTAATACCACTTGAGTTACTTCCATCTTAGCTGTAATACCAATTTGTGTGGAAACTGTTTTTCTGCACAAAACAATATTAAAAGCTCAATTGTAGTATAGGCATTATTGCCCAACACATGCTATTCAGTGAGGTGGAATAGGGTTGTTTTGGCTCAGCTCGGTTTATGGGCTTATTTTTCCTAAGATGCAAGTTAAATATTTTTCCTTTTAGCCAGAGCAAAATACACAGCAATCATCACTTCACAACACACTATCTTACATTCTTTTATCTATGCATTTATATTGATCAATAATTGCTGTATATGTTTAAGCTGGCATTGAAAACTAAAGCTGTATTTTCTAAATCCTAAAAATGTGCCTGAAATTCTCTCCCCCTTTTCTAAAATTGTGCCTTTGAATCGACTTCATGTTGAGAAGGTTAAAGAAATTATACTTACCAAGGCAGCAACTAAGCACCATTGCAACGAGAGTAACAAGTAGCTTCATGGTGAGTGAGAGGGTTGGGTATTGAGCCTGTAGCTGCAATATCCAATTCAGTCTGAAAGTGATTCTATACAGGCACACATCTTACCTTTATACTAGAAGATGCTGTTCTCCTCCCAGTTTCACGGGACGCTTCAGCTTGCTACGTCAACATTGGCTCCCAGAATGTTTGCTCAGCAAAAGACCAGAATTGCCAAAAACACATCCCTTTCCATTCCTGTTTGATTTATAAAATATATTTAACATTTGTGTCAGGATTCATATTACTGATTAGAAATTATTTGTATTTATTTAATGATACCAATCTTTATGTTTCCACACCCACAGAACCCGAAGCATCCCGATTTACAATGTTTTCCAGTTTTATGTATCGCCTACAGACAGATTTACCTGTTTGGCGAGGTCTCATTTTTTTAAAGCTTCTATCACCGCAAATGTTGTATGTTAGAAAGCATAGCAAGCGAAAGCCCACTATTTTGTTTTACTTGGGGAAAAATCACATTTACTAAAACAGTTTTGCCACAAAATGTTGTAAAATTAAAATTGAGCTGTGACAAAGTACATTGACAGTAAGGAAAAAAACTAAAACCAGGCACAAATCACAAACATGCAATGTGGGTAGTTGGTGATTTTGGGCCCTAGCTCAACTTGCACCTAGGCAAGCCTAGAAACCTACAAAGTTTTGAAAACTAGACAACCAGGGTGGTCCAGGGGTGTGTGACTTGCATGACTCTCTCCAGTTAATTTTACCCAGAAACCTTTGCAAAACTCATTTTTCTACTAAAAACAAACAATTTCCACATATTTTTATAAGGAAAACTTCTGTAATCTGTGGGGAGCCACACATTTCTTACCATCCAGCATTCCCCCAAGTCTACCAATAAAAATGCTACCTCACTTTTGTGGGTAGGCCTAGTACCAATGAAAGGAAAGGGCCCCTTTCCACAAGAAACGCATCCTCTTTTTGCAATATGGCTAGCTGTGGTTTTTGGCCTTAGCTCAGTCAGGACCTAAGCAAAACTACAAACCTGTTTTTTTCAGAAAACTAAACAACCAGGGGATTCTTGGTGTGCACAACTTGCCTGGCTCTCACCAGGTATTTTTATCCTGGTTGTCTAGTTTTTGGAAATGTGCGGATTTGGTAGGCTTGTATGAGTGGCGCCACAGACAAGACCCAAATTCTACAGCTACCCAAATTGAGAAAGCAGGGTGGTTTTAGTGAAAAAATTCGAAATGTCTGTTGGAAAATGGACTATTAGAAGTGGTAAATATACATCTACAACTGGCTACTAACACAGTCTAGTGCTCAGAATAGGTCTCAGAAAATTATTCCCATGCTCAACCCTTGATAGCTTGGCTGCGAGCAGGCAGACTTAACTTCAGAGACAGGTATGTAAAGCATTTAAAACACCAATTAATTAAATAATTAAGACACAAAACACAATAAAAATATCCAACACCAATATATATATATATATATATATATATATATATATATATATATATATATATATCATATTTTTATCTTTAAAATGACCCCAATATGAAAAAAGTACAATGTAGGGAACTGGAGTTATGAATTTTCAAAGATTTAGCACTATATAGCAGATAGAAACCTATAGATGCCTATTGGTACATCTGGTTGCCCTAGACTGGGACAAAGTCAGTTTCAGGCCGACCACAATGTAGCCCAGCACAGCTACCCCTCACGGTAGGGCTCGGTCAAAGTTTTTACCTTTTGACTTAGAAACTTTCCTGGAGCTTTTCCTGCTGTGGTCCCTCAATGCTCTCCACTAGTCTGAATTCAGTGAGGGTTCGCTGGCTTGCCTTTCCGTCAAACTATGGAAGTTGGACCTCCGGAGCTTTACACAGGGATGATCCAGGCCAGCTTGTGGTTGAAGGTGGGCGGCTTGACTCTTGTGGTTGGAGCCGGTCAAGTCTTTTAAATTCAGACTTAGAAATTTTACAGAGCTTTTTCTCCCAGGGTCCTTTTAGGCTCTATTCACCAGGCTGGGTTCAGTGAGGGTTTGCTGGCTTGGCTTTCGATGAGTTCCCGGTCAAACACTTATGGAGATTTTGTTCCAAGGTTACTCAAAACTTCTCCAAACTTCTGGAACTTCTTCCTGAAGTTCCTTTTGAGGTCCCAACAAATCACAATCCATGGGTCTGGAATCTCCAAGATGGTCCTTGAAAGTTTGGGACTTCAGTTCCCACAATCCACTTGGAACAAACCCTTACAAATCCACTGGACGCACTCAACATTTACATTTTGGCAGCTAGAAAAGATTCCATCGGCCTGGAGAAGGGCTCAACATCTACCATGCTGAGACAATTCCACCTGCCAAATTTTGTAATGACCACCAAGCCTGTGTTAACACTGTGGTTCCTGACAATGCTATTTTACATTTAATGCACAACTCTATCTACATGAGGGAGCTGTCCATCAAATGTATTTTTAATTTTTGAAAACAATATCCTAAAGCCAGATTTTCTTTTTGAAAATACAATTAAAATAATGCCCAACTCTCCATTGGAGTTATCTCCCACTGGGAGGGGGCATTAGACTATTTTTACTGCCGTTTACCGCAATGTTTTCCATATGGTGATGGGCAGTGAAAGCTGACCCATATGTCTGCTCACCTAAATTAGGTGCTCAGATTTAGAGGACAGCCTCAGATGGGAGAGGGCTAACCATGTTGTGCGATGGGAGAGGGCTAACCATGCCAGATTGGGAGTAGTCTTCTCCATGGTCACACCAATTGTCTGTCTGCGTAAAAATCAGGATGGCAGACTATTATCTTGGCAGTAAGGATACTCTGTCACTTTTGAGATGGAGTATCCTTCCTTACCAACAAAAGATATAAATATAACACTCATTTTTTTAAAGTTAAACCACCAAGTCCAATTGTTTGTTTTTGAAACTCCAGAAATGCGAGGTTCAAAGAACACATACTTATCACAGAATCTGAATATTGAAACTAAGGCTACTGAATGTGAGCCATAATTCCACAGCAAGTCACCAACCTCTTTATGGTCCATTCACCCACCATTCATGCACCTCACACAAAACTTTCATACCGCCAGCAACGACCCAATCCAACAAATCAGTGCACTCACATCAACACAGCACCGCCATTCAAAGACCCATCACATTCATATGCCACAGAACAGAATCCTCAATCAAAATAGGCTCTCCACCAGTCATCAACCAACATGCATACAAACACACCACAAACAAACATTTATAAACACATATGTCCAGACATGTTGATTGTTGGTGTCTCCACAACCTTCACAAATGACTAAAAGTTTTGACTTCATTTTTACTACCTGTCAAGTATCCACCTCCGTCGACATTCTGTATATTATCGAATGCATGCCTAGAGAACCCCTTCTAATGGATTTCATGATAGCCACATGACACCTAAGCGCATTCACTGTGCTAGATCCAACTCCTTCAAGTTTGAGGAAGTGAGATGGGGGTGTCCGATACTGCCTCCTGAAGCCCACATTCCTCGAACTGAGTGATCATATCTACCTTTAAAACTAAGGCAAACATGCTGGGTAAGTCTGCCTAAGTTCCCTATGCATCAGGAGTGCGATAGCGCTCCCGGCGCCCCTCCATCCCATTCCCACCCTGCTGCTTGCTTCTTTCCAGCATGGTAGTTCCCCTCTCAGGCCTAGACTAGACCCCAGCACGTGCCCCTGCACATAATATGGGGCAATCTCCACTGTTGCATTTCCCCTCAAAACCCTAGAAAATATGGGGGTCCTCCCGTCCCCCAGGCATCATTCCCGATATTCCTTGGGCTGGAGCTCAGTTGACCTTAAAAGTTGTATCCATTCCCATGATCGGATCGGGATGTGGCTTGGTAAAGTAGTGGGGGACAAGTAGAATTTGTGTCCCTCGAAGTTTGAAAAAAATCAGACAAGTAGAATTGGTAGAAAACAAATTGTTTTTGAGGTGCTGGTTTCCAATGTTATCCAACGGGCCCATTTTGGAGGTTGCCGAAATATGCTTTTGGGGTGGTTCTGGATGCTTCTGGTGAAAGTGGATTGTATGAGTGATGGCTGGAGATGTCTATTGTGTGCGTGATTTTTTGGGAGAAACTCGATCTATGGGAAGGGTGCTTTTGGGACTAGCTTGTAAATGGTGAAACACACTTTTCTGTGGCTACTGCTCGGTGCAGTACTTCTTTTGGGAGTTGCACCCTGTGAGAAGTTGGCCTTGCATATGCTGTCCACTAATTATAGTGGGCACCTTGCACCAGTCCAAATAACCCCTTATTGGAGATAGGTTAAAGACAACCTTATTGAAAGCTATCCTAGTGGTAGCTATGGAGAGCAGCCTTCAGGCTAAGTCTTGAAGGAATGTAAAGCAGCTTGTTTTACCAGTCTATAATCTCTTGAGTGATCAAATGAAAGATCACCACACCAGGTATATATTCAAAATATATGTATTTATTGCTAAACACACCCCTCTAGTCTCTTTATGAGGCTAGAGTTCGAAGTACACAAGTTATAAGTTATTTAAACACAGTAATAGCACAAATACACGTTTGGGCCCTAGGGGCGTACCAAACCATATACCAATAAAGTGGTATAAGAACCACGACTGAACTAGACACTAGGCCTAGAGCCTCTAGAAGTGCTTGGACCACAAGGAACCACCCAAGGTAGTGACACAGGGGACCCACGGGGGACGCGTGCAGTGTAAATACACAACCGCGATATGCCGTTAACTTCTATGGAGAAAGTCGCGATCAGGAAATTAAAGAAAAGGGACACTTAAAGGAGGACTTGGAGCAAACCCTTTGAGAACTAGGTCGTTCTAGAGTCTCTACCCACGGGAGCACCGGAGTACTCTTGTTACCTCACCCAGGGAAGCCGGGTGCATAGGTGCCTTTCGGGGTCGGGTTTCGTCGTCGATTTGAATGGCGATCTGCTGCAAAGTGCTGCTGGCGACCAAGTGGAAAGTGTCCGGGTGGATCCAAGAGTGGATCGGAGATCTGAAGAACCTGAAAGCAGAGGGGACAGAGTCTGGGTCACTAGCCAGTGACCAGGAAGGCGATTGACGGATGCCCACCGATGTCGCTTGCTTCAAGTGCGTTGACGGTCATCTTGACTCTTCAGCCACGAGGTCCAGGAGGCGCTGTCGGCAACCAGGAGCAGGATTCAGGCTGGTACACGATGTTTGTCGAGTGCTGAGGTATTGGCGACCGGATTGGACCCAACAAGCCTTGGCAACGGCAAGTCTCGATGAAGATAAAGATCGTCGATGGTGCAGACCAGCAAGGTCTGAGGAACTCACCCAGCAAAGGTAAGTGAGGGCAAGCCTGGAGCAACCAGGGAGCCCAAGAAGAAAAGGATTTGCCTTCGTGAAGGGCTACTAGCCAACGGGCTAGCGACCGCGAAGGAGCCTCAAGATGTCGCACGTGGATCTGGCTCACAGGACACTCGTGGAGTGGAGGCCAGTGATCTTCGGTGCAGTTGGTGCTGGAGGCTAGGGCTACTGAGAGCCCAAAGAACGACTTCGTGGAAGACCCAGAAGAAGATGCACTAGCAAATGCGTGCGGTGTCCAGGGGTCATGGTTCCACATTACCCACGAGAGCTACGGGCCTCAGCTTTGCTGGGGACTCAGAGCAGCCTTGGGGAAGTCTGGAAATCTACCTCTAGTGATGCAAAGACTTCGGCGTCCGACGGGAGCTTAGGCGATGCAGACCGGACAATTGCTTCTTTGGTGCCTGCCAAGCAGGGGAGTCACTCCTTGACCCCAAGGGAGATTCTTCTGTCCTCTAGTCTTTAGTAGAGCGTCGAAGGTCCAGGATTCTGTTTCAGAGTTTCGTCCAGGGATAATCTAAAGTCCTAAGGACTGGGTTCCTATACTTATACCAAGTTTAGGGGTTGGACTACTCTGTGGCCCCACCTATGGGTGGGTCAGGGCAGAGGGGTGGCTACACCCCTTTCCCTTTGTCCAGTTCGCGCCAAAGCAGGGGCTGCAAGCCCCTGATCCGGTTTGAACTGGGGTATGCACAGGGACACCAAGTGTGCCCCCAGTGCAGGAATTCAAAGCACCCGGAAGTGCTCCCGCCCAGCCCCAATACACATTATACTGTCTGGGGAGGTGGTCACACCTCCCTGGGACAGGAAACCTATTGTCCAGGCCTCCCCTGCCGGAGTTTCGTCCAGCAGCAGGAGGCCAGACTCGTGTCTGTGGCAGCGGCATCCATTTTGTGATGCCAGGGCTTTAGAAAGAAGTTACCGGCCAGGCCAGGGTTAACATGTCTCTCCCTCTAGAAGGGTGGAATGCTACCCCCGCCACCAGAATTGGCGGGGGGTAGTATTCCAAGATGTTTGACACCAAACACGACATGTTTAGGTGCAGCCATTCCAAAGTTAGCATTTAACGCGAGGTTATAATGCGCTTAAGAGTATATGGTCAGGCTGCACTACAAACAGCATCAGAGAAGGGTCCCCGAACACTGCAGAGGGGCCCTGCTCATGCAGGGGCACCCTCTCACATAGGAACCACGCACTCTGCCTTCAGGATTGATAAGGCCTGCCATAGGAGTGACTTATAGGTTTATATGTGTGTATGTATTTAGTGATATAGGTAACCTATATCACAGTAAGGGGTGCATGCACCACCTTACCCAGGCTGCAGTAGCAGACCTGTGGTGTCAGTTTGGATGGCCTTCCAGGGGTGGCATAATACATGCTGCAGCCCCTGGTAGGCCTCTGAGGTACCTATGCCCTTGGTACATAGTATACCATATACTAGGGACTTATAAGGGCACTCCAGATTCCAATCAGTGATGTGCCTAAGGCACATGGAAACCATTTTAGAGAGGAAGCAGCTAGGCTGGGGTTCTGATTAGCAGGGCCCCAGCCAGACTAATGTCGAAAAACAGTGAAGCATCAGCAAAAAGTGGGGGTACCCATGTGAAGCAGATCCTACTATCCTACACAACCCCCCCCAAACGTAGGGACATTAAACTAACCTTGCCCAGTTAAGTCTTCATGTTCTAAGTGGAAGTACCTAGAGAGTCCATCTGCATTGGCATGGTTACTCCCAGGTCTATGTTCCACTGTGAAGTCCATCCCTCGTAGGAAAATGGACCACCTAAGCAGTTTGGGGTTTTCACCCTTCATTTGTTTTAGCCATAAGAGGGGCTTATGGTCTGTCTGAACCAGGAAGTGGGTACCAAACAAGTATGGCCTCAACTTCTTCAGAGCCCAGACCACAGCAAAGGCCTCCCTCTCTATGGCTGACCAACGTTTCTCTCTAGGGGTCAGCCTTCTGCTAATGAAAGCTACTGGCTGATCCTGAACTTCTTCATTCAATTGTGACAGTACAGCCCCTACCCCCAATTCAGATGCATCAGTTTGAACAATGAACTTCTTGGAGTAATCAGGACTCTGTAGAATGGGAGCAGTGCACATGGCCTGCTTCAGGTCATCAAATGCCTTTTGACAGCTAGCTGTCCACTGAACCTTTTTGGGCATTTTCTTAGAAGTTAAGTCATTCAGGGGTGTCACTATTGATCCATACCCCTTGACAAATCTCCTATAGTACCCAGTCAGGCCTAAGAAGGCTCTCACCTGAGTCTGGGTAGTGGGAGCAGTCCAGTCCATGATAGTCTGGATCTTGCTCTGCAAAGGTTGAACCTGGCCTCCACCCACAAGGTGGCCCAGGTACACAACCTGACTCTGCCCTATCTGGCACTTAGTGGCCTTGATAGTCAGGCCTGCTTTTTGCAGGGCCTGTAAAACATTCCTGAGGTGGACCAGGTGATCCTCCCAGGTGGAGCTAAAGACAGCAATATCATCTAGATATGCTGCACTATAGGCTTCCAGACCTGTGAGAACTGTATTCACCAACCTCTGGAAAGTGGCAGGTGCATTCTTCAGACCAAAGGGCATCACCACAAATTGATAATGCCCACTAGGGGTTGAGAATGCTGTTTTGGGCTTTGCAGTATCAGTTAGTCTGATCTGCCAGTTGCCAGCTGTCAAGTCAAATGTGCTGAGATATTTGGCTGAGGCCAAAGTATCTATGAGCTCATCTGCCCTTGGTATTGGATGGGCATCAGTCCTAGTGACTGCATTGAGACCCCTGCAGTCCACACAAAACCTCATCTCTCTTTTTCCACCACTGGTGTGAGGTTTTGGCACAAGGACCACTGGACTAGCCCAAGGGCTATCTGAGGGTTCAATAACTCCCAATTCCAAAATTTTCTGGACTTCAGTCCTGATACAGTCCCTGACATGGTCAGGTTGCCTATAAATCTTATTTTTAATAGGCAGACTGTCCCCAGTGTCCACTTCATGAGTGCACCAGGTGGTCTGACTGGGTGTCAGTGAAAACATGTGTCTAAACTGATTGAGCACCTGTCTACAATCAGTTTGTTGCTGGGTAGTGAGGCTGCCTGCCAAGGCTACACCATCTACTGACCCATCGTCAGGGTTCTGTGAGAGCAGGTCAGGGAGTGGGTCACTCTCTTCCTCCTGCCCTTCATCAGTAGCCATGAGCAAGCCCATGTCTGCCCTGTCCACATACGGTTTTAACCTGTTGACATGGAGAACCCTGTGGGGACTCCTGGGTGTTCCTAGGTCTACTAAGTAGGTAACCTCACCCTTCTGCTCAACAATAGTGTGGGGTCCACTCCATTTGTCTTGGAGAGCTGCTGGGGCCACTGGCTCCAACACCCACACCTTCTGTCCTGGCTGGTAAACAGTCAGAACAGCCTTTTGGTCATGCCAGGCCTTTTGAAGTTCCTGGCTAGCCTCAAGGTTTTTGGTTGCCTTTTTCATATACTCAGCCATCCGGGAACGGAGACCAAGTACATAGTCCACTATGTCTTGCTTTGGGGGCTTGAGAGGTAACTCCCATCCTTCCTTCACCACCTTCACCAAGCACAGTGTACCCCTGACAGGGTGGCCAAACAGAAGTTCAAAAGGGCTGTAACCAACCCCCTTCTGAGGCACCTCCCTATATGCAAATAAAAGGCAGGGCAAGAGTATGTCCCATCTTCGCCTAAGCTTTTCTGGGAGCCCTTTAATCATGCCCTTCAAGGTTTTGTTGAATCTCTCAACTAAACCATTGCATTGTGGGTGATAGGGTGTGGTGAACTTATAAGTCACTCCACACTCCTTCCACATTGCTTTTAAGTACCCAGACATGAAGTTAGCACCCCTGTCTGATACTACCTCCTTAGGAAAGCCCACTCTTGAGAAAATTCCCAGGAGGGCCCTTGCCACCACAGGTGCTGTAGTGGTCCTGAGGGGAATAGCTTCTGGGTACCTGGTGGAATGATCCACTACCACCAGGATAAACCTGTGCCCAGATGCTGTTTGGGGATCCATGGGACCAACAATGTCAATCCCTACCCTTTCAAAGGGCACCCCCACCACAGGTAGTGGTATCAGGGGGGCCTTTGTAGTGCCACCTGCCTTGCCACTGGCCTGGCAGGTTACACAGGAGCGACAAAATTCCTTAGTATCTTCAGACATGTGGGGCCAGTGAAAGTGAGGGACAATTCTGTCCCAAGTCTTGTTCTGGCCCAGGTGACCTGCCAAGGGAATATCATGGGCTAGGGTCAATAGGAAGCCCCTGAACTTTAGAGGTATAACCAACCTCCTGGTAGCACCAGGCTTGGGGTCTCTACACTCTGAGTACAGGAGTCCATCATCCCAATACACTGTATGGGGACCACTAGCTTTCCCAGCAGCCTCAGCAGCAGCTTGCTGTCTGAGGGATTCAAGGGAGGGGCAGCTCTGCTGCTACTGGCTCAGATCTGCCCTGGAAGGTCCCCCTGTCCCCAAGAACTCAACCTGGTCAGGTTCAAGTTCCTCTGGGACAGTTCCTTCTTCAGGACTGAGATCATCCCCCTCAAGGGACTGATCTTCTTCCTGAGCCAAGGGGAAGGCACTGCCTTAACCCTACTACTCCTCCTCTTGGAAGGCACTTGGTCCATTATTCCAGAATCCAAGGCCTGTTCAGTGCTAGACATTTTGGCTTGTGACCTGGTCACAGCAAACACATCTGCAGGGATCCCCAGCATTTCTGCATGGGTCCTGAGCTCCACTTCTGCCCAAGCAGAAGTCTCTAAGTCATTGCCAAGCAAGCATTCGACTGGTAGGTTTGCACTCACCACAACCTTCTTAAGGCCAGTTACCCCTCCCCAGGAGAAGTTAACAACTGCCAGAGTATGGTCTGTTCTGACGTTGCTAGCATTGGTCACTTGGTACATCTCACCAAGTATAACTTGCCCAGGATTCACAAGGTCTTGTGTCACCATTGTGACACTTGCCCCTGTGTCCCTAAATGCCAAAGCCTCTCGTCCATTGATTAAAGGCTGTTGTCTGTACTTGCCCAGATTACTGGGACTCACAGAGGAGGGCACATCCATGCCTCCATCACAGACTAACACAGCCTGAGTTAGTTCTCTGACTAGGTCAGAGCCCAACTTAGTACCCAGGGTGAACCCTACTAAACCCTTGGCTGGAGCACTCCCACCAACTGTAACTGTACTAGGGGGAACAGGTGCCTTAGGGGCATTGGTGGGTGCTGGACTTGAGTCTTTTGACTTGGTGCAATCACTGGTCCAGTGGGTCTTTTGCTTACAGACCTTGCACCATGGTTTTCTTTGGCCTTTCCCTTTTGTAGACTGTGAATCCCCACCTGAAGAAGATTTTTGGGGGCCTGGTGAAGACTTTTGATCTTTACCCTTCTCCCCACCCTTTTCAGAGTTCTTAGCATCTTGCTTCTTAGGGTCCCCACATTGGTTCTGTACTTTGTGCTTCACCCTGGTTCTGACCCATTTGTCTGCCTTCTTTCCCAATTCTTGGGGAGAGGTCAGATCAGAGTCCACCAGGTATTGATGCAACAGCTGATTTTGACAGTTATTAAGAATCTGCTCCCTCATTATCAGATTGTACAATCCTGAGAAGTCACACACCTTACTGCCCATCAACCAGCCTTCCAGAGCCTTAGCAGAACAATCCACATAGTCTACCCAGTCTTGAGTCTGTGCTTTTTGGGTATCTCTGAACTTCAACCTGTACTGTTCAGTGGTTAGGCCAAACCCATCAATAAGAGCACTCTTCAAGACCTTGTAATTATCAGCATCCTCCTCTCTAACAGTGAGGAGCTTATCTCTACCTTTGTCTGCAAAGGAGAGCCACAAGATTGCTGCCCACTGCTCTTAAGGGACCTTCTGTACTTTACAGGCCCTCTCTAGAGCAGTTATCCACTTGTGGATGTCATCCCCACTCTGGTAGGGAGGGACAATCTTGCTCAGGTTCCTATGGTAATAGGACCTTTCCCTATCTCTAGGGACATGGCTGCCACCATGGGACTCTAGTCCCAACTTTCTTCTCTCCTTGAAGAGATCTAGGGACTCCCTGTCTATAGCCAGTTGCTGTTTTCTGAGTTCAAGCTGAGCTTCCTCATATTGAACCAGCCTCTTTCTCCTCTCATGAGAGGATTCCCTCCTATGAGATGAGACAGAGGTCCCTATGGAGGTGCCAGAGTGGTTAGACTCCTGAGAAGGAGATCTAGACTTTCTGGGCACACTCATAATCCTTCCTGGGGGACAAAGTGGGTATCATTCTGATCTTCCTCTTCATCGTCCACAGGAGGGATTGGGTTATCCAGGTCAGGGTCATTGTCACCCTCCTGGCCAGTTTCAGAGGGGGCTGGGGGTATTTCTACCCCTGGCCCCATCCTCATCTTCTGCCCCACCCTCAGCTCCTACCCCTTCAGTCCCCAAGGGCTTACTGAGATCATAAGCTTCCAACATCTCTCTAAGATGTTGGGTGGTGGGACTTTGTCCTGTCTTCAATTTCCTCGAGTTACATAATGCTCTCAATTCCAAGAATGGGAGTGTATCATACTTGGAGGGGAGAAGCCCATGGGCTTCTGGCAAGGACTCACTGGGTCCTGGCTTTGAAGACATCACTAGTGAGGTGTGGTGTATGCACTACCTACTCTAGTGTGGCCTACTAAACTCTCTTGAGTTGTAGAAAGGGTGTGCTATCCCTTAACACACAACTCTAAGTTCAGTAGAACTTACTGTATTCTAAGCTTAAATTATATGTACCTTAGGTACCTTTAGTGGTTTTCAGTTGATCAATTCAATTGAGATTATCTGGTAAAACAATAGCAAGCTGGAATCCCACACGCTGCACACCAATGTGAGAAGTTGGCCTGGCATATGCTGTCCACTAATTATAGTGGGCACCTTGCACCAGTCCAAACAACCCCTTACTGGAGATAGGTTAAAGACAACCTTATTGAAAGCTATCCTAGTGGTAGCTATGGAGAGCAGCCTTCAGGCTAAGTCTTGAAGGAATGTAAAGCAGCTTGTTTTACCAGTCTATAATCTCTTGAGTGATCAAATGAAAGAGCACCACACCAGGTATATATTCAAAATATATGTATTTATTGCTAAACACACCCCTCTAGCCTCTTTATGAGGCTAGAGTTAGAAGTACACAAGTTATAAGTTATTTAAACACAGTAATAGCACAAATACACGTTTGGGGCCTAGGGGCGTACCAAACCATATACCAATAAAGTGGTATAAGAACCACGACTGAACTAGACACTAGGCCTAGAGCCTCTAGAAGTGCTTGGACCATAAGGAACCACCCAAGGTAGTGACACAGGGGACCCACGGGGGACGCGTGCAGTGTAAATACACAACCGCGATACGCCGTTAACTTCTATGGAGAAAGTCGCGATCAGGAAATTAAAGAAAAGGGACACTTAAAGGAGGACTTGGAGCAAACCCTTTGAGAACTAGGTCGTTCTAGAGTCTCTACCCACGGGAGCACCGGAGTACTCTTGTTACCTCACCCAGGGAAGCCGGGTGCATAGGTGCCTTTCGGGGTCGGGTTTCGTCGTCGATTTGAATGGCGATCTGCTGCAAAGTGCTGCTGGCGACCAAGTGGAAAGTGTCCGGGTGGATCCAAGAGTGGATCGGAGATCTGAACCTGAAAGCAGAGGGGACAGAGTCTGGGTCACTAGCCAGTGACCAGGAAGGCGATGGACAGATGCCCACCAATGTCGCTTGCTTCAAGTGCGTTGACAGTCGTCTTGACTCTTCAGCCACGAGGTCCAGGAGGCGTTGTCGGCGACCAGGAGCAGGATTCGGGCTGGTACACAATGTCTGTCGAGTGCTGAGGTGTCGGCGACCGGATTGGACCCAACAAACCTTGGCAACGGCAAGTCTCGATGAAGATGAAGATCGTCGATGGTGCAGACCAGCAAGGTCTGAGGAACTCACCCAGCAAGGGAAAGTGAGGGCAAGCCTGGAGCAACCAGGGAGCCCAAGAAGAAAAGGATTGGCCTTCATGAAGGGCTACTAGCCAACGGACTAGCGACCGCAAAGGAGCCTCGAGATGTCGCACGTGGATCTGGCTCACAGGACACTCGTGGAGTGGAGGCCAGTGATCTTCGGTGCAGTTTGTGCTGGAGGCTAGGGCTACTTGGAGCCCAAAGCACGACTTTGTGGGAGACCCAAAAGAGGATGCACTAGCAAATGCGTGCGGTGTCCAGGGGTCATGGTTCCACGTTACCCCGACAGCTACGGGCCTCAGCTTTGCTGGGGACTCAGGGCAGCCTCGGGGAAGTCTGGAAATCCACCTCTGGTGATGCAAAGACTTCGGCGTCCGACGGGAGCTTAGGCGATGCAGACCGAACAATTGCTTCTTTGGTGCCTGCCAAGCAGGGGAGTCACTCCTTGACCCCAAGGGAGATTCTTCTGTCCTCTAGTCTTTAGTAGAGCGTCGAAGGTCCAGGATTCTGTTTCAGAGTTTCGTCCAGGGATAATCTAAAGTCCTAAGGACTGGGTTCCTATACTTATACCAAGTTTAGGGGTTGGACTACTCTGTGGCCCCACCTATGGGTGGGTCAGGGCAGAGGGGTGGCTACACCCCTTTCCCTTTGTCCAGTTCGCGCCAAAGCAGGGGCTGCAAGCCCTGATCCGGTTTGAACTGGGGTATGCACAGGGACACCAAGTGTGCCCCCAGTGCAGGACTTCAAAGCACCCGAAAGTGCTCCCGCCCAGCCCCAATACACATTATCCTGTCTGGGGAGGTGGTCACACCTCCCTGGGACAGGAAACCTATTGTCCAGGCCTCCCCTGCCGGAGTTTCGTCCAGCAGCAGGAGGCCAGACTCGTGTCTGTGGCAGCAGCATCCATTTTGTGATGCCAGGGCTTTAGAAAGAAGTTACCGGCCAGGCCAGGGTTAACATGTCTCTCCCTCTAGAAGGGTGGAATGCTAACCCCGCCGCCAGAATTGGCGGGGGGGGTAGTATTCCAAGATGTTTGACACCAAACACGACATGTTTAGGTGCAGCCATTCCAAAGTTAGCATTTAACGCGAGGTTATAATGCGCTTAAGAGTATATGGTCAGGCTGCACTACAAACAGCATCAGAGAAGGGTCCCCGAACGCTGCAGAGGGGCCCTGATCATGCAGGGGCACCCTCTCACATAGGAACCACGCACTCTGCCTTCAGGATTGATAAGGCCTGCCATAGGAGTGACTTATAGGTTTATATGTGTGTATGTATTTAGTGATATAGGTAACCTATATCACAGTAAGGGGTTCATGCACCACCTTACCCAGGCTGCAGTAGCAGACCTGTGGTGTCAGTTTGGATGGCCTTCCAGGGGTGGCATAATACATGCTGCAGCCCCTGGTAGGCCTCTGAGGTACCTATGCCCTTGGTACATAGTATACCATATACTAGGGACTTATAAGGGCACTCCAGATTCCAATCAGTGATGTGCCTAAGGCACATGGTAACCATTTTAGAGAGGAAGCAGCTAGGCTGGGGTTCTGATTAGCAGGGCCCCAGCCAGACTAATGTCGAAAAACAGTGAAGCATCAGCAAAAAGTGGGGGTACCCATGTGAAGCAGATCCTACTCTCCTACACACCCACCACAAGAACTTGAGTGCCGAGGCACTGGGTTCCCATCAGTCCCTTTAATTTATTGAAAAGTAAACAAACCAACATTTATGGTCTGCGTTTTGAAAACCAAATGTTTTCATTTAAAAAGAAAATCTCACACTTGGTCGCACACATCAATCTAGGAATCATGTTTTAATTGTGTATTTCTACTTCAGTTGATAATACAGAGGGCATAAAGATTAATGATAAAAAGTAAACAAAAATGTAAACTCATGCAAGTTGAAAACATAAGAGCAAAAAGTGTAGAAGGGAAACAAGAATGAATATTATTCACTTAAGTTTATTTACTTCTTCAGAGGAAGGTGACGCCCATCCCATACCACTGAACAATGTATTGCCCCATAAGAGAAGGGAAATAACCCGTAAGGAAATAAACACAGTGCAAGCCACTGCGGAGGCATGGCGCAAGCTAGGCAACATGGCATGCAAGCTCCCGCTGTACGCACCAGCTATGCCACTAGCCAACCACCCCGCAATGTCAGTGACACAAGACGCAGGTAACATCACCATGCTGCGACAGATGGGCATAAGCAACTTAGGGGATCTATACCTAGACGGGAAGTTTATTGCGGCAACAGATCTGCGCTTCATTAGTAACCAAACATTATTATTCCAATTCACATATCACAGACTGCGAGCAGCCATTAAAGCCCTTACCCGAACTTCCTGGCAGAACCACCCACTCTGACCCCACTACAACTGGTGATTACTGATGCCACCAAAAAAAGACTAGTGGCCAAATTATATAGGCCAATGCAAATAGAACTAGCGCAAAGCAGCACAAGGGCGTTAGAGAGATGGAATCAGTTACTCGACACACCCCTGAATAATGATGAGTGGAAATTTTGTGTTAAGCTTACGGAAATGCTGACTCCGAATGGTAATTTGAGAATCATCCACTACAAGTACCTGCACCGAATCTACCACACACCTCTAAAATTATGTCGATACGGTCTAAGGGCAGATTCGAATTGTCGTAGATGTGGGTCGCAGGATGCAGATTTTGCACACTTAGCATGGAACTGCCCCAGAGTCAGGGAATACTCAGAACAAGTGTTGAAACATTTACGAGGGGTCACACAATGTGTAATAGAATGTTCGGTACAGACATGCCTACTGGGGCTCTTACATGGGGCACCACCGGCCCACAGGAAACTGTTGGCGATAGCATTGTTAATGGCAAAGCGCAGGGTCTCAATGCACTGGGACAGTAAAACCAGGACCACAATTCAGAGCTGGGTAAAGGACATGGTGTATTGTAGAGACACTCTAAGATGTATGAAGAAGAACTGCCTGCCAGATCACGTCCGAAAGACTACTGGGAACCTCTAACAACGTATTTATTAGAACACCAAGAAATATTGAACGCTAAATCTATAACATGAAGGGACAATTTGGGAACAGAACTCACTGTGGAAGCAAGGGACGAGATATAATAAACTATCTGTAACAAAAAAGGCAATGTAATAGACTTTGTAATGTTGCATGACTCAGTTATGTTGTTAACTGTATTACTGAAAATATAATACATTTTTTTTTTTTTTAAAGTTTATTTACTTCTTGCATTGGAAACTGAGGCTGGACCTTAGTACATTTGTATTGTCTGCCGGTGCAGAGTTTGGTGTAATTAAGATTAGGTTTCCATAGAAAGTTGAGGTTAGTTTATTTAAGGATCAGAAGAACTTGTCAGGAATGAGAAGAGTAGACATATGTAATGTGTAAAATGATCAGCGTTGCAATCAGCCACAATGTATGTTTTACTGGAATTCTTTTAAATGTGGACGCTGAGTACACTAAGATTTGTTTTTTATAGGTATTTGTCTCATTTGAAACTGGTGGTTGGGTGTGTATGTATTTACAATTTGCAAAAGGTCGGTGAGTGTCACAGCATTGGCCAGTAGATGGCGCCTTCATGTCAAGGAACAGAAGAGGAGGAAGCAAGATCAAACTCTGCACACTGTTTATGTTTACCTTGATTCCTTGAACACCTAAGAGAGAAAAACATCATTATGTAACAGACGAGCATGCCATTTTATACTGTGGTTTGAGGCTTTCCCCACTGTCAATGTACGGATCATTCAGATTTCAATTCCTCGACATGGCTAAAACTAAAGTTAGTCCACAAGTGCTAGTCTAGGGGGGTGGCCGAGCAAAACTCCACCCGATGCAGAACTCTGCGGAATTTGGCGGAGATTTTTGGTAACTCCTCAGAATTCTGCGGAGTTAAACTCTGCAAGCTCCATCCAACCCTGGTTGTATTGTGAGACGATCACTAAGGAGAGTGGTGAGAAATCTTGCGGTTCAGAAGGGTAAGCATGCAACGCTTCACGTAGTGTACAATGTAACCGGTGGAATATGAACGTCTCCATAATTGTAGACTGCCCCCTCTTAGCCATAGTGGAACTGGGTGCACAAAGACAGCGCTGGACCAGTTGTTCTAAAGTGAGCGGGAGCCAGAGATTCTTCATCAGTGGAAGATGTGGGGAGTATAGGGTGTCACCACTGAGATATCGTAGAAGTTTAGACCAAGCCCAGCTAGTGGTAGCGTTCATCTGTATCATGTTAGGATCACGTGGAAGGCCTTGAGGCAATGTAGAGGACAACGGAAGGTGTGGTAGCTGGGCCCCTTTGGGCTTGAAAAGTGGTAGATGGGTTGTTGGATGACACCAGTGATAAGCATAATGACCTGAGCTACATAAAAATATAGTAAAAAATCAGGGACACCACCACACTCATAATGAAGCATAAGGACCTCCCAACAAATGCGGGGCCAGGAACCGGCACATATTAACAGAATGAGGAGTCTGCGCAAGGAGATGACGAAAGTGTTAGTAAGAGCAATAGGAAAAAATATAAAAAGTGAGGCAGTACAATAATTTTTTTAATGGCTAGCCGCCCAACCATACCCAATGGGAGCTTAATCCATCATTCCACCTGAGTCTCAAGTTTGCTTAGGGCATGCCCGTAATTGCAGCGGATGACTTCAGAGAGGTCTCTGTGAACAAAAATGCCTAAATATTTGACAGAGTCTATACACCATTGCAGGGGAAAATCGAGGTTTCAAGGGACAGTCACATCTGTGAGTGGAAATAATTTGGATTTATTCCAATATATATGAATACCAGAAAAGTTACCAAAATGATGCACCTCACCAGCAAACATAGATAGATTGACAGGTGGATCTCGAACAAAAAGCATAATGTCTTCAGCATAAAGATTTAGCTAAAAATGTCCCACGTGGGCACCTGAGGCCCTTATGGAAATGCCTTTCCTGTAAAAGGCGGACTAAAGGATCCATGGCAATTATAAACAGAAGAGCAGAGAGGGGGCAGCCATGTTGAGTGCCACGTGATAAGTAGAATGGCTCTGTAGGTGTACCATTGAGTCACACCATAGGGTTGCAATACAACAGGTGAATCAACTTACGAAACCCATTAGGGATGCCCAGTTTAACTAACGTAGCATGAAAAAGGACCATTCAAGAAAGTCAAATGCCTTTTTGGCATCTAACAGAGCAATTGCTGATGGGGTGGTGGGGGAAATGTGATTAATTACAGTGAAAAGAGTGCCTAGAATAATGGAAGTAGGGTGGTGTGGTAAGAAACCCAACTGCATCGGGGAAATGATGCGATCCAGAAGTAAAGAAAGGCAGGTGGCTAATACCTTGGTCAATATCTTGATTTATAATGGAAAATGGACGTTATGAGGTGCAGAGATAGGGAGGTTTATTTGGCTCAAGTAACAACGTGATAACAGCTTCCTACAGCGTGGGTGGAAGGGAGCGGTGATCAAGGGATTCAGCATACATCTCCAAAAGATGGGGAACCAAAATCGACTTATAAGCTTTATAAATGTTTCCGGTGAACCCATCCAGGCCCAGAGACTTAGAACTACTCTGATCATCAATGGCCTGTGAGAGTTCCTTGCACATAATAGGGGAGGCTAGAAATTGTTGTTGGCCAGTCTCATGCCAGACCATAACGATGTCAGATAAATAATCGGCCATGGCTTCTTCGTCTTTACCTGGACAAGTCATGTAAAGTGTTTTGTAGCAGTTCCTCAACTCCGCAGGTATAGCTGGACTATCAGTGACCTTGGTGCCATCCAGCCACTACAGGCGAGTCAGCTATGTGGCATGATAGGGGGGATGGAGCAAACGAGCCAGCATTTAACCAACGTGTTCACCCTCACCATACCTGCGTGCCCTAGCATATTTCCCAAGGTAATCGGTTTCATGTTTAGCGAGGTCATGGAATTTGTACAGTAGTAGTGACCTATCACGGAGTTGGTGAGTGTGTGGTGTAACTCTAGCAGCTAAATCCAATGTCCAAAGCTCATTCTACACCTTAGTGAGATCTTGATGAATACTGAGGAGAACTCTGGCATATTTCAAGATACAAATTCCTCTGATATAGGCCTTGAAGGTCTCGAACAGGGTGAGTGTCTCTCAACAAATCCCACATTTGTGGTTAAGAATTCATTGATAGCCTCTCGGACTTCAAGGAAACGCCAGTTCCGGACTATTGGAACATGTGTAGGTGTAGTTAGTGTGATTAAGACCAGAGAATGGTCCGACAGTGTAGAAGGGAAGTGTGTGCTAGAGTGCAACCATAGAAGAGTGCCCTGGGACAGATATGAGTGATCTATGCGAGTCCATACAATATGTGGGGTGACATCGAATGTATAGTCGTGCTGGTGGGGTAATTTATGGCACCAGTCATCCAATAAATGAAATGAGTGGAGTAGGTCCAGGAGTACCTACAGTGAATGAGGTTCAGTAGTGAGTGTAGAGTCAGTAGAATCGAGCTTTGGATGGCAAGTAAGGTGGAAATCTCCCCCCCTAGTAACATAATCAGCCTGAAATTGATTAATCTGTGCAGATAACTCAAGAAAGAAATCAGGGGAGTCGATGTTAGGTGCATATACATTAACAAGAAGTGCAACTTGACCCAGCAGTTCTCTAAGCACAGGCAGTCATCACCCAATGGGTCAGAGGTATTCTTGATCATTTTGAAGGGGCTCCTACTGTGTATTAGGATACAAACTCCATGGGAGTAGAAAATGTAATAAGAGAAGTATTGGTTTGATCCCCATGAGGAAGCATAAGTACATTCTGATCTAGGTGCTAAATGTGTTTCCTGGAGGAAAACCAGCTGAACTCCATGCCGGTACAAGTATGCACGGACTGTTCCCCTTTTTGGGCAAGGTTTAAACCTCTAATGTTCCACGTCATACAAGAGAGGTGAAATGCAGTGTCGCTAACAGTGTGTGAAGATGTAATGTTGATGAAAAAAATAAGGTAAGAGTAAGGATGGTATAAGTAGACCTAGTATGTACCACAATAGTGAGTAGGCATTATTGAACAAAAACACAACTACCCTGCCCGCCTACCCACTAAGTCCAAAAGGAGAACCGGAGATCACAAATAACCCCACCAAAGAACAAAAGTACAAACATGGTGGTATATACTTCAGGGGGTGACAACGCCCTGGGGTGCAGGGTCCAATAAACAGTAACAGTGATATGGGTTTAAAACATTAAGCATACTGTCAAATATCGCACATTGAATAACTCAAAAGAGATATTTATAATGTAGGCCAAACAACATGTACATAGTAGGTGAGAGAGCTATAGGTGAAGAGTCATATGTGGGTGAGTAAGAGCATGTATATGTATCCAGGAAGGGAAGTAGCCTCTTAAGATAAGTTTGCACCAGGTGAAGCAGGGGATAGGGCAACAGAAGTGAAAGCACTAGGACTGCCAGCAGGTGGCGATCAACCAGATGAGTGTGTCTTGCAAAACTGCACAGCATCCATAGGGGTATTGAAGATGTGATGATGGCCATTTAGTTCCATCCGGAGGTTTGCTGGGTAAAGCATACCATATTTCAATCCAGGTTTTTGGAGAGAATGTTTAGCATCAGCAAACTTGCATGGGGCCTCCTGTACCCTAGGTGTAAAATCTGGATGAAGTGAAACAGCAGAGCCCTGATATTGCAACGGACACTTGGCACGAGCCAGGTGCAATGAAGTGTCCTGATCGATAAAGTTGAGAATCCTGGCGATTAACTGCTGCGAGGGTGCACCAGGATTTGACCATGGCCCAAGCATTCAGTGTGTCCTTTGAACCACAAAGGTATCTGTAAAGGGGTTCTGCCAAAGAGTTCCATTAGGAGATTTTCTACAAAAGCATCCATGTGTCCGGTATAAGTGGATCTTTGTATGCTTGCTATGCGGATGTTGTTGTGGCGGGATCTGGCCACTAAATCTTCATTCTTTGCAGCTGTGGTTTTGAGAATACGCTCAACATGCTCGAGACACTTCAGTATCGCAGTGCTATTGATGGAGCAAGGACTCACAAATGAGACTTGCTCGGACGCAATCTCCTCGCAGTATTAATTTATTAATTTTGTATTGTTTATACTAACTTTGCATACATTACATGAATAGCAAGGAAGCTTGCCTATGTGTTCTAACTAACAAGTAACGCTTGTCTTTTTCTAAAATGGCCGCTAAAGCGCGGGAACCTTACTGCGCATGTCTCAACCATATCACGTGTTGTGACGTCTCTCTATGCTTGGTGGGAAATTCCTGCTTCTGCGCAGTGTGCATTAAAATGGCTGCTTGATGTTTTCACATGCTTCAGCTTGCTCTTGTGTTATCACTAATTTGTCGTTTCTCTAACGCTACTAATGCGGGATAGAATTTATAAGTAAATAGGGATAGAGTAGAAAGAGTGGGTATACAGTGAAACATTTTATTTGTGATTTTAATATTTTCTTCTTTGACTTTTATCAGTTCATAAATTTGAGCCTGGGGTTGGTGAACTGAAACTCGAGAGACAGATGATTCTGCGCATGTGTCCTGCTTGGCTGCCAAAGAATAAAGATGAAGTCAACCTGGACATCATCCAAGGCCACGACCTAATGGCCGACATTGATGTATTCATATTGTTCTTGCCAAATTTGCAACTATGTATATGAAAATTGTATAAACTTTGTCGTGAAGACGGGTGGGAAATAAAGCAAATGTATTAAATTTGATGGGCGGTATTTTAAAAACAATGGTCTTCAGAAATTGAACTAAAATCATATGGTGTGAGGATCAACCCCCTGTCCCTGTCCAATCAGAAATAGTGGTCCCATATTTTTGCAACATTAAGGGGAGGTACATGGGCGTAGAAGGGTATAACAGATATAGAATTAGCTAATTAGTCAGAACAGTCAGACCAGAGAGATCAGAAGACACAGAAGGTCGCAGAGGAGAATAGAGGAAGCAGCACTGCACAAGACTAGACGCTGACAGGCAGAAGCTCCAGACCGGCAAGCTGATCGATTGCAGACTGAACCGCTGTCCAGAGAGGTCCTGAGGAGGGGGCGGCGGAGTCCATTAGAAGAAAGGCACGGGAGAATCGAGGAGAAGCCGAGTATCAGAGAGGGGAACGACGCAGGCATCGTTATAGAGAGGTCACCGGTCCTGTCCTGAACCTGGAGGAGGTCTTTGCTCTTCATCCTTCCTGGGTCCTATCTTTTCCAACTCCTTGGCCAAGGGGTTTGATTCTCGCACTTAGGTAAATATACCTTCAACCTTTAGTTGCGCTGCTGTCTCTATCTTCTCCTTTCTGAGGGACCGTCATTAATAACATTTTTATTCTATGCTTCATCCTTGATATGCGATTAAGTACCATGTGGTTCTGTATTTTACTCTGCTAAAAATCTTTAGATAAACATTTTAAAACTTCCTGACTCAGTGGTTATTTCAGGATTATGTACTGTAATGAATGTCACTCATTTTAAACTTCCCAATTAGCAAAGGATTCATTGGTAAGTCATTACTCTTCAATCAGAAAAGTAATTGGTAGCAGGGATTTTGATAAAGAGTACAACTGACACCCCAGCGTAAGTATTAGCGCAGTATGAATGTATGGGCCCAAGTGAGTATTTAGTGTATGAATGCTGTTTGCTAATATCGCTCTGGATCAGTTTTCTGGTTATCAGAGGATTGTTTTACTTTGTTAATTGGGTAATGAGAATTTTATTTTGATGAACTAACATCCGTGTATTCAAAGTTTGTTTTATGTTGTCCAGAATTCCCCGGGGAAAATTGAATAGCGGATGGTAAGTGGAAGCCATACTGCAGTGAGGTTATCTGTCAGGCAGAAATAGTACTGAAAAGTTAAGCAGGACTATCAGTACTGGTTAGGGACTCTATGTGTGTGAGTAATAGCAAAGGAGTACGCTGGTAAAATGTTGATGTTATATCACCTAGAAAGGGTAACATCGAAGAAGTAACAGGTATTTCGAAAGCTTGTGTGAAGAGTAAACGGAAGGGTTTTACTCATAGTGTATGTTTAGTAAACGGAAAGGTTTTACTAAGTGTGAGAGAAACTATCTTTTTAAAATTAGAGAAACTGGCACGATAGCGAATGTTTTATGTTGTTACTGAATTTTAATTAAAGTCGTAGAGAAAATAAAGTTTTGCGTAAGATTTTGTAACGGGAGGGTCAGCTGCCGGAGAGTGAGCTGACGTCACAAAACACCACGCTGAGATTGGTTGAAGTAGCAGATGTGGAACGACTCTTGTAAAGGAGGGGTCAGTAGTCAGGAGCAGTACTGACGTCACAGGTGCCGCGCTGGGATTGGTTGAAATCAGCGAGGGACAGAGAAGCGCAGATTGTAAAAGAGGGGTTGGCAGACAAACGTCACAGAAAGGCCGCGCTAGGATTGGTTCAGAGATAAAAGTTAGCAGACACTTGATTGGTTGATATCATAGAAACTAAAATCTTAGTGGATAGGGATTGCATGTTAAAACGCGATCCAACTTTAACAGGAACTCGACCAGATAAGAGATATTTAGGCTTTGCAGAATATAATTTTATACATCGAGATTTACCCAAGATGTATGGAGAAAAGAGAAAAATGTCCTTTCTGAAAAAGATTAAAAATTATTTTAAAAAGGATAAACCAATCAAAACTAGGGAAGGAATTATCATTCCACCAGCTAAAACGCCCGCTTCATTCATGATGATGGAGAGAGGTTATCATACTTGTGTCTGGATAGAGAATTGGATAGAATATACCAAAAATGATGGAATATTAGCATTTCCCGAGAATGGCACTTTCAATGGAAGAATTCTTCAAAATTTGAGATTGAGGATGAATGACTTAGAACCCAGACCTAGATTAACTCAATACGAAGCCTTAGAGGAATGGGAAACCGAGGCATTTGAGCGTGACCGATCCAGGAGTAATAGGGGTTATCGAGGATTTTTTCCCAGAAACCAACATGAGTCTAGGGACGGTCAGATGAAACAGTGGAGGAGGGCAATGCTTACAGAAGGAGTATATCCAATATTGACAGCAGAAGAACTGTTAGGGAGGAAATGCACAGAAAAGACAAAACACTTAATGAGAAATGGAGATTCTGAAGATGAATTTATAGAAGAGATATTAAAGAACCCCCCACCATATCAGGAAGGGACAGGTGGATGCACCCCAAATGCACCACCATTAAAGTCTCCATTAGTACCACAGGTAATGCATGATTTCACACTTAGTAGGATACTTCACGACAAGGAAAAAGAAGCCCTAGAGAAGACCAGAGCAGAATTAATACAGAAAATAACACAGATAAAAGCGCATCCTGACTCTTTGACCATACCCGTAACAATTGGTCCAGTAGTCCCATTATATAGTGATAAAGGAAACTATCCTCCACCACTAGCTATGCCTACTCCTGTGAATATTCCTAAACCTAAAGCAGTAGTAATGGTTGAGGATCACTTTAGTGATTGTGAATCTACGATATCATTAATGGATTTACCAATTCGAGATTCTGTCAATAGTACTCCCAGAAGAACTACACCTGGGTGCTCGAAAGATATAAACTTAATAACTTCATCGGGAGCAAAAAGTGTCACTGTAGTAACACCCGAAGACTTAGAAAGGTGGGCAAAAGGATCAGATCAACAGTGTACACCTCCAAAAATTTTGGATATTTATAAATTAAAAGTTGAATTAGAAGAAATAATAGCAGGAAATGTAGGATTAGATCGCCTAAATACATATGATGAAGAAGAATTATTGTTCGTATGCAGAAGTATCACCAAAAATGTAAAATTATTCCAAGAAAAATTATCGAATTTAGCTCTGCAGATGGGAATTGAAATAGGGAGATCAAAAGTTTTGCAGAAACCCTATAGAGCAGATTTTTCAGACAAAGATTTGGAAAACATGAACGCCTCTGGAAGAAAATTACAAGTAAAGGAATTAATGACAGTCTTGCAGAAATGGGGAGACCTAGATAAATGGAGAGTTAGATGGGCCAAGAAAAAGGAAGAGGCACGATCCAGTAGAACAGCATCTGAATATTTAATGAAGGAAACAGGGAAGTCAGATCAAATGTACCCGATGCGAGAAGTTCCAGTAGGGGGATATGTACATGTCCCATGGAGCAGACAGGATATTTTGTCATTTATGAATGATTTTCCAAATTTGAGAGAAAAACCAATTGAATGGTACAAGCAGATTGAGAGGTTTGTGAAGGTGTCAAAAGTATTGTTGAAGGATTTGGATGGTTCGTTTGACATAGTGGTACCTGCCGATTTGTGGACAGATTGTAAAATCACAGTTGATTGGCCAAGTGAAGAATATCCTAGAGACCCAAAGACAGGTGCCCCGTCAAATGATGTAATGAAAAAAATATCAGCAAGTGATAACTTACCTGAAAGGGAAAATTCCATCGAAAGAAACAGATTGGGTGAAAATAGACCGAACCACCCAAGAAGCCAGTGAATCGGTACACGCCTATTATGAGCGTTTATTGCAGGTATTTAAGCAGTATAGTGGATTTGAGGACATTGGAGATAAGAATATGAGTCAGTTTGTTTACCGATTTGTCTATGGTCTGAAGCCATAGATTTGTCAGATGATTAAGCAGCACATGTTGTGTTGGCAAGGGAAACCGATCGACGAGATCTTGAAATATGCTAAATATTGTGGAGATAATATTGAGGATAGGCACAAGAAGTTGCAGGAGAAAGTAATGTGGGCTCAGGTGAAAATGGCCGAGAAACAGGGAATTAATTTGGATAACCCGAGTGAAAATCAAGGAAAGGATTCTGGAACGAGTGGTGACACTGGAAATGGTGGAAAAGTGAGAGGACGAATGAGTAGAGAAGAGGCTAAAAAGAAATTTCCTTGTCATGGATGCGGAAAATTGGGGCATTGGAAGGATGAATGTAAAAAGATTCGGAATAATAATGGCCCAAATCAAAATTTAAATCCACAGACGCAGAATGACTCACAGCAGGGTGTAAATCCTCAGAGTCAGTTGCCACCTGCACCTATTCAGGGTAATGTAAGCAGAGCAAAGCACGGTACAGACGTCGGATATCAAGGAGGAAGTGGTAAGAATGATTATATAACATCACAGTTTCTTTTACAGGACGATTTCTGTCAATATAGTTCATGACGGTGCCTAGGAGAGGGGGAGAAGGAGTGCGTACTTGGCGCATCCTTGCCGGTAGATCAGTCAGGTCCATATGTTGAAGGGAATGTGAAAGGTAATGATATTACTTTTTTTTTGGACACTGGTGCTACCCGGTCTACTGTAAGAACAGCAGACATTCCAGACCTTCCTCTGTCTGGAGAAGCTATCCAAGTAGTGGGGATAGCTAATCGAAAGATTAGAACACCTCTTACCGAACCAAAGGAAGTTAAAATTGGAAATTTCAGAGAAATGCATCAATTTGTAGTGTGTGATTCCAGTCCAGTAAATGTATTGGGCCGAGATTTGTTATGCAAATTGAATTGCACAATTTTCTGCACACCGGATGGTGTGGCAGTTCAGACCCCAGACGAAGATCATGTATATAAGTTTATGTTTGCCAAACAAGGTACAGAAGTAGATGAAATGTTTTCGTTAATAACAAAAGATGAGCTGCCAGAAGAATTAAAAACTACAGTAAACCCCATAGTATGGGATTTCACAGGAAAAGAAGTAGGACTTATGGCCAAAATAGACCCAGTTAAAATTACTGTAAAGGAAGGTGCGATTTTCCCAAATACCAGACAGTACAAAATGAGTGCAGAAGTAAAGGCAGGAGTCATTGAGGAAATCAACCGAATGGTGGAACAAAACATACTAAAAGAAGTAATGAGTAGCCCATGTAATTTACCAATAATGGGTTTAAAGAAACCTAGTGGAAAATATAGGATTGTTCAAGACCTGCGAAAAATAAATAAAATTGTGGAACCATGTTGTCCTATAGTGCCAAATCCTGCAGTAATTCTATACCAGATCCCTTGGAGTGCAGGATGGTTCACAGTGATTGACTTATGTCAAGCTTTATTTTCAATACCATTACACCCAGATAGCCAGTATCTTTTTCCATTTAAATTTGAGAACAAAGTCTATGCATGGAATCGTGTTCCTCAGGGGTACACGGAAAGTCCTTCTATCTATAATCAGATATTGAAAAAGTGCCTTGAGAAACTAGTGATGCCAGGAAGCTCAGTCCTAGTGCAGTATATCGACGACTTACTGGTGGCATCGAACACCAGAGAGGATTGTGTTGTTGATTCTATTGCACTATTAAATCATTTGGCTGAAGAAGGGCATAAAGTCTCACCTGAAAAATTGCAGTTCTGTACAACAGCAGTTAAGTATCTGGAACACCAAATTGAGAGGGAAAAAGAAGAATAACCTCTAAAAGAGTAAACTTAATAAAGAAAATGCAAATGCCTGTGACGCAAAGAGAAGTGAGAATGTTTCTAGGAATAGTAGGTTACTGTCGACAATGGATACTAGGATTTTCCCTATTAGCCAAGCCATTAATTCACATGACCAAAAAGAAAGCAAAGGACCCAGTTGAGTGGGATGATGAGAGCGTAGGAGCTTTTGTAAAATTAAGAAATGCTTTGTGTTCAGCACCTGCCTTAGGCATGCCTGACTATAAGAAAAGCTTTGCATTGTTCTGTCATGAGAGAGAAAATTGTGCACTTTCAGTCTTAACTCAAAGACATGGTCTAGACAGACGTCCTATAGCATATTTTTCTGCTACATTGGACCCAGTGGCAGCCGCGTTGCCAGGCTGCTTAAAAGCAGTAACGGCTACTTGTTTGAGCATTGAACAAAGTGAGTCAATTGTGATGGGACATCCTGTAAAGGTGTATGTTCCACATGCGGTTGTGATCTTGTTGACAAGAACCCGAACTCAGCATCTTACTCCTAGTCGGCTGACTAAATATGAGAGAATAATAATGGGTGCTGAAAATGTGACCATAGTAAGGTGCACAATAGTAAATCCCGCTACCTTACTACCAGACCCATATCATGAGGAAATTAAAGATGACGAAGAAGAAGAACATGATTGTTTACAAGTCACACAGTTATGCACAAAACCACGTCCAGATATCGAAGAACAGTCCCTTAGAAAGCCAGACAGGGAGCTATTTGTTGATGGTTCATGCCAAAGACATGAAGACGGTAAACTAACTGCTGCCTATGCAGTGTGTGAATTAACTGGAATAGTTGAAGCATCCTATTTACCAGGAGTCAAATCTGCACAAATAGCTGAATTGATTGCATTGATAAAGGCTTGCAAAATTGGGAGGAATCAAAAAGTAACTATATTTACAGATAGCCAATATGGTTACGGGGTTGTGCATGATTTTGGCCAATTATGGATGCAGAGGGATTTCATGACTTCTTCAGGATCCCCATTAAAAATGGACAGTTTGTAAGGGAATTGCTGGAAGCAATACAATCACCAAAAGAATTGGCTGTGGTGAAGTGTGCCGCACACCAGTCAGGAGATGACTGGGTGGTAATCGGCAACCGATATGCAGATCTTGTGGCTCAACATTGTGCCAAAAATAGATTGTCAGTCAATAAAAGGGTGGAAAGAATGGGAATCAGCTGCCAACTTATGCTGTATATGCCAACTGAAACATGGAATGATGTTAAAAGATTGCAAGATGATGCTGATGAAAGTGAAAAGAATATATGGATCAAGGTGGGTTGTTCCCAAAGGGGAGATGACGAGGTGTGGATTTGTGCTGATGGCAGACCAGTCATGTCTGACTGTCTACTGTCTCAGATGGCCAGGATGTATCATGGAGACACGCACATAGGGAGAGATGCAATGATCAGGCTCTTCAGACAAAACTGGTACAATCCCAAGTTTAGGGCTGTAGCAGAGAGCCTTTGCCAGAGATGTTTGACCTGTCAAACGCATAATCCAGGAAGAAAAACAATAATTGGGTTTGGAAAAATTGGAAAGGCAGAAGGACCATTTATAAGACCACAGTTTGATTTTATACAGTTACCACCATGCAGAGGGTTGAAATATGTACTGGTTGTAGTGTGTCTGTTTTCAAAGTGGGTGGAGGCTTATCCTACCAGGAGGAATGACAGCATTACAGTTGCAAAGCTGCTACTACGAGAACTCATTCCTAGGTTTGGTTTCCCAGTAACTTTGGAATCAGATAGAGGAAAACATTTTAACAGTGAAGTAATACAAATAATCTGTGAAGCATTCCAAATTGAACAAAAATTGCACTGTGCATATCGTCCAGAGGCTTCTGGAGTGGTTGAACAATTGAATGGCACTATAAAATCCAGACTGGGAAAAATGTGTGCATCAACATCATTGGAGTGGCCAGATGGATTGCCACTTGTTTTAATGGGACTCAGAAGCATTCCTGATAGAAATACTTGATTGAGCCCACACAAGATAATGATGGGAAGAGCAATGAGACAAGCACATGTTCCCATAAACAAACTGCTGAATATATCTGATGATATGGTTCTGGAATATTACAAAGGATTGGCTGACCTAGTGCGTTCTGTCTCTCACCAGGTTGGAGAAGACGCAGTTTCAAGGCAGCCTGAACAAGAACATGATCTGAATCCTGGTGATTGGGTGGTAGTGAAGAATCACACCAGAGAAACGTGTCTATCACCTAGATGGGGTAAACCTTGTCAAGTCATACTAACCACCAATACAGCAGTGAAGTGTGCGGGATTTCCTAATTGGATTCACGTAAGCCACACCAAAAGAGTACCAGACCCTGAAGAAGAAAATCCTCAGGCAGCATCAATCACTGAGGAAGCTGAAGGTTGCCCAGCTGAAGAATCTCAGGCTCGAGATTCGAGAGAAGCTGCAGAAGAACAACCGAGCACAAGTCAGGACTGGATACCGGTGGTAGAAATTCCTGAAGTTTACCACAGAACAAGAAGTCAAACAAAATTGGAAGAAATTGAAGAAGATCAGATAGGTGAAGAAGAAGCAGCTCAGGGAAAAGAAGAAGACACAATAAAAGAACCTGAGCAAGATCAGATAGGGAAAGGAAACTGGGCTCAAATCAACAACGAACCAACAAGTTTTGAGCAAGGACAGACAGGTTTAGAAGAACCAGGTCAGGCTGCAGAAGTACAAAGTGCAATAAGCCCTGATCAGAACCAGTTAGATCGAGGCAAATACACAGAAGAAAAAGATCTCGAGAGACATGAACATAAAGAAATAAACCAAGAACAAGGTCAGTTATTGGAAACTCACAGAGGAGCTGCTGAAGAGAAACCAATCAGACCTGAAAAAGAGCAAATAAGAGAAACAGTAATTGCAGAAAACGAAACTGTGCTAAAACCTGAAAATAAAAGGATTTCTGAAGACAAAAATAAAGAAACAGTGCAAACAAAGAAAGCAAGAAAAGGAGATCATTGGCCTAGTGTCATTAAAAGAATAAAATACCACCTAAAAACCAGAAGTGAAGATCCAGATCAAGTAAATGAAGTAACAAGCCAAACTGAACAAGAAAATAAAACTGAGAAAAGAAGAAGTAAAAGACAGAAACTTGTGAATAACAAATTCAAGGGTCCTGATTGGACTTACATCATTCTTGAAGATTACGAGAGTTCAGAGTCAAGTGAAAGTGGTGACGAAGGAACAAGTGCAGAACTGACGTATGAGAAAGAAACAAGACCACCTTGACTACGTGAAATAAGAGTCACATAAAGAAAAGTGAAAATAGATAAGAAGAGCAATCTTCCTTGTCGAAATGCCTGATGATAGAGTTGCTGGGAGACCAAAACAGAAATGTTTGTAAAAGATGCTGTGCAATATGAATATGTAGTCTAGTAATGGTGCTTATAGTATGGTTAGTCCTGATCGTAGCAGTTCCTTCCCTTATGATAATGGATAAAAAGATTAATAATGAAACTAAGGAAAGGACAGCACACTTGAAGGGTGATAGAGTAGAACTAATGGCAGAAAATGAACCAAAATTTCATCATGAAATTACTGATAACGACACTAGTCTAAATGTTTTCACAAAGTTATTGTTTCAATATGTAGACACCATGGAAGTTAGTAATTGTCATGTCTGTATGAAGTTACCTGAATCAGTAGCAGAAGGGTTAACATATCACCACCTACCATTAACATATGGCATATCATGTAGTGAATTGTCTAGTTTATTTTCTAAAACAGGGAGACTTCAGTATTATTATTCAAACATAGATGTGATATTTTCTGAGGTTCCGATTCGAAAGAGTATGAACCCAGTGCTTAGTAGTCAAGACGCACAGTTTATGGGAGAATTTTTCTTAACAATGAAATCGATAGATATAACACATGCACATAGACACAATCTAACATGTTCGTTACATGAAGAAGAAAAGATATTTTTGAATTTAGTAGAAGATAGAAGACAGGATTTTCAAAAGAAAACTTCTGAGCATAAGGCTCATTTGCCACCTTGGGCTGAGAAAGAAGGTAGTTACATACCTGACAAGGCTCAAGCTGCTATGGCTCTGGATTTCGTAAAGACAGGGAAAATGTGTCTACATAGATTAAAGACTGATTATAACAATGTTTTCATCGGTACCAGTGAATGTGAACACAATTTCTTAATTCTTGGAGGTTGGGGAATCAAAGGAGGAACAGATTCAGTTTTTCCTGGAGTCTATTATGTGTGTGGGAATAAGGCTTACTTTAGGCTTCCTTGTAGGTGGTATGGAAGTTGTTATTTTGGAATAGTATTTCCAAAATTATACCATGTAAAAAGAAACACTGGGAGCAATGAAAACTATGGCGAATTAACACGTAGTAAAAGAGCTAGTTTTTCTGAAATTGTAGGTGATATATTTGGTGCATTGATACCTTCAGTGGGAATAATTCTGAACTCAAGGAAAATATGTAAATTGTCTACAGTAGTTGATCGTTTATCAACGGATACTGCTGGAGGATTTCTAATGATTAATGCGGAGATGGTTGCGATTAGATCTATGGTTATGCAAAATCGACTTGCTCTTGATATTATATTGGCAAAAGAGGGCGGAGTCTGTAAATTATTGAAGACGAAACATTGTTGCACTTATATACCTGATAAAAGTGCAGAGATTGGAACATATATACAGAATATAACGAAACTTGAGAAAGAATTAAAACCACTGGAAGTTGATAGTGTATGGTAAAGATTGACAAATAGTATCTCGTCAATTGGTACCTGGTTTGCTAATGTAGGGAAAGGACTCGTAGGTCAAATATTAGTACCCTTAGCAGGGATGGCAATAATAGTACTGACAATAATAATATGGTGCAAATGTTGTAGAAAGAATGAATCGTATAATGTGACAGGAAGAGGAAAGAAGAGAAAGGTTGATGAAATTGAACTTGAAAATTTGAGAAGTGAATTATACAAGAAATTGAAAGGGGATGTGAAAAATAGAAAATGTAAAAACGAGAATGAAACTATTTTATGCAGAAGTTGGCATCTGATTGTGGGTAGTATTTGATGGCTCTTAAACGCCATCAGAGAGGGGATTGATGGAGCAAGGACTCACAAATGAGACTTGCTCGGACGCAATCTCCTCGCAGTATTAATTTATTAATTTTGTATTGTTTATACTAACTTTGCATACATTACATGAATAGCAAGGAAGCTTGCCTATGTGTTCTAACTAACAAGTAACGCTTGTCTTTTTCTAAAATGGCCGCTAAAGCGCTGGAACCTTACTGCGCATGTCTCAACCATATCACGTGTTGTGACGTCTCTCTATGCTTGGTGGGAAATTCCTGCTTCTGCACAGTGTGTATTAAAATGGCTGCTTGATGTTTTCACATGCTTCAGCTTGCTCTCGTGTTATTATTAATTTGTCGTTTCTCTAACGCTACTAATGCGGGATAGAATTTATAAGTAAATAGGGATAGAGTAGAAAGAGTGGGTATACAGTGAAACATTTTATTTGTGATTTTAATATTTTCTTCTTTGACTTTTATCAGTTCGTAAATTTGGGCCTGGGGTTGGTGAACTGAAACTCGAGAGACAGATGATTCTGCGCATGTGTCCTGCTTGGCTGCCAAAGAATAAAGATGAAGTCAACCTGGACGTCATCCAAGGCCATGACCTAATGGCCAACATTGATGTGTTCATATTGTTCTTGCCAAATTTGCAACTATGTATATGAAAATGGTATAAACTTTGTCGTGAAGACGGGTGGGAAATAAAGCAAATGTATTAAATTTGATGGGCGGTATTTTAAAAACAATGGTCTTCAGAAATTGAACTAAAATCATATGGTGTGAGGATCAACCCCCTGTCCCTGTCCAATCAGAAATAGTGGTCCCATATTTTTGCAACATTAAGGGGAGGTACATGGGCGTAGAAGGGTATAACAGATATAGAATTAGCTAATTAGTCAGAACAGTCAGACCAGAGAGATCAGAAGACACAGAAGGTCGCAGAGGAGAATAGAGGAAGCAGCACTGCACGAGACTAGACGCTGACAGGCAGAAGCTCCAGACCGGCAAGCTGATCGATTGCAGACTGAACCGCTGTCCAGAGAGGTCCTGAGGAGGGGGTGGCGGAGTCCATTAGAAGGAAGGCACGGGAGAATCGAGGAGAAGCCGAGTATCAGAGAGGGGAACGACGCAGGCATCGATATAGAGAGGTCACCGGTCCTGTCCTGAACCTGGAGGAGGTCTTTGCTCTTCATCCTTCCTGGGTCCTATCTTTTCCAACTCCTTGGCCAAGGGGTTTGATTCTCGCACTTAGGTAAATATACCTGCAACCTTTAGTTGCGCTGCTGTCTCTATCTTCTCCTTTCTGAGGGACCGTCATTAATAACATTTTTATTCTATGCTTCATCCTTGATATGCGATTAAGTACCATGTGGTTCTGTATTTTACTCTGCTAAAAATCTTTAGATAAACATTTTAAAACTTCCTGACTCAGTGGTTATTTCAGGATTATGTACTGTAATGAATGTCACTCATTTTAAACTTCCCAATTAGCAAAGGATTCATTGGTAAGTCATTACTCTTCAATCAGAAAAGTAATTGGTAGCAGGGATATTGATAAAGAGTACAACTGACACCCCATCGTAAGTATTAGCGTAGTATGAATGTATGGGCCCAAGTGAGTATTTAGTGTATGAATGCTGTTTGCTAATATCGCGCTGGATCACTATCATCCTCAATCTCTGAATTCTTGTGTTCTGCTCCCTTCATTCTGGCATTATGATGTTCCAAGCTTTCGGCCATGCTGTCTAAGCGAAGCATCAGAGAATCAAATCTAGATTCAGTTGTCTTAAAGCTGGCTTGGAGTTCAGACATTATCGCAGCAGTGCCATCAAAGGGATGGGTTCGGCCATTGCGTGCTCCGAAGTGTCTTCAGAGCTAGTGCATGAATGCTGGCAGTGGGGGTTATGGCTGGTTCAATAGTAAGGTGCTTCTGATTAGGATTGCTGCATCCCATTTTAACGATATTGCACATGATATTGATATGCACCATGATCACCAAGAAAAACATGAAGGGGCGGTCAAGTTATAAAGCATATTCTGGGAGAGTCATGTTGTGCAGTGATGCACAGGTACCAATAATCTAGAGCTTAACAGCAAAGGAGTGAAATTGGCCTTCAACACCACATAAGTTAATCATTGGTCGTGAAACTTGTGTAGAGAGAAGGAGAGGAGTGAATAATCACCCCAAAATAAAGTTTCCAATGAGATCACTCCAGTGACTTAAAACAGGTGAGGATGTCCCCAAAAAACACCAAGGTGAGTAGATCAACAGGAACAGATGAGATTAGGATTGTGACTGCAAAGCAGATCTCTCAGGGACTGCAGGGGCAAGGCCCATCCTAAGCAGTCAAATAAAGAAAGGGCAGCACAAACATTCAGGGCAGAGCAGTTATGCCAATGCACATCACACACTTTATTTGAAGTAAGCAGGAGTCTCCCCTGTCTCGTGCTGAGGAGGCTGGGACCAAGATGCAGCAAGAACCTAATGGCTCGGGACCATAACCAGGTCATAAATAGCCTCTGGCCCAGACCACCGCCGCAGCAGCAGGTGGCCCCAGTCGCTCAAGTCGGGCACCTGGACCAGGACCCTGGGCGAAATGAGTCTGGAGAGGTCACCGGAACAGGGATGGGCTCGCAGTGAGCTCAGTGTATCCTGTGGACCCGGAACTCACTGCCCAGCATCCCCATCTGTGGCATCCAGCAGCTACATCCAGATGGACTCTCCAAGACAGGTATGGCTCCACAAGGGTGAGGTGAAGGCAAGGAACAACTGCGCCACCAGCACTGACACCGTGGCCCAGACCTCATGCTCACCCACAGGTGCTGTCCCGGTGGGGCCTCCAAAGGCAGCATCAGGCCGCGATGGGCGGCACTGCAAATATGGATTGATTAGGGACCGCAAAAAAGCCAATGGCAGCCACTTTCGGTTAGAGCATGTTTAATAAATGCACATTATTGAGAAATGGCCATAGCAGCACTGGAAGCTGTTCAATGAGGCAGGTAATCAAGCATTGCTCTCTGGAACCTTAATGCCGTGCGGCCATCTTGGATGCCAGCTTGGCCACACCCCCCGTTTGAGCTATACACATTGTTTTTAATATAAATCTGCATATTATGCAAGGATGATAGATTATGCACCTCCCCCAGAGGAAAACACAATATACTAAAAAAAATCCCACATCATCTATAATTTCTGCATAATCTTAAAATGTATATAAAAAAGGAGCTCACATGGTTCCAAATAGACCCCCCTGCCTACATTACTTTATTTTTTTTTACAAATTCAGTGGGTCTCCATGGGTGCCACGATCACTCCCCCTGTATTATTTTTTTCAAAGTTCTCCTGGGGCGCAATAACACCACCAGACGAAAGAAAACTTTTTCCCAAAAAGCATGCCCCCAAGGGGGGCGGCCCATTCTCCAAGAGGGCCGACACCACAAACACAGGTCTCCGGTGACCTAATGGTTTTCCTGGCTGAGAATTGCAGAGCAACCAGGACCCACAGCGAGTTTCAGAAAGGCATTATTGGAAAGGGGAAACCTGAGGAGATATTGCAGCTCCCAAAACACCACTAGACCACAGAGCAAGAACTCATCTCTTGTCTTCTTTGCTGAATCTGTGACATCAGCTTGCAGAATCACAGATGGCGGGAGGGGTGCTACGTGGAAGTGATTCTGCATCTCTCCTGCCCTTTGTTAAAAAAAAGAAATCTTCCAGGATCCTGTCTAGCCCTCCCCAGTGTCGGCCAATGGCCAACAGATGCACTGGGGAGGAGGTGCGGGTGTTTGCCGACATCTGTGCCAAAATTGCATAATAATAATAATAATTATACTGAAAATAATAATAATAATAATAATAAAAATTTGAAAGGAAATCTATACCAGATAATTATTGTGCTCCCTGAACAAAGCAGAGTATCTTAAACTGGATGCACTTGTTCAAGTAGTAAATTTGCACATAAAATTAATTAACGATAATGTTAACATGCCTCAGGTATTAATATGAAAAACACATTTTAAAATTACATGTAGACAATATGTGCAAAATGCACCAGGCATTCATTTTTACTCAACTAGACTTTTCTTTCATAAAAAGATGTTTTTAGGGAATGCTGAACCATGCGGAAATGTTTTGATAGCTTGACCTTAATGTGACTTGCTTAGATGTTGTCATAAATGCACAATGTGCCAAGCTCATAAAATGTATTCCTTTCCTAAGCTGCATATTCTTGATAAACCAAACTTGAACTTCCTGTCCATCTCATGTTCATAAAATGCGGAATAGAGAATTATGCATTTAACAATAGACTTATGCTTATAAGAAATACGAATGCCATTACTTAACGAGAGATCAGTGAAACATTGAATAAATGATAGAATAGGCACTGGAATAGACGTCCCTGGGAACCAAGGTTACACGTTCTCAGTTATACAAATGTTTAGTACTGTCCGTTACAAATTTGATAGTGGACTGTGAACTCCATTTGTTTACCATGAGAAAGGAAGAACAGAAGATATCTTCTCATTGGACCAGAGTTACCAAGTCTGCAACTTTGTGTCAGATGCACTAACCTGAGATATCCTGAACCCAGTGGGAATGATGCTCATGCTTGTCCTACCAAGCCCCTCACTGCGATGCATACTGCATTTATGCCGGCCTGTGTCACAATGAAGGGATTGGGGGAATGGGACAAAATAATAAAAAAACAAGATCTGGTCCGTTGGCTCGCTGGACACCCTTGTCTGTGGGCGATGAGTAGGAATCGCCCTTAACTTAATACCAAGTGGGCGTTGAGGTTGTGGTGCCCACTATGATATAAGCATAAACATAACAGAATTACCCACAGATCATCAAACCGAATACAAGCACTCCCCTATACATCCTCCCACACTCCTTTCAGTATCTGTATTACCTTTTTTACCCAACCAGACCAGCAGGTAGCCTAGGATCTTGGTTCAGGAGGATGGCAGGCTGCTGCCTTCAGTTAATTCACTGAATAATCGCCTGAGGAAATGGAGCCCTTCTCCAATCCGAAAGTGCTGTAAGGCACCCTGAACATGTGCCCCACAATAATTAACTGTCCAGATCTGAACCAGGTAAACCTTCGGGTTACTTTACTCTCCAACTATCCCTGGCGGCTATCCCTAAACATTGCAGCAAGCTGGGCATGAGATGTTGAGGGCAGTGTCATACATGCTAATGGTTGTAGGCCTGTATCTACTGACTTGCTACCTTTGCTGAGAGCTGCTGTGGCGAGATTCTACTGTAAGATGTTAAAGATGCTCACATGGGGGTGCACGACTGGTGCTGCAACTTACTGTACAGTTTCAGACGTGCCGATGTCCACTGCAGGTCCCTGACAGAGGATGACACGCTGACGTCTACTGCAGATTCGTGACACAGGATGATGATGTTCACTGCAGACTTGTGACACAGAATACGCTAGTGTTCTTTGGAGGCTAATGACTCAGGATCCACTACATGCCGTTAAGATGAAGTCCAATGATGACTGGAGCTGCTCTGAAGATGTGACCAAGGCCACTCAGAATCCTGATTGCCTAACAACCGGGTGCTGCGGGGAGTGTCTATATAGTCCCTGTCCAGTTAAGATGGCTGCTGAGTGGGTGACTCATTTCCTGGTGGTATAATCACCAGGCTAATACCATGACTCTTTTGGGTGGCTCATTTCCTGATTGTATAATCACCAGGCCCAGTCTGGGTGACTCATTTCCTGATTGTATAATCATCAGGCACAAACCATAACATAATAGTGTCAACACAACAACTACACACAAACTATATGGGGTGAAAGCACACAGCAATCAGATGCACACATGGAAAGCACACAGAGACGCCACATAGATGAATATGGGTTACAAATTTGGGTTTATGCAGAGTGCATACTCCAAGATCACACAGCACCTGTCCAGGGATGCACATTTCGACAAGTGTCATATATGGTGGTGTATGTCCCCATGACACTTTGGGGCCGATTCCGATCTCGGTCGGAGGCGCACCCAATACTATTCGGTCGGGAAAAAAGCCATGCGAAAGCCAGTTTCCCGACCGATCCGTACAGCACACCGAACGAGCAAGTACGATGCGCACAACAGCAAAAATCCCGGCCGAGCCGTACTCACCCAAACCAGGTCCTGTTCTCCGACCGAGGCGAATCCGGAAACGCCGAATCGAGTCGCACGGAAGGGAAAATGCAGCCCCGTCCGGCCGGACAAGTACGATGCGCTTTCCGTACGCGCCGAACCCGTCGCTACGCACGGCACGTCAAAGCATCCGGGAGAGGCGCACATAAGCTCCGAATCGCGCCACAACACGATCCACGGCTACGAGACGAACACAGCACCGACGAGGACGACGCGAAGCGACGAGGACGAAGCCAAGCGACGAGGACGACGCGAAGCAACGAGAAGGACGAACGACACGAACCAACCATGAATCCCTTCGTCCCGATCATACCAATATTCTACATCTACTACCGGAACAGGCACGGACGCGTACGGCGCAGAAGGTAAGTCAGACACCAACCACAAAACACATACAACACGGACACGACACATCACACACATACACTGGGAATCTGAATATACTTACACCAGCAACAGCAGCACCATAGGGGCGGGATGCCCATCACCAATGCCACATATGCACACAGGGGCCTGAATGCGCGCCACCACCCCAACCCAGGGGGGCTGGATGCCAACCACCACAACCACCCTTAGCCAGGGGGTGCCAGATGCCCACCACCACTACCACCCTTAGCCAGGGGGCTGGATGCCTACCACTACTACCACCCTCACCCAGGGCGGGCTGGATGCCTACCACCACCCTTAGCCAGGGGGCTGGATGCCTACCACTACTACCACCCTTAGCCAGGGGGCAGGATGCCCACCACTACTACCACCCCCACCCAGGGGGCTGGATGCCTACCACTACTACCACCCTCAACCAGGGGGGCTGGATGCCTACCACTACTACCACCCTCACCCAGGGGGGCAGGATGCCCACCACTACTACCACCCCCACCCAGGGGGCAGGATGCCTACCACTACTACCACCCTCACCCAGGGGGGCAGGATGCCCACCACTACTACCACCCTTAGCCAGGGGGCTGGATGCCTACCACCACCCTTAGCCAGGGGGGCTGGATGCCTACCACTACTACCACCCCCACCCAGGGGGCAGGATGCCTACCACTACTACCACCCTCACCCAGGGGGGCAGGATGCCCACCACTACTACCACCCTCACCCAGGGGGGCAGGATGCCCACCACTACTACCACCCTTAGCCAGGGGGCAGGATGCCCACCACTACTACCACCCTTAGCCAGGGGGGCTGGATGCCTACCACCACCCTTAGCCAGGGGGCTGGATGCCTACCACTACTACCACCCCCACCCAGGGGGCAGGATGCCCACCACTACTACCACCCCACCCAGGGGGCTGGATGCCTACCACTACTACCACCCTCAACCAGGGGGGCTGGATGCCTACCACTACTACCACCCTCACCCAGGGGGGCTGGATGCCTACCACCACCCTTAGCCAGGGGGCAGGATGCCCACCACTACTACCACCCTTAGCCAGGGGGCAGGATGCCCACCACTACTACCACCCTTAGCCAGGGGGGCTGGATGCCTACCACCACCCTTAGCCAGGGGGCTGGATGCCTACCACTACTACCACCCCCACCCAGGGGGCAGGATGCCCACCACTACTACCACCCCACCCAGGGGGCTGGATGCCTACCACTACTACCACCCTCAACCAGGGGGGCTGGATGCCTACCACTACTACCACCCTCACCCAGGGGGGCTGGATGCCTACCACCACCCTTAGCCAGGGGGCTGGATGCCTACCACTACTACCACCCCCACCCAGGGGGCAGGATGCCTACCACTACTACCACCCTCACCCAGGGGGCAGGATGCCCACCACTACTACCACCCCCACCCAGGGGGCAGGATGCCTACCACTACTACCACCCTCACCCAGGGGGGCAGGATGCCCACCACTACTACCACCCTTAGCCAGGGGGGCTGGATGCCTACCACCACCCTTAGCCAGGGGGCTGGATGCCTACCACTACTACCACCCCCACCCAGGGGGCAGGATGCCTACCACTACTACCACCCTCACCCAGGGGGGCAGGATGCCCACCACTACTACCACCCTCACCCAGGGGGGCAGGATGCCCACCACTACTACCACCCCCACCCAGGGGGCAGGATGCCTACCACTACTACCACCCTCACCCAGGGGGCAGGATGCCCACCACTACTACCACCCTTAGCCAGGGGGCTGGATGCCTACCACCACCCTTAGCCAGGGGGGCTGGATGCCTACCACTACTACCACCCCCACCCAGGGGGCAGGATGCCTACCACTACTACCACCCTCACCCAGGGGGCAGGATGCCCACCACTACTACCACCCTCACCCAGGGGGGCAGGATGCCCACCACTACTACCACCCTTAGCCAGGGGGCAGGATGCCCACCACTACTACCACCCTTAGCCAGGGGGGCTGGATGCCTACCACCACCCTTAGCCAGGGGGGCTGGATGCCTACCACTACTACCACCCCCACCCAGGGGGCAGGATGCCCACCACTACTACCACCCCCACCCAGGGGGCTGGATGCCTACCACTACTACCACCCTCAACCAGGGGGGCTGGATGCCTACCACTACTACCACCCTTAGCCAGGGGGGCTGGATGCCTACCACCACCCTTAGCCAGGGGGCTGGATGCCTACCACTACTACCACCCCCACCCAGGGGGCAGGATGCCCACCACTACTACCACCCCCACCCAGGGGGCTGGATGCCTACCACTACTACCACCCTTAGCCAGGGGGCTGGATGCCTACCACTACTACCACCCTCAACCAGGGGGCAGGATGCCTACCACTACTACCACCCTCACCCAGGGGGGCAGGATGCCCACCACTACTACCACCCTTAGCCAGGGGGGCTGGATGCCTACCACTACTACCACCCCCACTCATAGGATGGACAATGCATGACACAACAAGCACACCACAACCTAGGGAATGCAAGATTAAGACATCCCCCCACCACCATGACAAGCGTGTGAGCAGGCTGTGTCAAATGCCTACAACACCGAACATGACATTGAACATACAATGTGACCCCCTAGCACATGTGCCACACATATATGTGTGTGGCACCCACAATGCAAGTAGCCCATGACCATTGTGGCAATGGGGCCTAAACCCCCATCATCACAGTGACCAAAAGGTAAGTGTGGGGTCCATAGCTGAAGCACAGTTTGACCATTGTGCCAATGGGGTCTAAACCCCCATCATCACAGTGACCAAAAGGCAAGTGTGGGGTCCATAGCTGAAGCACATTTTGACCATTGTGGCAATGGGGTCTACACCCTCATCATCACAGTGACCAAAAGGTAATTGTTGACAAAGAAAGAGCTGCAACTGCCAAACTGCATGGATCATTCCTGGTCACAGAACCAAAAACTCATCTGTGGCAAAGTCGTGTATGTGTCCCATTGCAACATAAATTGGGGGAGCCAAATACTGCAGTGCAAATGAAACATTCCTTTGGCCATGTGCAGACAAACAACACCCATGGTGGCTGAGACCGTCAACAGTCATCAATGACACAATGACAGAAGTGACCATCAGAATGCAGAACCACATATTTGCACCAATGGGCACACAAATGCAGATACCCTGTGGAGACAGCAGATGTGAGGTGAACAGATACCATACCATGGCAGCAATGGGACACACAAACCATGATCACTGTGCTGACCGATGACCTAGGAGTCCCAGGGACAGCAGGGGAAACACACCAAACAACATACAGCCAATGGCACACCCAAGATATGCCAATGCAGTGGTGCAGATGCACAAACACAAACAGGCAGACCAACACTGTCATCATACACAGCAGGTGAGGGGTGGGGGTGCCATTGTCCCCAGGCAACAACACAACACATGAGGAGAGCTGAATACCAATCATACAGATGTGCATACACTGCCACACTAAGGTAACTCATGGATCCAAATCCCCTATGTGGGCAAGCAGGCATTGACAGGTGAGAGGGAGCACAAAACACACATGTCACACAGGCACGTAGGAACAACAACTGACACAGCAAGTCACAGACACACCACAGCACCACCCCCAGGGCCCCCACAATGTGGTGACCCTGGGCTGAAGAAAAATACCACTGTGATGACAAAGCTAAATGTCATTCACACTGTGAACCACAGTCAGGTGTCCTGAGCAACTAACTACCATCACACCTACACAAGCACAAATCAATCAGCATGGCCAGTAAGCCAAGGCCAACATGGAGGCAGGGGACTAGCCGGGCAACAACTCTCATCTGCACACACTCAAGACCACACCCTCGACCTCCAACAATGTGCAGCAGTGAAGTACACATGCACTGGTGACATTGCACATGCACCCATGACTATTCCAGGGTGGTGGGTGGGAACCAAGGTGTAGAAACACATCACACATGGACACTCAACAAGACTCCTGAATGTCTGACACACTGCACACTACGCTGTACATGGACATGACGGCAATACCACACCGACCAATGGGATCCCAGCCACAGTCACACACCAATGAAGAAGCCAAGGTCACCCACAAAGAACACACATAGACAACAACCAACATTGCAGCCCGGACCCTAAGGAGTGCCAGCAGTCACACACACAACGTGTCACAATCACTGAAAGATAACACAAACTGGAAATCACATGACAGGGGCAAACAACAAGTGCCAAAGGGAAACCTGACTGTGACCCATCTGCGTCAGCACACAAACTCTGCCCTGACAGCAAACACACCTATGGGTGACACCCTGATGACCAGTAATGTGCCATGCACCCACATCACAGAGAACACAGGGAGAAGACTTTGGGGGAACATAGCTCAAGTCAGCAAGCATCACAAACAGGTACAACACTAGGGATCACAGCATGCGCAGATGAATGGAAGTGAACACACAGACATGCACATACAACACACACCTTGGGCGCAGGCAATGTCACACGTGTACACACTGCCATGAGGGGACTCCACTCCTGTGTGAGGAAAGCTGTGCCATATGTTGCCTCAGTAGGGCCCCATCATGTCAGCTGAGCACATGGTCACACAATCAACAATTAGCACCAAATGAGGGCTCCCATCACATCAGCCTGGTCATGGATGTGCCAACGGAATCATCAGCACAGATCCAACACACTTGTATAGCAATGTTGCACTGACTACACGGATGAGTCCCTCCCCATTGATGCCCAAACCTGCATGTCCACTGGAGATGGCAACACGGTCAGGGAAGTAGACAAATGCAACGATGGCAGGCACAACAGATGTGCAGGGGTGGAAGCCACAGATATGAAATTGCCAATGTAAGTAGGAAACCCATTGCCAAATACTGAACACATGACACCCTCAGATGCTGCTATTGATGACATGGATACACCACATGATAGGACACATTCCCCTGGACCACATGGGTTCCTGCACAGTAACACTTCATAATCATGAGACCAGATATCACCATCACTGCAGCAAGGGCATGGTTAGCTGCACCAACAACATGTACATCTGAAGCATGAGCACTAGAGAAAAGAAAGTTGCTTTATTCAGCATATGTGTTGAGGCCAAACGAAGTCCTGAAAAAGAGCAAAGGCCAATGGCCAGTCCATTGTCAAAGTTCAAACAGGGTGACACTGGCAGATGTCACCCTACGCATGCCTGCACAATACCAGGGACAATCCACTAGGAGGGGCAACCGGGGGCAGGCCAGGCACCGCAGGGACAGGATCAGGGCTCACCAGGGGGAGTCAGGGAAGGGGTGGTGGGTGCTGGAGAGCCACTGACAACTGCAGTGGAGGTGTCTGACATGGTGTGTGCCGGCACAACTGGGGGGCATGACACAGATGTCGTGGGTGCCGGCACAACTGCAGTGGACCCTGCAGATGGGGTGGACAGGTCCGCCACTGCAGTGCCCAAGTCAGACAGGGCGGTAGTGGACTCCACTGCAGTGCCTACCTCCAGGGGAGGAGAATGGGGAACAGGCAAGGTGGGTTGGACAGAGGGGGGACACCTCACCACATCAGTGGCACAGACAAGCGCAGCGGGGGTGTGGTGCTGGGAGAGCAAGTGGCAGGGGGAGAAGGCCGGAGCATCTTGGGGATGGTATATCTGTGGGTGGGGGAACCTGGGGCAGGGTGTGGTGGGGGCACCTGTGCAGTGGGGGCCTGAGGGATGGAGGATGGAGACCTTGTGCCTGAGCTGCAGGGCGGTGGCGGGGTCTTGCTCTTAGCACTCCGGGGGACTTGCGGGTGGGGGCCTCAGTCCGTCTGCGCCTGGGGGAGGGTGTCCGGGGACGAGGGGCACTCTGCTCCGTGTGGGTGGGCTTCCTCTTCCCCCGGGATGCTGGAGCAGCTTCATCGGTGGGGAAGAGGCCGAGGTCACAGAGGAAGAGCTGCTGTGACTTTGGGGTTGCAGGTGAGGCAAGGGAGGGTGCTTTGGAGGGAGAGGGAACTGAGGACTGCGCAGTGCATGTGGATGCGTGTGTGTGTTCCAGGGCCCCATCCCCTGTGAGTCTGGCTTCAGTCCCCTGAATGTGCTTGCGTGTGCGTTTTGTCATTGGCGTGTGTGTCAGTGTGCTGGATGTGTGTGTGCTGGTGTGTGCCAGTGTGTGTGTGCCTGGGATGGGTAAGGTGCTGGGGAGTGTGGATGGAGCAGAGGCAGGAGGGGTGAGGGACCGTTTGAGGAGGGACACTGCTGCCGTCAGGGAGGAGTCCATGGACCTATTGCCCCTCTGTAGGTCAGACATGCCCGATGAGATGCCCTCCATGAACGACACCAGCTGAGTCAACAGCGCGGTGTGCGCATGGAGGACACTCAGCATGGCTGTCTGCCCTACATGGAGCTGGCGAAGGAGGTACACAGACTCCTCACTCAGGGCAGCAGGGGACACAGGGGCAGGGGGTGCGGTGCCTGGCCCAAAGGAGACACGCTCCCGGACATGGGAGCCTCCACGGACCTGGGGAATGGGAGCCGATGGGAGGGCGGTGGTGGTGCTGGTGGTGGCGGGGACAGCAACACTAGCTGGGGTGTGGTGGCTGCTGACACCCGCCTCCACAAGGGAGTCATCCTCCGAGTTGCTCTGGTCCTCAGCTGAGGTGGATGCTGCTGAGGACTCCTCGGTGTGGCTCCCCTCGCCCTCCGTGCCACTGGGTCCCTCCGACCACTCCTCGGCTGCTGACCCAGTCTGGCTCTCCGGCTCCTCCTGGTCCGTGGAGCTGTCCCCTTCCGTGGCCGTGGATGTATCTGCAAACAATGGGGAAACAGACAGACATCAGTCACCTGCACATAACGCACACACCACTGTGAGCACAGCACATCACAGAGCAAGCCCTGGCATCATTAGTTGTACATTGCTAAAAGTGCACTAATTGAACAGGAGAAGTCAATTGTCAGTCTGATGCCAAGCATGGCACTCACATCCCACATGGCCTTGCACCCATCTGTCTGGTGTCTGTTGGATTGCAACACCCCAGTGTTGACACATGCACCAAGTACACAGTAGTTGGACAGTGCAGAGGACACGGTGTGGACACATCACAGCTCTTGCCACTGAGTCAGTACAGGTTTACGGATGTAAGGGATGCCCAGAGTCAAATAGGAAATGCATGTGATGCATACCAGCGACAGACACCATGATGCACCCATGTCCTGATAGCCAGCGCCACTATGGTGTGCATGTAGCACATGTCACTCCCCTGCAGGATCACCAATCAGTAGACACATGCCATGGCGGAGGCATGACTGCAAAGTCATACATCACTGTCTCAGTGATGTATGACTTTGCAGCCAGACAACAACACTCTGCACTGTGTCACAATAGTAGGTCATGGGGAATGCAAGTCCTGGAGCTGCACAAGTGCACATGTACATCCCCCACAACACATCCTCTTAACCCTCATCTGTCCAGGTCATACCTATTGGACATATGGGAGACCTGTGACACTACCCTCTGAACCTGAGCCCCTCACACTCTGCTGTGCATGGGGAACAGCTGCCTGAACTTCACATTTACATGCCCCAGTCTGCATGGGCAGCTGATCAGACACCTATGTGTCACACAAGTATCGTCTCCTATGGTCACATCTCCAGTGGCATGCTGAGCCCCTACCAAGAAACTCCACAGCAGTCCTGGCGACTAATCCACAGCACACTGACACAGAGGCAGACACCTGAGGGGCAAATCACTGTGCACAATGTGTCCTCTGATACACGGGAGTGGGAGTACAGAGTGTATTGTATGGCCTGGAGTAGGCATGACTGTCCAGCCCCACATGAATGAGGGATGAGCCCTGGACTGTAGGCAGCTGGCTAAGTATGTGTGACACACGTCATATACATACTCCTGGGGCCCAAACATTGTTCCCACCCGCAGCATGGGTGTGTGCCAGGTACCCCAGCCACATGTGGTGGATCAGCTCAGCAATTGGACCACAGATCAAAGTAACACGCTGAATACATGTCAGAATACAGGCATTGTGTAAGCAATGGACCCACCCATGATGCCCACCACAGAGTCAGGGAAACAGATGCTGTCTCCCACCTTGAGTCAAGCAAACTGCAAGGACACAGTCCTAAGTGACAGAATTCCCTGCATGTAAGGGCCACACCTGGGTATCAGATGAGGAGTGGGCAGTGCACAATAGAGGGACATGGCTCCTGGACAACATGACTGCTGTACTGTGGCAGTTCAACCTGGCCCGAGGAGGGCACATAACATGTTAGACAGAGTACACAGTGCAGTCTTTGACTCACCCCCTCCTTGCTGCTCTCTGGCCTTCAGCTGCCCATCCAGGTCTGGAAAGACCACCGCCAGGATCCTGAGCATGTGGGGGTCAGGGTCCGTGTTCCGCCCCTCCTGCGAGGAGGCGACAGCTTCAGCTGGACCCGTGCAATCCTCCGGGTCCAGCCCCGAAGGTCCTGCCACCTCTTTTGGCAGTTGCGGATCCGGCGCTTGTAGACCCCCACGGACCGGACAGCCCGGACGATGTCCTTCCAGATCTCATGCTTCCGATGGGCAGAAGCCTGTCAGGATGACAAAGTGATAAGGACATTACTACACATGCAACATATCCGTGCATGACACAGTTGCATTTACATGTCGCAATCATAGGGGCACATGGTGTACCCAGGCAGTGCACGGCTGCCCATGGACAGTTTTCCAGAAGTCACTACATGGTATCATAGCATGGGGAGTAAAACCCTGTTCAGAAGCACTGTCACTGCACCATACCTGTCCAGTGCAAGTCACTACACACTATGGGGGTGACAACTACTCAGTGAGCCTGCTAGCCAGTGGTGTGCTGACTCTCAGCCTTGCTAGTCAGACAAAATGCACATTCAGAAAGGCAGTGCACAGAACACTCACCTGCTCCCCTGGTGTCCCATACAGCTTGCTGTACTGTGGAAGTAGGCTGTCCAGCAGGGCCTGGTTCTCTTCAAGGCTGAAGGCTGGGGCTCTCTCCACAGTACGTGCCATTGCAGGGTCCAGAGGGGCAGAGACAGCAGCAGTGCAGTGGCAGATGTCGTCCTGGAGCATGTAGTGCAGGCAAGTGGGCTCTCAGGGGAACATGCAGCAATATATATGTGCTGGAGAGGCAGATACTGTCCCTTGTGTCCAAAGAGATAGGTCCAAGTCGTTTGCATCTTCTGAATCTGGCCAATCCATGGAATAGCAGCACCAAAACACGCCCACAGCATCCTTCAAATCTTCAACTTCATGACATACATGATTTTGCAACATTGTTGTGGGTGACCAACTGATTTTCCAGCAACCGACTCGTTCGAATATTCAGAACGCGTCCGTTGCCAGGCAAGCCCATTGTCAATGGGTGCGCACCGATCGGTCCATTGCAGTACAACGCGCACAGGGGTACAACGCGTACCCGCACACATTGAATGCAATGGGCCGGCCGGAGGCACCGATCGGTCCATTGCTGTTCAACGCGCACAGGGGTACAACGCGTACCCGCACACATTGAATGCAATGGGCCGGCCGGAGGCACCGATCGGTCCATTGCAGTACAACGCGCACAGGGGTACAACGCGTACCCGCACACATTGAATGCAATGGGCCGGCCGGAGGCACCGATCGGTCCATTGCTGTTCAACGCGCACAGGGGTACAACGCGTACCCGCACACATTGAATGCAATGGGCCGGCCGGAGGCACTGATCGGTCCATTGCAGTACAACGCGCACAGGGGTACAACGCGTACCCGCACATTGAATGCAATGGGCCGGCCGGAGGCACCGATCGGTCCATTGCTGTTCAACGCGCACAGGGGTACAACGCGTACCCGCACACATTGAATGCAATGGGCCGGCCGGAGGCACCGATCGGGTCCATTGCTGTTCAACGCGCACAGGGGTACAACGCGTACCCGCACACATTGAATGCAATGGGCCGGCCGGAGGCACCGATCGGTCCATTGCTGTTCAACGCGCACAGGGGTACAACGCGTACCCGCACACATTGAATGCAATGGGCCGGCCGGAGGCACCGATCGGTCCATTGCTGTTCAACGCGCACAGGGGTACAACGCGTACCCGCACACATTGAAAGCAATGGGCCGGCCGGAGGCACCGATCGGTCCATTGCTGTTCAACGCGCACAGGGGTACAACGCTGCACCCGCACACATTGAATGCAATGGGCCGGCCGGAGGCACCGATAGGTCCATTGCAGTACAACGCATCACTGTACATGTGACTGGCATATGTCAGCATGCCTGTCTCAGATGGACATATGCCAGCCACAGATAGCTCCCAGGGAGTGAGGGGCACACCTACATCACGACAGCCTGTCCAAACCTTATCATAAGGCATGTAAGGCTGCATTTCCTATTGTGTGTATGTTGGTGTACATGTTGTCCTGTGGGTGCC